>JAMPIV010000006.1:0-472500 GCA_024509875.1 Oreohelix idahoensis | reverse complement strand
AGTGCATGTGGCCTTACACGCGTGATGGTAGTAATTGTGTATCGCGCGACTGTGGTAGTATTGCCTGCGTTCCGGCTTTCAGCCCCTCCCTTTCTTTCTATCTTTAGTCCATCTGTCTTTCGTTTATGGTAACGTAGTGTATAAAATGACATGAATGGAATTTTAAATCTAGGTCAGCTGCGTATCTCAAGGTTTTTCTTAGAAAGGCAGTACACGTTTTATCGTAGAAAGCGGGTATTGAAGCAGTAGGCTTTTACTATCAACGTGAAACGTTACAATTTGCAGACGAAGTAGAAAACAAGGGGGATTTCGAGTACAGTCATTGTGACAGCACTGTTCTTTACCATTCTTCTTTCCTTTTATTGAAGTTATTTGTTAGGCTTTACATTTACGTTTTAATTTATATATGTGGATTAGAATATTTCACGACAAGTACATATAAGGGAGACAATACAATTATTGTCTAACTTTCAACCACAGTTGGACCCCTTAGCTGTGGTTAAAAGTTAATGTACTCTCTCGAAAATAGAAAAGTGCGCAAATGACGGTGAGCATGATGTTACCGACCGACCGACGTATTTACGGTGGGAATTATGGAATTGGATAACATTTTGATTATTATCTTAATTTAATCTTTTTTCCCCGTCATCAGATTTTCAATTGTACACAATTAAAACATAACGAAATCTTTGAGGTTTTATATTTTACGGGATTGTTAAAGTCTTGTTTTCATTTTTATATTGAAAATAATCACCAATTATAGCTTAACTTCGATCATGCTATACTCCGACTCGTAATGTGCTTCTAATACACCAAACCACATGTGTTTTATATTTGGACATGCACCATAATATAACCGACAGACCTTGTGTCTAGGTTGAGCGGCACACGCCTCGGATAAACGAGGCAAAACTCCTATTTTAATATAATAATAAAATGCAATGAGTAATAATACTGTAACCGACAACACATGCCGTAAAAGACAACCAATGAGAGTTGTTAACGTTACTACCTAACCCCAATAGAAAAGTTAAGCCAAAGAAAACTTAACAAAAATGGACAGCTCAACTAAAGTAAATAATTTATATCCTGTTCCAAAGAAGACATGGAAAAAACCATGAGTGGATGGCACTGGACAGGGTGACTTAGTTGAAGACCCATGCTCCTTGGGGCGCGGTAGGGTAATAATGATTATGATGATAGTATAGTTTCAATTAAAGTGTACACATTTGTTATTGTCATATTTAAGTCTCTGTCATTCACACTTATTTATAAATCAAAATTTTTTCACAAGTTATAAGCAAAACATATCTAGGTCGGCTATCGAATGTTAATATTCAATTCAATTGTCAAGCCAGTTCAAATGTCAAGCCAGTTCAAATGTCAAGCCAGTCCTATACTATGGCTCTGAAACATGAAGAAGAACAAAACAACAACCAAAGAGTTACAAACTTTCATAAAATGGGCGTTTCTGTAGAACAGAATGGATTTTAAGTCGTATGAAAAGATCACATATGGAACTGATGACAAGATCACTAATGTGGAACTGATGACAAGATCACTAATGTGGAACTGATGACAAGATCACTAATGTGGAGCTGATAACAATATCAATAATGTGGAAGTGATGACGAGATCACTAATGTGGAGCTGATGACGAGATCACTAATGTGGAGCTGATGACGAGATCACTAATGTGGAGCTGATCACAAGATCACTAATGTGGAGCTGATGACAAGATCACTAATGTGGAGCTGATGACAAGATCACTAATGTGGAGCTGATGACGAGATCACTAATGTGGAGCTGATGACAAGATCACTAATGTGGAACTGATGACGAGATCACTAATGTGGAGCTGATGACAAGATCACTAATGTGGAACTGATGACGAGATCACTAATGTGGAGCTGATGACGAGATCACTAATGTGGAGCTGATGACGAGATCACTAATGTGGAGCTGATCACAAGATCACTAATGTGGAGCTGATGACAAGATCACTAATGTGGAGCTGATGACAAGATCACTAATGTGGAGCTGATGACGAGATCACTAATGTGGAGCTGATGACAAGATCACTAATGTGGAGCTGATGACGAGATCACTAATGTGGAGCTGATGACAAGATCACTAATGTGGAGCTGATGACGAGATCACTAATGTGGAGCTGATGACAAAAAGCCGGCAAGTTCAAGCGAATAAAAGATAAGAAGTTGCTGGAGATGGATAGGACATACATTAAGGAAACCTGCTGAAAGCATTGCAAAGCGGTGCTTGTTCTTTAATCCCCAGATAAGGGAAGTAGAGGAATACCAAAGAACACACGGAGAAGAGAGCTAGAGACAGACGTGAAGTGAATGAAGAAGACATAGAAAAGCCTTGAGATGATGGCATGGAACTAGAAGACGTCGTATCAGTTTTTAAAGGCCTATGCTCCTTGGGGAGCGGATGTGTGATGATGATATGGAATGTTACGTTAGATACCTCCTGTGCTTGTCTCGGAATCTGATATAATGAGTAAAAAAGAGGATCATAGCTGAAAAACAACAGTGTCGTAAAAGCCGACTATGGAGGATTGTGCCAGTGGCTGGCAAGCTCGTGTAAAATAAGTGCTACAGAAACCAAACAGCAAGACCACGTGACATGATTATGGCTCGGACTTCCTTCAAAGGGGATCAATTGCAGTGGTGCTTCCCCGTGCTACTGATGGAGCGAGAAGGGATTTTTTTTTAAATAAGCAAAAGACGTATAGTTGGGAAGCAGTTTTGAATGAGCAGAACAACAGTTAGCACTAAAAAGGTCTTCATCAGGGAACAAAGCGAACAAAAGCACAAATGACTAATAAGAGAAACCAAATCATATGTTACATGAAGCGCACTTTGCCTACTTAAATATTCCAATACTACTACTTGTCTAAGTAAAATCTCCTGTATCGAACAATAAAAACATCCCACCAGCTTTTCAGGAAAATACGGAAATGCTCGCACTGCACCGTGAAAGCTAAACTGAAACCTCATTAAGAGAGCACGCAGGCTTTTCAATTTGTTCGTGGTGCACTGACCATAAGTAATAATAAGTTTGACTACAAAGATCCTATGATGTTGAAAAAGAATAAGCAGGAATAAAATGATTACATGAGAATTATTGCGGACATCAGGACATGTAGCAGAAAGGGTACAACATAATTATATCCCCCCCCCCTATTTTGAAGGTTTACTTGCTCTTAATGCTAAAGAGTTGAATGCCATTAACTGCATGTTATTTCTGACCTCTCTGTGTCCAGCATTAATGCTTACAGGCGCTATCCAGGGTTTTACAATATCTTGCTTGATGGTGTCTTTTGTGACCGCTTGACCTTTCACGCTAGCTTTGTCCCTCCTACTTCACGATAAGCATTTATATGTGCTAGAAAATGCTACATGTAAGAATGACAGACCTTAAAAGCAAATAAGACGTTTTTACACAAAACGCAGTATTCATTCAAAGTTCAGTTGCCGTTACTGCTCTGACAGGGTAAACGTAGGTCAGTCCCAGATAATAATGAATGGGTTTTATAAGCGCGAAAGTGGGAAATGAATGTTTGTGTGATCTGGGTTTTTTTTAAATCCTATTGTTAAGTTGGAAAAGATCACACATGTGAAAATAAAGTCGAAATAACAGAATGTCGTGTGCAAAAAGGTCTAAAAGCTGAGGAACGGAGTGCAAATGTTAATTATTGTGTCGTGTGAAAAAAAGGACGGGTCGTGTGAAAAAAGGCGGGGAAAAAGGAGAAATAGTATAAATAGAAGAGTTGTGGGCGATAGGTAGCGATTTCAGGACTTATGATTCCAAGGATACCATGATCTTAGACTAGAGGATTTTTACTGATAGCGTTAGGAGAACTTCGTCTTTGAGGATACCAAGACAAGTTTTTGAGTAAACAAATCAGTAAATTATTTCTTGTAGATATACATATATTATTCTATCTGGATGTACCTACAATATTCAGTTGGATTACATATTTTTTCATATCGGATAACCAATCATCATTGTGAAATTTACAGTGTTTGTCTAATTACATCAATAAACTCTAATTGAATTTTTCTACATTGCTGTTTGTGGAACTTTACAATAATTTCTTGTCGATATACGTTGTTGTGCTGAAACTGTTTTGCTTATCACCAAACTCAAAGGGAAGAACATTCCTGGGTTGAAAAAATAACAAAAGGTCAAGTATTACGATCTCTGGCGGAACGCCAGTTAGCACTTGAACCACCACAACATATGAAGGATTAACGCTGACTACATAAAATCAATATAACTACTAGTGCCGTATAAACATACACTGCCACATATTACACTAATTGACGCCGTGACCTGCCCTTTTTTCTTGGTGAAAGCAGACAGGCATAATCACTACAATGGATCAAAGTCAAGAACAACAGCAACAACAACATACGTTATATGCACAGCAACAACTGCAGCAACAACAACATATTAGAAAATGGGAAAGAGACACTGTCAAAACAAGAGCAGATTGGAGTAGTCTAAATAGAAGACACCATCGCATAGCTGTTAGAAATTTTATCAACGGAATCACACAACGAAAGATATGGGAAGTAAATAATGTTACAACGACTGACCAACAAACTTGTATAATAACAACAGAAGATGGATTAAGGGCACATATCAGACATCTAAAACAATGGAGAACACCACTTAACATACATCACCAGGTCGGTTTTGTAACATCAAGTGACACACGTTGGGCCCCCATGATTACTAGTCAACCAAGGCCAGACTTACAAGTAAAGAAAACAAATATCAGTTGTGTTGCGACACAAACAAACGTTGACAGGTCAAGTCAGGTCAATGACCCAGAACCACAGGTGAAGAAAACAACTATGATCAGTGTAGCAACACAAACAGAATAGAGCTGCAGTTTAAGCAACACAAACAGAGAATAGAGCTGCAGTTTCAGCAACATAAACAGATGTTGACCTTAACACTGACACATCATGCAGGCGTATAGGAACAGCAGTAAGAAGGAATCCTATCAAAACAGGTCCACGAGAAGTACAAGACATAAATACATCTTTTAGGCGTACAAGAACAGTACAGAAGACGAAACAGGGAGGTGTAAGCACAGAGGAGATGATGAAAGCACTAAAAGACGAACTAAAGGGAGCTAAACCTGACACAATAGTACTAAAATATGTACAGAGATTTCTGGAGAGAAAGTTTAATACAGACTTATCAGACAGGAAAGAAGAAATTCGCAGACTTGTGGTGAGAGTAATAGAGGAACTTAATTACTGGGGAATCAAAATAGTGGAAAGAGACGTGTTCTCAGATTCATCAAGTTACTCAGACAGTGTATCGTCAGATGAAGAAGATGAGTTAGAATGCACGGAGAGGAGCGAAATGGTGGAAAAGTTGGGAAAAGAAGTGAGAGAAGAAGTGAAGGACACGAGCACGAAAATGGTTAAAGTGGATGAACCAAACATAGGGGAGTTAAAAAAGGTAATAGAAGCCATCATAGCACGGCCTGAGGTTCATTTATCAAGGAGTATAGTATGGAGACTGCTACAGGAAAAATAGCATACACACTTTCCAGAAACAAGAATTGAAATAGATATGGTTCTAACGAAAATGTTAGATGACGAGAACACGAAGAGACACCAGAGAAGAATAGAGCAAGTAAATCGTGATCGAAGTCAGAGAATGAAGAAAAAAAAGAGGTAAGACAGCTTGTGAACGATATGATGCAAGAGGAGTATGTGGAGGACACAGTTAAGAAGAAACAAAGAAGCCCTACAGAAGAACTTATCACAAGAATGACATGAGAGTCTAGCCGCACTACACAGAAACAACACATCGGTGTTCGCAACGTTATTCACATGATCACAACCATAATTCCCTACCCCCTCATCAGCCCCAACATACTCCCTACGCGACCCCCGTCGCAACCCCAGTGATTATGTGAAGCGAACATTTAATGACAGACGACATACCATGGAACCCAGAGGACAAGTATACTACAGATTTGAACAGCCCACGACCAGTGAACCTACTTTCCCAGTAGATAATATCCTGCAACCTCAGAGGAAGTATCAAGGTGAAAATCCAATCGAAGTCATACTACAAGAGAAGTATAGAGCACATCAGATAGCTAATCGTAATGCACAGAAAGCCTTCAAGAAATGGCAGAAACAACATGATAAAAGAGCTAAATTAGAACAATTTCAAGTTGGTGATAAATGCGTTTGAACAAGATGACGAGAAGAACATAGTCACCAAAGCTCATGCAGCACAAATTAAGACAGCTACTCATCGCCCGATAGCACCACCAGTTTTATCTAATGGCAGACCCATGCATAAAGCCACATTGAACCACTTTCATTCCACAGATACGTCAAAAACCTCACACAGAGAATCTGAGAACATAAATACATATTGCCGCAGAGAATCAGAGAGCAACAATAGAAATTGCGACGAACACACAGACAACGCTGTTTCACAAGCAGAACGGCACACATCTGAACAAGATAATGATACTCGACACACAGCACCGCCTAATGATGAAAACGCAGACAGCGCTACATGCACACTTGTGGAAGATATCATTCTTCCATCACCTCCATTCCGACACGAATCTGACCTAGATACAGCAGATCCAGAGAGTGACCACGAAAGTGTGATCAGTCCAGACAACACTGAATTTCACGCGGCAACGGGGCGCCCACATTCTGGTGCAGCAGATGACTCCCCACTGTTAACGGGATTTGTCCGGTTGTCTCAGGAGCACATACGTATGAGATTGCATGGAAAACGCAGACAGCCCCACAACACGCAGCATGAGGTGCACCATTTCAACACTATTTCATCCTTACCCTCGAAAACTGCAGCCACCACCCACTCGACAGTGCGAAATACGCCATCCTCTTGTGATCAACGATTGACGAGGAAAAAAGTTCTCTTGATGGAAATCGCCAACTTCCTCATGTCAAATTCGTAAACGTCCAGTTAAACGATTATTAGTTTATTGGAGAATCAATCTTCTCTAATAACAAAAAGGTACTCACCCCAGCAATAGTACCCAACGAGTGCTCTCTCTACAAATAGCACTCTCCCTCGTTCCCCACCATACTAAAGTCATTAGTGTCCATTTTTTTTGGGTAAGAAATTTTATTTTTTCAGAAAGATGTCAGCCTCAGTCAAGATCCTGCTGATGATACTGACGATATTGACAGTTACGACGTCTGCAACACCCACCTATACTAACAAGTTATTATGGCGTCACACCACTGTGTTTTAATGTTATATAATTATTTCACATTCTTCGTCAACATGGACTGTCATTATCATTACATCTTTTACACCAATACATCAAGAAATTGAAGAACGTTCGCAAAACACTTCCAGATCTACAAATTACTCATGTTATCAAATTATTTTTTTTTTACAGGTTAAACAGAACTTTAAATTATCTCATGTGTACAAATTACACCACTTTTGCCTTTGAAAATCTTTATAATAGGACTTATGCTTTACAACAGTTTTAATTTTTTTTCCCCTTCTTGGTGAATCTTGTGACAAAATCAAACACACTATATGCACACACATATTTTTCCTTTTTGACACATCAGAGATTTTTTTTTAATGTGTTAACTCACCGCTTTCCTTTTATGTTATGGAAAGCCGTTTTATAATGTTCAATCGCATCGAGCATGTATTTTGGCGTTTTTTTTTTTCTTAATGATGCTTTTTACAACCTGAATGATCGTATATGGCTTCTCACGTTATTCAAGCCGACGACCCTTTCTCACAGATATATGACAAATCAGACGTCAAATTTATTCTTCCCTACACATCCAAAGGCTTTTTCATCTCCTGTCATCTCCATCAAAGACGGAGCGTTTCTAAATCGACGCTCCTTTCCGAGCAGTCAAAATACTCAACATGAATTTACCTATGTTAACGTGTCTATCAAATTCTATAAATACTTCTTCGTAGTCTGGGAAACACCCCTTCTCGCATTCCTGAATCCAGTGAGACACACCAGAGGTCATGACCCCACACACTAGAGTGTCAGGACTATTGATTTTGCTTAGCATAATTGGTGTTTTAAATTTTAAGCGGTTTTGTGTATAAATACCATGTGTACAAGAAGATGAAATGTCCACAGCGGACATCGGTAAAAGATAATGAGGACATTGTTACCCCCCCCCCCCCCCCGGACACAGTTAACGCCCCTAAGACCCCCGAGTACATTCCCATGACTGACATTCGTTCCCCTCTGTTTAGGATTGTTTCGGGATTTGCAAACATGTGAATGTCTGCAGCATTCGCATGGTTGCACCACAACCACCTCAGCTGAATGAGTACTGGAAAATCGCGCACAATCCTCAACACCCTCCCACGGTGATAAACCATACTCCGTCATTTATCCCAATATACATCCCTCCCCCTTCCCCTCCACTAAATATCTGAGACATATATATATTTTCACCTAAATTTGACTTGGTGATATGCAAGTATTTTGCAAGTTGGGTAAAACTTATATGCTAATCAACACAGTTCGCGGATTGGCAAAATATTACATTGTTCTTGTACATGCAAACCATGACGATTTCATTCGAAATCGCTAACATGATAACGGATATGTTCACATGTTGATTATACCTTGTATTGAGAAATAAACATCCCATATTGATGTACCTGTATTTTTCTGACCATTTGTCACGTTGTAAGCGGAACGCTACAGTATATTTTCTTGACAAATTGTTGTCCATTATTATGAACTTGCATTTGTATGCAGATTTTACATTTGATGACGAACCTATAAACAGTTTGGTACTTGGTTCATGGTAACTGAGATAGTTCATACTCCAACACCCGATAGTTTTTTGTATCGGTATACTTGTCCTCCCTCATAGTAACGACTATTACATAGATTGGAGATTAGAGACATTTTTAAATAAATACTTTGTATCTCCATGTAACCAGATTAATAATGCTATATTTATATTTTACGACGAACACATAGACAGTTCACCAAACTTGTCCAGATTTTTGGTGTTTAAGACCCATATACATCCTTGTAAATCACTGACCACAGTGGCAGGATTGGGGTCGCCTGTATCATATGATTGTATTATATTTACCATGTTCTATATTGACAGTTACGAGAGCGTATAGCTCCAGTTCATATTTTTTATAATAAATTTATAGATTCATCATCTCATCTCAACCCATAACCCGTCATGGGTCGTAGGGGTGCCATGGTGGAAGCATCAGCAGACAGGGTCCTCCACTGCTCTCTATTCTCAGCAATGCGTACAAGTGTGGAGAAACCGTGTCCTGCCCATTCTTTGATGTTATCAGCCCAGGATTTTCTTTGCCTTCCTCTTCTCCGTTTACCTTCGACTGTTCCCTGGAGGATCGTTTTCGAAAGGGAGTCATGACGAGTTACATGCCCAAACCAGGCAAGCTTTCGACGTTTCACTATTGACAAAAGTGGTTCTTGATGGCCTGCATAGGTGTTTATCTTCTCTCTAACATAGACATTTGTTTTGTGCTCTTTATAGCAAATGCGCAAAATTCTTCTATAACATTTATGCTCGAAAGCCTGAATCCTTCGCTCCGTATCTGCAGTGAGTGTCCAGCCCTCACAACCATACAAGAGAATAGATAATACAAGTGATTTGTATAATTTGATCTTCACAGGAAAACTGATGTTACTTTTCCAGATCACATTCAACCTTGTCATGGCAGCTGAGGCCATCTCAAGTCTTGTCTTGATTTCTTTATTTGATCTTCCATCACTACATATAGTGGACCCTAGATATTTAAAGGTGTTAACTTCTTCTAACGTTTGCCCATTTAACGTAATGTTGGTCGGAACATGTTTCTTATGGCTATTCACCAATATCTTGCTTTTTTCTATATTAATTTCCATCCCATATGTTCTTGTTACTTTCTCCAGTCTAGAGGTAAGGTCTTGAAGTTCTGATTCTGTTCCAGCTATCAGATCAATATCATCAGCAAAACGTAGATTACACAGAGGTCGGCCTCCAATCGATATGGTAATTTATAGATTAACATTGCCATGTATGTTTATTCCCATATATATATATATATATATATATATATATATATATATATATATATATATATATATATATATATATATATATATATATATATATATATATATATATATATATATATACGAGCTCGTATATTACATTTTTTTGCGTCCCAAGGTCTGATGTTTGACCATTAGTTCTATGCTGTTAGGCTGATGTTCGTTGCAGCTACTACATTTTAAGATTGTTAAATACTAAATGAATATTAGTCAATTCTGTTAAATATTGCCAAAGTATTTTTTTGTTTTGTTTTTATTTGTGCTGTTTGCACAACCCATGAAAATCGTATGCGATTATTTTTTTTTGTTTTTATTTTTTATTTTTTTATTTTTATTTTATTTTTTTATTTAAATGTTATCATTAAGTATGTTATCATTATGGTGATGACTAACGCACAGCGTTGTTCATATTGATATTGTTAAGAAGTAGTGTACATCAATACTGTTCAATGGCGAAGTGTATCAACACATTTTATGTATCCCCCGTTTTACGCATTATAAATATACTGGGATCCCTCGTTTTACGAACAAAATATTTATTATTATTTTTTATTTTTTATTTATTTATTTTTTTTAAATTTTTTTTTCTCTCTGAGAGACTCTACCACTAGGTTAGACCTAGTCGTTTATAACAGTCACTAGCATGAGGTACTTAGTTGATAGTACGCAAATGTCTCCCTCTGGGATACATTTGTGTGGCCAGGGACGTATGTGACCGCTTGACCTTTCACGCTAGCTTTGTCCCTCCTACTTCACGATAAGCATTTATATGTGCTAGAAAATGCTACATGTAAAAATGACAGACCTTAAAAGCAAATAAGACGTTTTTACACAAAACGCAGTATTCATTCAAAGTTCAGTTGCCGTTACTGCTCTGACAGGGTAAACGTAGGTCAGTCCCAGATAATAATGAATGGGTTTTATAAGCGCGAAAGTGGGAAATGAATGTTTGTGTGATCTGGTTTTTTTTTTTTAATCCTATTGTTAAGTTGGAAAAGATCACACATGTGAAAATAAAGTCGAAATAACAGAATGTCGTGTGCAAAAAGGTCTAAAAGCTGAGTGCAAATGTTAATTATTGTGTCGTGTGAAAAAAAGGACGGGTCGTGTGAAAAAAGGCGAGGAAAAAGGAGAAATAGTATAAATAGAAGAGTTGTGGGCGATAGGTAGCGATTTCAGGACTTATGATTCCAAGGATACCATGATCTTAGACTAGAGGATTTTTACTGATAGCGTTAGGAGAACTTCGTCTTTGCGGATACCAAGACAAGTTTTTGAGTAAACAAATCAGTAAATTATTTCTTGTAGATATACATATATTATTCTATCTGGATGTACCTACAATATTCAGTTGGATTACATATTTTTTCATATCGGATAACCAATCATCATTGTGAAATTTACAGTGTTTGTCTAATTACATCAATAAACTCTAATTGAATTTTTCTACATTGCTGTTTGTGGAACTTTACAATAATTTCTTGTGGATATACGTTGTTGTGCTGAAACTGTTTTGCTTATCACCAAACTCAAAGGGAAGAACATTCCTGGGTTGAAAAAATAACAAAAGGTCAAGTATTACGATCTCTGGCGGAACGCCAGTTAGCACTTGAACCACCACAACATATGAAGGATTAACGCTGACTACATAAAATCAATATAACTACTAGTGCCGTATAAACATACACTGCCACACTTTCATTCATTATTCACTAATCTTCAGATCCCAAAAGGGGCATATGCCTTCATTAAATGTACTCAATGTCCCGTGCCATCCACTTTACACCTTAAAATGTAAGTTTTTAATTGTTTCTTCAAGACACAATTTTAATTTAAAGTATTGTAGACATATTATTATGGATCAAAATGATAAGATGGCTCCAAAACGAGCTGCAGATGCTAAGAGGAAGAGACGAACGCGTCGATCACAACGAGCAAGCGAGACTCTAGAAGAAGCAGCAATACGACGACAACATGAAGCGGCACAAAGACAAGCACAGCGTCCGTCACAACGAGCAAATCAGTCTGCAGAAGAGCATGAATCTCAACGCGTTGCAGAAGCTTTTCGCATTCGTCATTATTGACGGGTTATTGCTAGTTAAAGGAGCCGCGGTAGCATAGTGGTTAGTGCACTGGCTTCCTAGCGCAGTGGTCTATGGTTCGATCCCCAGATGAGGTGCGATTTTTTTAGGCCACAAACGGCTCCTGGGTCGACCCAGCCCCAAATGGGTACCAGAGCAACTCTGGGAAGGTTAAGGCGGCCGGCGTGATGCTGACCACATCACCCCTAGTGTGCCGACGGTCAAGAAAATATGGGCCTAACACCATATTCCCAATATGCCTCAATGGGCGTGTAACGGGATCCTTTACCTTTTTTTTTTTAATTGCTAGTTAAGTATAATGACTTACTTGCCCAGTGTGGTTCCCAGGTATCTCTAATAAGATAAAGAAAGAATAGAATTACTATTCCCTCAGGCATGTCGTACAAGCCAACTGGCAATCTCGTCATGTGAAATAAATTACTACAGAAACCACTGATGCAAGATCACGTGAGTCCTTGAGCCAGTCTTCCTGCGACGGGGCCGCCCATTGTGGTGGCTTTATACTGCAAATGGAGAGAAAAGGTCAATGATGATGATTATGATGATGATGGTGATAATGACCTCCATAAGCTTTTAATTTTTGTTAGTTATAAAACAGTCTCTGAAATGGTTTTAGTTCAAGTCCATACATCGACTACCTGGTTCATGATTTATTGCATAGTTTATCACACGCTACCACACTCAAGCGTCCGATTAGTTCCGGTACAACAGGCCAAAGTATACCCCTCGTCCAGATTATACCCGGGATTAATTTGGCCTTGGTTAGAGCACTGGCTTCCTAGCTGGGTGGTCCATGGTTCGATCCCCAGTTGAGGTGGGTTTATTTTAGAACGCTAACGGCTCCAGGGTCGACCCAACCTCATGAATTGGGTTCTAGAGCAACTCTGGGAAGGTTAAGGGCGGCCGGCGTGATGCTGACCACATCACCACTACTGTACTGATGGTCAAGAAAATATGGGCCTAACACCATATTCTTAATATGCTTCAATGGGCGTGTAACGGGATCCTTTACCTTTTTTTACTTCATACTCATCTGGTCTTGGCCATTTTATACCCAGGGTATAATCTGACCTGGTCCAGAATATACCCCTTCTTCTTCTTCTTCTTCTTCTTCTTCTTCTTCTTCTTCTTCTTCTGTGATCCATAACCGCCAACCGTCAAAGCAGTCAGCGGCCATCACGCCTGGTGGCGTCTTGTAGGGCAACAACAAATTGATTCCACTTTGCTCGGTCGGCGACTATCCTTCGTACAGTGCCCCAACTCTGGTTCATTCTTTGCATCTCAGCTTCCACAGTTCTCCGCCAAGTTGTTTTTGGTCGGCCTCTCTTTCGCTTTCCCTCGGGGGTCCATAGCATAGCTGTTCTTGTGATGGTATCAGGGTCCCTTCTGAGGACTTGGCCAACCCAACTCCAGCGTCTGCCAGCTATGATGGTGTGCATGTCCTTCTGGTTACTCCGAATACGTAGTTCTTGGTTGCTGATGGTGTTTGGCCAAAACATTCGGAGAATTTTCCTTAGGCAGATTGTGTGGAAGGAGGACAGTTTCGACATTTCCTTCTCTGTTACTCTCCAACATTCCGCACCATAGAGAAGCACAGAAAGTACACAGCTCTCATACAGTCTTAATTTGATGTTTGTGCTTTACTGGGAAGACTTCCAGATGTTGTTGAGAACAGCAAAGGCTGTTCTCGCTTTATTCATTCTGTTGTTAATGTCCTTGCTTGTTCCGCCGTCAGGTGTTACTATGCATCCTAGGTAAGTAAATGTGTCTGTCTGTTCTAACTTCTGGTTCCTTACTGTTATTGGCTCAGGATTGCCCACATTTAGTGTCATGACCTCTGTCTTCTTCAGATTGATGTTCAGGCCAACCTGCTGGCCATACTTATTCAGTCTATCGGTTTTGTCTTGAATGTGTTGATGTGAATGCGCGAGTAGTGCAATGTCATCTGCATATTCCAGGTCTTCCAGTGTAGAAAACGTTGTCCATCTAATTCCTCTTGGACTGCCCTCTGTTGTCTGGCGCATCACCCAATCTATGACTGTCAAAAATAATGTTGTTGATAAGGGGCATCCCTGTCGTACTCCTGTTTTCACTTCGAAAGTTACATTACTCAATCCAACACTGTACGTAAAGTTAGAATAGAGGCTTTTTATGATGGAAACAATGCGGCTGGGAATTCCATAAGCCCTCAGAATTTTCCATAGGCTGTCCCTGTGTATGCTGTCGAAAGCCTTTTCAAAATCAACAAAGTTAATGTACAGCTGTCTCTGCCATTCTGAGCACTGCTCTATAATGTTCCTGAGGGTAAATATATGATCTGCACATCTTCTGTTCTTTCTGAAGCCCGCTTGTTCTTTCCTCAGTTTATAGTCAACTGCTTTTGAAATTCTCTGGATGATTATCCTGCCTAGTATTTTGCTGGGAACTGAGAGGAGGGTACTTCTTCTCCATGTTGCAGTCTGCAAGGTCGCCCTTCTTGGGCAATTTGACAATTATTCCTTTACTGCACTCTGTTGGTGTTGTCTCAGTTTCCCAGACTTGTGCAAATAGTGGTTCTAATAGTTCTGCTGCTAGTTCAGGGTCTGTCTTGAATAGCTCAGCATTTAGATTGTCGTGACCAGACGCTTTTCCATTTTTTAGCCCTTTTGATAGCTGTGATGATTTCTTCTTTTCGTGGAATGTCTGTATTTACGTCTAATTCACTTTCAGCCTCAGGAACATTCAGCTGAGTCTCTGGTGGTTCCTTATTCAGTGTTTCTCTGAAGTGCTCTGCCCATCTTGTTTCCTGCCCCTGTGCTGTGGTGATGAGATTTCCTTGCTTGTCTCTTACTAACGTTATGTTGTTTGCACCTCGTTTTCCACTGATTGCTTTAGTTATTTTATAAACTGTGCTTTGTTCATTTCTCAGTGCTGCCTCTTCTACCTGTCTTGCAAGGTCATCCAGAAATGTCGTTTTGTTAGCATGGGTTTGACGTTTTACTTCCTTGTCCAGCTGGCTGTACTGTTCACTATATATTGCCTTTAACCTGGGAGACTTAGCTTCTGTTTTCTTTCTTTTTATTTCCTTTCTCTTCGCTATGGTGTTTAGCGTTTCTGGTGTTATCCAGTCTTGGCTCTTTCTTTCCTGGAATCCCAAGCATGACTTGCTGCTTTCTTTGTATATTGTTGAGATGGTATTGAATTTCTGGTCGACATCGTCGGTCTCTGTTCTTTCCTGGCTTTTGGTAATCTGATATCGTCTCTTTACGTCGACCACGAACGCTTTTCGGGTGAGGGGGTTCTTAAGTTTCGTGATGTTATATCTTTTCTGTTTGACTGCAACTGGTCGAGCAGCTCTGAGTTTCACCTTCAGTCATGCTACTACTAGGTGATGATCACTTCCCACATCTGCGCCTCTTCTTACTTTCACGTCTTGTAGTGCAAGTCTCCATCTACCATTGATCATTATGTGATCTATCTGGTTTCTGTCTCGTCCGTTTGGTGATTCCCATGTTAACTTGTGCACTTCTTTGTATTGAAAAAGTGTTCCTCCAATGACCAGGTTGTTAATACTGCAGAAGCTTATTAATTTGTCCCCATTCTCATTTACTGTTCCACTGCCGCATTTCCCCATTACTCTTTCGTTATAATTATTGTGTGTTCCAACTTTCGCATTTAGGTATCCCATTACTATAATAAGATTGTACCTGGGTACAGTTTCCATTTCTTTTTGTACCTGTTGATAGAACTCGTCCTTGATCTCTTCATCGCTGTCGTTTGTTGGTGCATAGCATTGTATAATTGTGGTGTTGGTGAATCTCCCTCTCAGTCTTGCTCTTATTAGTCTGTTGTTAATGGGTTTCCATTCCAGTAAAGACCTTTCCATTCCTTTATTCAGGATAATGGCTACACCTTTGTTGTGCTGACCATCCTCTCTACCAGAATAAAGTACTGTTTCCCCAGTAGCTGTTTTTATTCTCCCCATCCCTGTCCATCTGCTCTCGCTTATTCCCAGGATATGTAGTTTGTAATTCCTAATCTCTGCTGTGATCTGTCTCAGCTTTCCTGCCTCATTCATAGTTCTGACGTTCCAAAAACTAATTCTGGTTTCGTGTTTTGCGGTCAGGGCATCCGTTTTCATGCCAGTGGCTTCCTTTCGGCTTTCACCACTGTCAGTCATAAGAGCCTGAGACTCCGGATGTCCGTCCCGCATCAATGTTTTTTCATTTGTTGCCGTTTCCGTAACATGTGCGATATACCCCACGGGGCCAAAATATACCCCCTGACAACAAAACCATTAAAGTCGACGTTTGTTGATTTCGAGTGAAAACTACAATCGGTAATGTCGCCTTTATTTCTTTTGTCTTAATATTGACATTTTTGGTAGTCAGCTTTTAATAAATCGATGTAAATATGTTACACATTTTACGAAACCCTACATACTATCTCCTCACGTTTAGTGTGTCATAGGATTCAGGAAAATGAGTGGGGGCGGGGTTGTTGTTAAGGGTGTAAAAGGAGACAATTAAAACTCACATTAGCGCAGTAATTTTAAATTTTGCCACGGCAGCGGCTGTGCGGCTTACTCTTTACTATTCCCAACTGTCGAGGGATTTTTAACATGCGCAACTTAAACACGGGACCTCCTATTTTTTCGCCCTTATCCGAGAAGGCTAGGCATCCGATCTCACTACCCGGGAGACCGGGGAGGAGTATGACATCATTAGAACCACTTGTCCTGAAAAAAGAATATTTCCTCTTCTGGGAAACGAACCCGGTACCGTTAGAGTACGAGGCGGACGCCATTCCTCTTAACCACTCCGACTGTTACTTGTTTCGGTGATAAAACAGTAACCGAAAAGTTTGTAATTCAAGTGCAAACATCGCCCATCCTTGTTCATGATTTACTGCACATTTTATCAACATTAACACAACCATACTAAAATAACACTGGAAATTTCTTGACATACTTAATGAACTGTTTTCATTCTTCCATGTTTATCGCAGGGAGTTACTACTGTGCCCTTGACCTGCACGGCTTAAAACTGCGCGCCCAAGCAAGGCATTCCACTTTGTACTTGAGACGTCTGTTCGGTAAGACGTCGGTTGTTTTGACCTTCGAGATCACTGTTTACGAAAAAAAAAGGTTTATCTTCCTCGTAAGATTAACACAGTTTGTTGTGTGTGTACTGGGGACGTCCTCTGACTGTAATTTACACAACGCAGTACTTGCACCTTCTGCAACCAGTGACAAAGTAGTGTTGTTTATAAGCAGCATGTAATCTTCAATGGTTACATCAGCTACAACGGGAAAGTGTTATTTCTGTACAAGACATTTGAATAGATATTCAAAACTTGTGACAGATACTGTGGCATAGTTGAAGAGATTCACGCAACTTGGGACAGATCGTATGGTAACAATCTGAGGCTGTGTGGTGACAATATATTAATCTGTGATCATCCTTATAAGTTGTTCTGAGGCGGGATGGCTGCCGATTATCAGAGAGTCGTCGTTTTGGCAGCTGATCTCAGCGAGCACTCCGAGAAGGCATTTGATTGTAAGTATTCAAGATATTTCCTTAGGCCTATTTCTTTTTAATTTCTTTCCAGTGTTTGTGAATACCGTGGACATTTTTTCCCTTATTGTAGGCCTATATGTATTAGTGGTGTTTATTGATTCTCCATTTTTTCATTGCATGCATGCTGATAATGTGTATTCTACGTCATTATGTGTGTTGACAGTGTGTACTGTATGTCATTGTGTGTTTATACTTCTTCTTTGATCCTTAGCCGCCGACCGTCAAAGCAGCCAGTGGCCATCACGCTTAGTGGCGTCTTGTAGGGCAACACCAAATTGATTCCACTTTGCTCGGTCGGCGGCCATCCTTCGTACAGTGCCCCAACTCTGGTTCATTCTTTGCATCTCAGCCCCCACAGTCCTCCGCCAGGTTGTTTTTGGTCGGCCTCTCTTTCGTTTTCCTTCAGGGGTCCAAAGCATAGCTGTTCTTGTGGTGGCATCGGGGTCTCTTCTGAGGACATGGCCAACTGTGATACTGTGAGAGGTTATTGATGTTACTACACTAAGGGTAAACAAAGTGAGGTCCAGCTGTGTAAGTTCCCTGAATCTAATTGATGATGATGAGGTTCTCAGGGTCCCTATCCGCTACTAAGATCTCACTCTGTGTAATAATCTCTGTGATTTGGTGTGGCAAGTGTCTAGGGTAATGTATCTATTGTGATGTATGAACAATGTCAAACATAACTTTAACTCAATAAAAGTGAAGTAAGTAAGACGGTTGGTAAAGTTATATTAATATATTACAATTATTTATTTTCCTGTATCTCAATTCTTTTCAAATCACAAACATTTTATTTACAACATATAAATAAATAAAGAGGACCCGTTGTCCATAACTGGTATATTAAAGTGTCACTGTATGTGTATCCCACAGTCTGATTTAATACTTTTTATAACAAATAGTCAATTATGTGAGGGTCTGTTAGTATCATCACGCCCACAGGAATTTCTGTTCTGGTTGTGGAAATTATTAAAATGAGATCTCATATGCCCATTTAAAGGGATTTGACCTGACAGCCTGTCTGAGGTGGATGACTGTAGACTATGCAAGGTCAACACAAGATTTGTCTTCTGACTACAGATGCAGCTTTACTGAGGCTTCAATGTACACAAGGTCTGCCTGCACCAGGTGCCACCACTAAGTACTAGGCAATATAACCCTGAAAAAAGAAGGATATTCCCTCCCTTTTATATGCTGACTATAACAATTTCACACCTAATCAATACTAAGATTACCTGTGTTCAGTCACGTGTGCGAACCATTTGCACCAGATCCTATTATCTTTGACTTCACTCCGTCCTGTGTTTACATTCTTCTTCCCATATGGCTGCAACGCCCCTGTCACCTTAAGCATTAATTGTCCTCCCTAAAATCAGCTGGGGTATACAATTTTCTTCTTGTGACCTGTTAAATCTTTTGTTCAAACATCCTAGGTATGTTTTCATGTGTCATTAGAACACTGTGGCACTGCAGAAGATTTGCTAGTGGCCTCTGGACTTACAGTCGTAAGATTTTATGGCAATATTCAAACACAAATTAGTTTCACTTCCCTCTAAGTCTGCTTAGGCATTTCCTACTTAGGTTGTCGTAACCTCTTCCAACTGGCAATGTCGAACAACAAAATATGGCGCACAACCTGTGGCCAGTTACATGCTAATGAAATACTAATACTTATTTATCTTACCGCAAGTAAAGAATAATCACACAATCACAGGACTGACTAGCAGTAAATGGCTCAATTCCAGACTGCTGTGTCGTCCAGACGGCAAAGGCATTTATCACCAACGCTTTGCATCTGCTCTCAACCTGTCAATGCTGAAGTTTTTCTCAAATGGCGGACTTATTCAAGCAGGGTTAAAAGTTATCAATTCCAACCAGCCAATCAAAAGACGCGTAAAAAAAAACCTAATTTTGGACCATAAACATTGATCGTTATTCAGTGTGTTCGCTCGTCTGATTTTATTTATATAGTATATATCTCGGTTATTTATGGATCGATTTTTAATATCAAAATTGATTATTAAACGGCCGGCTGTCCTCTATCTACCCTTATAGGTTTCCTTTATTTATTTCTCCCCGTTTTCATCTGTGTAATTTTTAAGTAATTAATTGTGCTTTTCCCGACTGAAAATATTAATAAAATAAATGTTTCTACGTCAAGATAGTTTTATTAAGTGGGAATCTTTAGTTTAATATATTAATCAATATCAGCGCTATAATTCAAGATATCCCTTTCAATCTAATTCCCTTTAGTTTTTGAGAAATAAATTATTTAATTTTGATTAAAAACACAGAATCGGCATTTTTGCCATTACAACTAAGATTTTTATCGTCTCTATAAAATGAGGTAACAATCCGATTGGTTGTTAATTTTTACGACGTTCGTTAATAAATATTAGGGGGAGGGGGTGTGTTTGGGGGTAGTAACCTTTTAACGCTGGGTAGTAGAAAAATTTAAATTCTTTAGTTAAAATGTTGGCGGTTGATTTTACGGTGGCCTTGAGACAAATTTCAAATGCGGTAGTTATTTATAGATTTTAACTAATTTAGCTAATACGTTTTTTAAGCGGGGAATTTGATCGTGTGGTAACATGGATTCACTTTACTACATATCTCCCCTGTTAAAAAGCGTGAACCACTAGTGCAGCTTTAATATCTGTGTTACCATCACGATCAGATTTACTCAACTATGCCTTAGGGTGATCCTGGATTTCTGCAGGTGGGTGCCTACTCAAGAAACAATCGTGCATTACCATGCTTTGCCTGAGCAAGGAAAACCGGGGGCTGATGGGCGCTTTGGACCACGAAATGCCTGCCATACAAATAAATCTGGAATTTTTTTATTGCCCAGACTAAAGCCAAACATTCTTTTTCTAAAGTTGAGTAGTTTTGTTCCGCTCTGTTCAATTTGCGGCTTGCATAAGCAACTGAGTTCAATTCCCCGTCCGGTGAAGATGCTCTTTGCAACAACGTGGCTCCCAATCCCACATTACTAGCGTCCGTTCTCACCAAAAATTCCTGACTCAAATCAGGTAATTTCAATATGGGCTTACTGGTGAGTATTTGCTTTAACTCATTATATGCCAACTCACATTCTGCTGACCATTCTATTTTATCTGGTTTCTTTACGAGTTAAATCCTTCAGAGGAGCACACACAGAGTTAAAATTTTTAATATACTTTTGGTAAAAACCACAAAGTGAGACAAAGGATCTCACATCCTTCTTAGTCTGTGGTCTGGGTGCCCTCTGCAATTTCTCCAGGTTCTTAGGATCAGGGGTCATGCTACCCTGATGTACAGTATGTCCCAAGAATTCCAATTCCTTGCATCCAATACAACATTTTGTTGGTCTAGCAGTTAAGTTTGACTCTCTGAGTCTGTCAAATAACATATTCAGAGAGTCAACGTGTTCCTCAAAGGTTTCCGTAGCGATGAGGATATCATCCACGAAATTCGTAATACATGGGTTTTTCAGGGGATCCAATAGTTTTCGCATCATTCTGGAAAACACACTCGGAGCATTCTTCAATCCAAACGGCAACATGTTGAACTCATAGTGCCCTTCCGAGGTGCTAAAGGCCAGATAAGGTCGAATCTCAGGCTTCACTGGAATCTGATAATATCCCTTACTGAGATCTACCTTGGAAAAATATTTTGCCTTATTCAATCTGGCAAACAGTTGGTTAGTATCAGGTAATTGATCCACCTGACCTTCTGTGACAGCATTCAGTTTCCTGTAATCTGTGCACAGTCTATGTTCCCCAGAGGGTTTCCTCAACAATACCACACTGGAGCTATAAGGAGATCCACTGTGAGAAATAATCCCTTCTTGTAACAAATAATCTATCTCCTCTTTTAAAGCTTTCTCTTTTGCGAATGGGATAGTATAGGCTCTCATACAGATGGGTGTTGGGTCTAGTAATTTCATATCATATTCCAACAAATTAGTGTGCCCCGGTCTGTCCGTTAACACGTCTGTATGATTCTCCAGAACCTTTTGAATCTTCTCCCTCTGCCCTTTTGTCAGATGATTACTGATTTTTACCTGTGCCGGAGTTTCGCATGGTTTTAGGGGGTATTCGTGAGAGGTGAGAGGTTCATTTTTCATCTCAGTGGCTATGGCCCCTATGTGCCCCTTCCAGGTTTCTTCTATCATGATATTTCTTAAGAAGGTTCACATGATAGACTTTTTCCTTTCCTTTCTTGTCTATCTTGTAGTTAGTTCTAGATACCTTTTCTAGAACTGTGTATGGACCTTGCCATCCAATCTGAAGTTTGTTGCTGCTGCCGGGTAACAGAAGAAGCACCTTCTTCCCCACAGCAAGCTCCCTATCCTTCGCTTTCCTATTATAATATGCAGCATGTTTCTTCCTGGCTTGTCTTAGGTTATCATTTGCTAGTTTCCAGCCAGTTTTTAAGCGAGTCGTCAGCTCGTTCACATACTGGTATGATGAGGTTACAGTCTCTTCTGCCTTCTCATCTGTCCATGTACTCAATAAGGCTTCCAATGGACCTTTGATTGGCCGGCCAAATAACAATGTTGCCGGTGCCATTCCTGTTGAATTATGTGGGACTTCCCGATAAGCAAACAAGGCCGCGTGTAAGTATTGATCCCATGTGTCAGGTTTTTCATGGGCCAGCTTTCGCAGGATGGAAATAAGTGTCCCGTTGAACCTTTCCACCTGCCCGTTCCCTTGGGGTGATACGGACTACAGTGAAAGTGCCTGGCTTGAAAGATCCTGAAAACTTCCTCAGTTAGCCTCCCCTTGAACTGTGATCCATTATCAGTCAAGATCTGGTGGGGAAAACCTAACCTTGTGAATATTGTAAGTAACGCCTCTGCCACATGTTTTGAGTCGATTGATGACATGGCTACTGCCTCTCCCCACATAGAACAAGTGTCCACCAGAGTATGAATGTAACTGTTTCTCCTCTTGGTACGTGTGAGAGGTCCAACAATATCCACTGCAACTCTCTCAAAAGGGGATCCCATGATTGGCATCTCCCCTAAAGTTGCAGGTGCAGTCCAATGTTTTGGAGCTACCCTTTGGCATTCTGGACAGGATTTGACATATCTTTTTATATCTTCTATCCTTGGCCAGAAGTAATGACAAGCTATACGCTGTCCTGTGGCGCTGATCCCCATATGACAACTGAAGGGGATAGCAAGTCCTTACTCCATCACCTTTTCCCTATATGAAGTTGGAAGTACTAGCTGTCCATGACCATTTGATCCAGTTCCAGCCTTCCTATACATTAACTTGTTCTTCATATAAAAGTCTCCTTTGTTTGGAGGGGTATGGCTTTTTGGGAGTTTCCTGAAACACGGCTTTAATGACTTATCCTCAGCCTGTGCCTTCCTCATCTCCTCTGAATAAGTATTTATTGGGTTATCTTCCTCCTTCCTTGACTGTGACCTGGTCTGTACTGCTGCCATAATCACACTTCTTTTGGGATTTCCCAAAAACACATATCTACACTCCAATATCAGAGGGTAGATTGGTTCGCTTATCACTGCTGCTCTAATCACTCCTTTCACATAGCGAGTTTCACATTTATCCTTGCAATAGGAAGTGTCGTGGTTGCTATATCCTTAGTTGCTCCTTGTATCTCAACTGTTTCTGTGGTATATTGATCTGGGTGCACTAGGTTAGAACTCACGACTGAGTCAAAATCCAATCCAGTATCATAAAGGCACTTAATAGTAGCCCCATTGCATACTACTTCTTCACATACAGGGGGATGATGAGGTTCCTGCTGTCCAGTAGGTAGTTCCTTCTTTCCCTTGTTTCCTGTTTTAAGGCATGCAGCGAAATATGGAGGGGTTTTCTTCCTACAGTCATTTGTATTATGGTTATTTAACCTACAATATTTACACCATTTTCCTTCTGGTCCGTAGGGTTTCCTATCGTTTACTTGCGGGTTTCTGTCTCTAGTGTCAAATCTTGGCCTATCATAGTTGGGTTTAAATCTATTACCTTGATCTCTATTTTCAAATTTATTCTGGTTTTGTGGGGCTTTATTACTTTCTGCTTGTTTCCTTTTTGCTCCAGCTACTTCTGACTGGGCTGCCTGATATCTCTCAGCAACATTGAGAACCTCCCCCAACCTCTCTGCACCTTGTTCCATGAGAAATTTTCTCAGGTCTGGAGCCATGGACTCTTTCAGTTGCTCTTATCATAATCATTTCCTTCAAATCTTGGGATTTCCCAAGAGCAGTCCATTTCTCCAAATACGTCTCTAGTCTGGCAGGGAATTGGTGGTAGGTCTCCCCAGAAAGCAGCTTATGTCCTTGAAGTTCCAGTTCCTTGAGTCTTAACTCATGCTCTCGTTGCAATCTCTTTTCTTCTTTGTCCGCCTCCATCTGCAATCTCCTTTCCTCTTTCACAGCCTCCATCTGCAATCTTTTTTCCTCTACGTCTAATTTTCTAGCCTCTTTTTCAGCCTCTAATCTTCTAGCCTCTTTATCTGCCTCTAATTTTAATATTTTCTCTTCTTTATCTGCTTCTAATTGTAACATTTTCTCTTCAGCTAACCTCCTATCTTCCCTATCAATAAATTTGTCACATTCAGTAGTAACATACTGAATCAGAAGGTCCCCACTCATGCCAAGATCTTTTGCCGTCTGCACAGTAGCAAATCTGAATTTGGCCAAGTCTGCCATCTTTTCTCTCATACAAAATTTATTAATCTTACAGTATAAATAAACAAATATGACTAAAGTACTGAACTATAGGCAATGACAACTCATCCAATTTCCACAAATGATTAATTTTAATATATTTTAACAATAGGGATACCCTGGGTCTATGGTGGTAAAATAATCCCGGACCAGACCCCAATATGTGATACTGTGAGAGGTTATTGATGTTACTACACTAAGGGTAAACAAACTGAGGTCAAGCTGTGTAAGTTCCCTGAGTCTAATTGATGATGATGATGATGTTCTCAGGGTCCCTATCCGCTACCTCTCTAAGATCTCACTTTGTGCAATAATCTCTGTGATGTGGTGTGGCAAGTGTCTAGGGTAATGTATCTATTGTGGTGTATGAACAATGTCAAACATAACTTTAACTCAATAAAAGTGAAGTAAGTAAGACGGTTGGTAAAGTTATATTAATATATTACAATTATTTATTTTCTTGTACCTCAATTCTTTTGGGACAGGAATGTTTTCAAATCACAAACATTTTATTTACAACATATAAATAAATAAAGAGGACCCGTTGTCCATAACTGGTATATTAAAGTGTCACTGTATGTGTATCCCACAGTCTGATTTAATACTTTTTTATAACAAATAGTCAATTATGTGAGAATCTGTTAGTATCATCACGCCCACGGGAATTTCTGTTCTGGTTGTGGAAATTATTAAAATGAGATCTCATATGCCCATTTAAAGGGACTTGGCCTGACAGCCTGTCTGAGGGGGATGACTGTAGACTATGCAAGGTCAACACAAGATTTGTCTTCTGACTACAGATGCAGCATGCAGCTTTACTGAGGCTTCAATGTACACAAGGTCTGCCTGCACCAGGTTTCCTGCCACCACTAAGTACTAGGCAATATAACCCTGAAGAAAGAAGGATATTCCCTCCCTTTTATATGCTGGCTATAACAATTCCACACCTAATCAATACTAAGATTACCTGTGTTCAGTCACGTGTGCGAACCATTTACACCAGACCATATTTTCTTTGACTTCACTCCGTCCTGTGTTTACATTCTTCTTCCCATATGGCTGCAACGCCCCTGTCACCTTAAGCATTGATTGTCCTCCCTAAAATCAGCTGGGGTATACAATTTTCTTCTTGTGACCTGTTAAATCATTTGTTCAAACATCCTAGGTATGTTTTCATGTGTCATTAGAACACTGTGGCACTGCAGAAGATTTGCTAGTGGCCTCTGGACTTACAGTCGTAAGATTTTATGGCAATATTCAAACACAAATTAGTTTCACTTCCCTCTAAGTCTGCTTAAGGCATTTCCTACTTAGGTTGTCGTAACCTCTTCCAACTGGCAATGTCGAACAACAAAATATGGCGCACAACCTGTGGCCAGTTACATGCTAATGAAATACTAATACTTATTTATCTTACCGCAAGTAAAGAATAATCACACAATCACAGGACTGACTAGCAGTAAATGGCTCAATTCCAGACTGCTGTGTCGTCCAGACGGCAAAGGCATTTATCACCAACGCTTTGCATCTGCTCTCAACCTGTCAGTGCTGAAGTTTTTCTCAAATGGTGGACTTATTCAAGCAGGGTTTAAAGTTATCAATTCCAACCAGCCAATCAAAAGACGCGCTGAAAAAAACAACTAATTTTGGACCATAAACATTGATCGTTATTCAGTGTGTTCGCTCGTCTGATTTTATTTATATAGTATATATCTCAGTTAATTATGGATCGATTTTTTATATCAAAATTGATTATTAAACGGCCAGCTGTCCTCTATCTACCCTATTCATTCATTCATTCATAACCCTCCACTCCCAAAGGAGCATAGGCCTTCAACAAACACATGCCAAGTCCTCCTGTCCCGTGCCATCATCTCAAGTTCTTTCCATGTTCTCCTCATCATTTTCACCTCTGTTTCCAACTCTCTTCTCCATGTACTTCTTGGTCTTCCTCTGCCTCTCTTGCCCTGGGGGTTCCAGAACCAGGACTGCCTTGTAATGCTATCAACAGGTTTCCTCAGTGTGTGTCCTATCCATCGCCATCGTCTTCTTCTCATCTCTTGTTCCACTGGCACTTGTCTAGTTCTTGTCATCAGTTCCACGTTGGTAACCTTGTCATACCATTTTAATCCCTCTATTCTACGCAAGCACCCATTTATGAAAGTCTGTAGCTTTTTGGTTGTTGTCTTTGTTGTTCTCCATGTCTCCGAGCCATACAATAGGACTGACTTCACATTTGAGTTGAAGATTCTTATTTTCGTGTTGGATCCGATTTCTCTTGATCTCCATATATTTCCCAATGCAATGAAAGCTCCTCTTGCCTTTTGTATTCTTATTTTGATATCGCTGTCTGTCCCTCCAACTTTGTCTATATTGCTGCCAAGATATGTGTATGATTCTACATCTTGAATTGGTGTTTCTTCAAGTTCAACCCTGTTATCATTACCTGCATTTATTCTCATTATTTTTGTCTTTTCCCTGTGTATTTTCAGACCCAATTGCTGTGACCTCTCCTCGAGTGTTTTCAATTTGTCCTGCATCTGATTACGGTTATGGGACAGAAGAGCCAAGTCATCAGCAAAATCCAGATCATCCAACTGCTTAGTCAGAGTCCACTGGATTCCATTTCTGTTGTGTGTTGTCGATGATCTCATAACCCAATCTATTGCCAGCAAGAAAAGAAATGGAGACAAGAGGCATCCCTGTCGCACTCCTGTTCTTATCCCAAACGGTTCTGTTAGCTGTCCTTCGTGAAGAACTCTGCATGTCATGTCTTCATATGTTTTCTTTATTAAATTAATGATCTTCAGGGGAACTCCATAATGCCTCATCAATTTCCAAAGTGATTCTCTGTCTACACTGTCAAATGCCTTTTCGTAGTCCACAAATCCGATGTATAGTGGTGAATTCCATTCCAGACTTTGTTCAACTATTATTCTCAAAGTGGCTATCTGGTCTGTACATGATCTGTTTTGTCGAAAACCTGCTTGTTCATCTCTCAGTTTCTTGTCTATGGACTCTTTTAATCTCTCAAGGATAATCCTGTTTAATACTTTTCCTGGCACTGATAGTAACATTATTCCTCTATAATTTGTGCACTCTTGTAAATTTCCCTTCTTAGGCAACTTAACCAGATATCCTTCCTTCCATTCTGCTGGTATCTCTTCCTTTTCCCAGACTTTACCAAGTAATTTATATAACATCTCTGTAGCCGTGTCGATATCTGCTTTGATGGCCTCTGCTGGAATGCCATCAGGTCCAGACGCTTTTCCCTCTCTTAGAAGCTTTATGGCTTTCTTTATTTCTTCCTTCGTTGGTCTTTCACCGTTAATTTGTAGCTCTTCTTCTGCTGGCTGGATGTCCGGCGGGTTTTGTGGAGCTGGTCTATTGAGAAGGTCCCCAAAATATTCTGTCCACCTCTTCATTTGCTCTTGTATATTGCTGAGCAGTTTCCCATTCTTGTCTTTTATGAGGCAACTTGTTTGCTTGTATTTCCCTGTTAGCTTCTTTGTACTGCTATACAGTTCTCTCATATTTCCTTTGGCTGCAGCATCTTCTGCCTCTCTTGCCAACTCCTCAATATACTTCCTCTTGTCTCTTTTGATACTTCTTTTTACTTCTTTGTTTGCTTCTGTGTACACTTCTTGAGCCTTGGCTTTGGAGCTTCTAGTTTTGCTTGTGTTTAACTCTGCTTTTTTGTTTTTTTCTGTCTTTTATCTTATTGATGGTTTCTGTTGTTATCCATGCTTTTTGTTGTCTTTCCCTTTTCCCCAGTATTTCTTCACATGTCTCCTTCCATACTGTTTTGACCTGCTGCCAATAGTCTTCTGTATTCTCTACATCTTCCAGCTGTTGGAGCACTTGGAATTTGTTGGATACTGTGACCGCAAATTTGTCTCTTGTTTCTTGATTTCTTAGCTGTCCTACATTAAACTGTTGTCTATAATTTTGCATAGTTGCATATCTCTTGAGTTTCATTTTTACTTTGGCTATCAGAAGATGGTGATCTGATGCCACATCTGCTCCTCTATATACCTTTACATCCTGCAATGATGATCTAAACTTCTTGTTTATGCATATATGATCAATCTGATTTTCTGTTCTATGGTCTGGTGATATCCATGTTGCCTTGTGTATTCTCTTATGTGGAAACATGCTTCCTCCTATAGCCAGTTGATATGAAGCACAGAAGTTTGCGAATAGCTCTCCATTTTCATTCATTACTCCTAGCCCATGTTTTTCCATGACTTCTTCAAATCCAGTGTTGACTGTACCTATCTTTGCATTCATGTCACCCATCAAAATTGTGATGTCTCTTCTTTTTACTTTATCCATAATTTCTTGTAGTTTAGTATAAAATGCTTCTTTCCCAGACTCTTCTTTGTCATTAGTTGGTGCATAACATTGGATGACATTTACATGAATTTTCTTTTTAGCTGTTTTGAAAGAAGCTGTTATTATTCTGGGTCCAACAGCTTCCCATTCAATTAGTGCTTTCTGTGCTTCTTTAGATAACATAAGAGCTACCCCTTCACTGTGGTGTGAACTTTCGTCTTCATGTCCTGAGGACAGCACCAATTCACCTGTGATGAGTTTCTTCCTGTCTACCCCCTTCCACTTTGTTTCACACATTCCTAGAACCTTGATTTTGTATTCCCTCATTTCTGCTGCTACTTGCGCCACTTTCCCTTGTTCGTTTAATGTCCGAACATTCCAGGTGCCAAATCTGGAAGTTCTCCTAGAAGAAAGAAGGTTAGTCAGCAACACAGACTCCTTTCGGCTTTCTCTGTGTTGCATCATACGCCTCCCCGCGAGAGGACCTTCCCCTGTCTTGGATGGCTGTGTTTTATTTTCTTTATTTGACTTGTCCATATTTGTTGAAGTTTTTTGTGGTTTAAATTTTTTTACAGGATGATGTAACCGGCCCCATGCCCAACCCTCCTTAGTCGCTTTTTACGACATGCTTGGTAGGGGACAGTGTTACTATTCTTTGCTCCCCTTTCGGGCCCCGGTAACACACGGGTGTCTATCTACCCTATAGGTTTCCTTTATTTATTTCTCCCCGTTTTCATCTGTGTAATTTTTAAGTAATTGATTGTGCTTTTACCGACTGAAAATATTAATAAAATAAATGTTTCTACGTCAAGATAGTTTTATTAAGTGAGAATCTTTAGTTTAATATATTAATCAATATCAGCGCTATAATTCAAGATATCCCTTTCAATCTAATTCCCTTTAGTTATTGAGAAATAAATTATTTAATTTTGATTAAAAACACTGAATCGGCATTTTTGCCATTACAACTAAGATTTTTATCGTCACTATAAAATGAGGTAACAATCCGATTGGTTGTTAATTTTTACGACGTTCGTTAATAAATATTAGGGGGTGGGGTGTGTTTGGGGGTAGTAACCTTTTAACGCGTGGTAGTAGAAAAATTCAAATTCTTTAGTTAAAATGTTGGTGGCCTTGAGACAAATTTCAAATGCGGTAGTTATTTATAGATTTTAACTAATTTAGCTAATACGTTTTAAGCGGGGAATTTGAGCGTTTTGGACATTTCCTTCTCTGTAACTCTCCAGCATTCTGCACCATAGAAAAGCACAAAAAGCATACAGCTCTGATATAATCTTAATTTTGCGATGTTTAATTTCTTCTGCCTTTTATTTCTTCTGCATTAGCGTGTGTGTTTGTGTGCATGTTTCTTCTACGCCAGTACGTCCACAGTGGTGATGTTTGTTTCTTCTACCCCGTTGTAAAATTTGGATCAATAACGATGTTTGTTTCTTCTATCCCGCTGTAAATGTTGGTCCAATACAGATGTTTGTTTTCTCTATCTTAGTGTAAATGTTGGTCCAATAGCGATGTTTGTTTCTTCTATCTCACTGTAAGTGTTGGTCCAATAACGATGTTTGTTTCTTCTATCTTGCTGTAAATGTTGGTCCAATAGCGATGTTTGTTTCTTCTATCTCACTGTAAATGTTGGTCCAATAGCGATGTTTGCTTCTTCTATCTCACTGTAAATGTTGGTCCAATGGCGATGTTTGTTTCTGCTATCTCAGTGTAAATGTTGGTCCAGTATCGATGTTTATTTGTTCTATTCGACTGTAAATGCTGGTCCAGTAACGATGTTTGTTTCTTCTATCTCACTGTAAATGTTGGTCCAATAGCGATCTATCTCAGTTTAAATGTTGGTCCAATCGCGACGTTTGTTTCTTTTATCTCACTTTGTGGCAGTGTTAATTAATAAGGATTAATTGAGTTTGGTTTACTTGTATATTCCAAGTTAGAACTTTACTGGCTTAGGGTGCGCCAGAGATATCAATTTCTTGGTTTCAATCTTTTTTAACCCAGGTAGGTTCTTTCCTATTATCGTGTGTTTGTGTGAGACAGTAGTGGTGATGATGATTGGTACAGCACAATACTTGACAAGTAGTGGTGACGATGATTGGTACAGCTTAATGCTTGACATAGATTCCCAATTAAGGGTCTAGCTCAACGGTAAGAGATTTTCAGCAGCTCCTTTGTAAATATCAAGATTTATTGAACCGTGGAAGCTTTTCCACAAAACAGCAACATTTGTACAATTCAGTAGTTACAATGGTTCTCAAGTACAGAATCCGTTTCATGTATTAAAATTCTTCCACATTTTGTTCCAATCCAACAGGGATTATAATAATCCTTAACATCAGTATTTTCATCAGCTTTCTTTATTGAAGTTATTCTATTACAGGGCGCCTTAGGTGGAGGGTCTCTACTGGTTATATCTCTACTTCCACTAGTTTCATTTGTAGCCTTACTTAATCATAGCATGTCTCTGACTTATTCTGAAATAAAAAGTTTGTTCGAGCTACTTACTTGTGTACCACAAGGTAAGAAAATCTGTTTCATACAGATTTTTCTTAATATGAAGGAAATACTTTCTTGCGTCCGCAAATACTTGAAGAGTAAGGAAATACACTAAGGTTCTTGTTGAATATCTCAACGTAGGAGCCTAGGACATTTTGTGACAGACCGGGGAAACGCCAGGTGGTTCACCACGCAAAGTTAGAATTACGTCCTTTATGCAATGGCTCATTTTACACAACTAACTTTCAGAAAATTATTTCTGAGCGTCTTTCGGTAGTGGGCGATTCTGGCTACCGTTTCACTGGACAAACTATTATTTTGTTAATTTATTTACTGGTCATTCTATCAAGCGATCTTACAGGGAGTAATTCTATTCTCATTTACGTCACTATTTGCTATGGCAACTCCCGCCGATGTTAGCGTGGCTGTGCCAAGCTTGACATAGTTTTAGTTACATCTTATGTCATCCTATACTCAATGTATCTCGTGTTTATGATTCACTACTAGATGTCCTAACTGCACTGTTACTTTCTATCGTAGTTAATAGTAATTTCTATTATTTTATTATAATTAGTTTCTAGCACGAATAAATGCTATGGTAGTAGGTCATGCGGCCACAACAGTAAATGTTGGTCCAGTAGCGATGTTTGTTTTTTCTACCTCACTGTAAATGTTGGCTCAATAGCGATGTTTTTTTCTTCTACCTCACTGTAAATGCTGTTCCAATAGCGATGTTTGTTTCTTCTACCTCACTGTAAATGTTGATCCAATAACGATGTTTGTTTCTTCTATCTCACTGTAAATGTTGAAGCAATAATCATGTCTCCCAAATATGGAATAAAAACATCCGATCCTCTCTCGGCAATGCTTTCTCAAATACAACATCTTACTTTCATGTAAAGCAGTGCTCTTCAACCTTTTAATACTTTGCGCCAACTTTTGTATTTTTCGTGAGGGTCAAATTTCCTTACCGCCCACTAATATTTAAATTGAGAAAAAAAAGTAACATACCCTACATAAAACAATAAAATTAATTGAAATCACCGTTAATTTAATGAGATCCTTGAACCTTTTGCTGAGAAACTAAATTTTGGATATCTGATTCAATTTTCGTAAGGAACAAGCGAAGGTCTCCTCTTTCAGTGATTTTCAGTTTCTCTGTTTGGGGACACTATGATTCACGGCACTAAAGCCTGATTCAACTAGATATGAGGTAGGGAAAGGTAGCAGTAAATTAAATATGATTTTCCACATATTTGGAAATAAGGCAGGCATTTTATTTTTATTTTGCCAGAGTTTTTTTTTATCCACCACTATTGAAATTCGATTTGTCTCTTCATCATATTTAAATTCTAATAGTTCTTCTTGACATGTTATATCAGCCTCAGCAGCTTTTGCAGTAAAAGGATTCACCATCCAGTCATACACCTTCAAAATATCACTAAATCGTTTTTCCATATCCAATTTAAGTTCATTTAGGTGACTACTGAACCTTTCAAACTCCTCTGAAGTTACATCATCTTTTATTGATGACAATTCCAGAAACTGATGAAATTCCCTCTTCAAAAGATTATGACGCAAAAGACCAATTTTTTTGGAGAAATTATGACACAACATTTTTGCAACTGATAAGTGTTATTTTGGCTCCTTGAAGCTGCAAATTAATTTCATTAAATTTCTTAAAAATGCCTGCCAAATAAAATGCATCATGCTTTATTGTTTTTAATTGTTGACAGAGACCAGCCTCATTTTCACTTTCAAAAAACTATATGACACTCTCATATAATTCAACAAAACGAGTCAAGCATGCACCCTTTGAGAGCCAACGAACTTCTGTGTGTAACAGTAACCTAATAAATTGCTCATTATTGTCCTGGCACAGCTGTTGAAACATTCTATAATTTTTGGCATTCGATTTGATGTTATTTATAGCTCTAATTATTATACTTAATGATGAATGAAGGATTGTACTCAAATGTTTTCCTACAATATGTTGCCTGTGTATCACACAATGAATACACAAAACGTTTGGCACTTCCTCCTTCAAATAAGCAACAAAACCACGATAGCAACCTATCATTGATGGTGCTCCATCAGTAGCGCATGCAACAATATTGTTCAAGGGTATATTATCTTTTTGCAAAGTACGATTTCACAGAAGTAAATATTGATAATCTGTTGTATCTGTAATAAGATTTAAAGTGAATAACATTTCTTCTTGCAATGTACTGTTTTCATCAAGGTACCGTACATATGCCATCAGTATAGCATTATCATCTGCAATGGTAGACTCGTCCAACTGCATGAAAAATGATGAGTTTTGAGAATAGCTATAAGTTTATTTTCAACATTAACAGCCATTTCGTCAATGCGTCGCCTTACTGTGGTATTGTTAAGGGGCAATGTTTTTATAACGAGTTGGATCCTGATGCATTACTGTTGAGATAAATTCTGTGATAGAGGGTACAGTAGACATTCAAAAATCCGGCAACCTCCGGACCTGAGGAGTGCCGGATTTTTTTAAATGCCGGATTTTTTATGGTTATATATTCTATATATATTTAACAGAAAATGACTACCTGTACACTTTATCTGCGATCGACAATGCACGATGTTTACGTTTTACACCACTTCTTTTATTTGCTGAATCAATAATGGGGCTAAACAGCAGCAAATAAATGATAAAATGAGAAGGAATGAGCAGGAATGCCTGTTAACACGTGCAAGCAAGACCCAACAGCTGCATCAAAACATAAACTGCTCCAGAAAACAGTGGCGCGCCAACGCGGTAAATTTAAAAATGCGCTCCGAAATCCATGCCGGAAATCTGAAGGAACCGGATTATCGATGGCCGGATTTTTGAATGTCAACTGTATTATCAAAGTTTCTGCAATGTTATGGCTTTTACTACTTTTTGCAATTAATTGTGATATACGATAAGTTGCAGTTAATCCATCTTCGTTCTTTGCATTTTGTTTCTTGAATGATGCAGTTTGTCGCATGAAAATATAATTAATAGTAGATAAAGCTTGACAGCTGTATAGGCGTGATGGACAATAGTGCACACGGACGTGTGATAGTGATGCGCAAGAGAGATAGGCAGAAGGCACAGTCTGAGTCAGTGAGTTCTTCACTAAGAAAACCACACACACAGCTCTTCTTGTTTTCTCTGGCGACAATATTACTCTTTTGCACACACTGTGTCACTCACAAATAGTAGGGTAAAGAAGTAAAGTTAGATTGAGGATTTGGTAGTCTGAACTGAACGAACAATCCTATCGAGGTTAACTCAATTTTATTCAATTTAGAAATGTAAATAAATCAATAAGAATTTTTACAGCAAATAATAAAGATTATCACGAGAAAACAAACTCACAACAATTTGATGATTTTAAAGAAGAAAAAAATTATTACACAAATAGTGAAAACAAGGATTATGAATGAATTGTGTTAGTAAAGTTCCCGGCAGGCCTGATAAGCTTTTGCTGGAAAATATGTGAAATACTGTTTGTGTGTAAATGAATGTTTGTTCCTTTGGTGTGAATGTTGGAAACAACTTATATCCTGGTGTTCTCTTGGAAAAATATCACGTAATCCAATACTTTGAAATTAACTTCACTGTTCGAATAAGGTATCCACAATGGGCACAGAATCTGAACACGATTTTTAAAAATCCAAGATTGGTGTAACGTATCCACAGTTGATGCGATATCCACAGATAACGAATTTGCTTCCAAAGGTGTGATGGAGGGTTAAAATGGGTGGAGTATGGTAGGGTGAGGTTTGGTGTTGAGAATGTTTGAAATAATTGAAGGGAATTATTGTGACTGGTGGACGAGGACTATATGGCCACTGACCAAAGGTAACCTCTTTTCAGCAATACGAGACAAGACTTGCGCTGCATAAATCTGTTAGACAAAACAAAAATATATGTGTAACTACTCTTCTGCTGCAACATGCAGATTACAACAGAAACAATTTAAGCAGTGTCCAGCGTCGGCATGTTGATATCCATGCATGCGTCTCGTTCCTAAAATAGGTCAGTCCATTCTTAAACATTCCTGTCTGCTGTGAATGAATTAGCTGGCCAGTCCAGGTACATACACAATAACAAGACTGTTGCTTCCTCCCCTGTCAGACAAAGTTACATGAGGGTCCGCTAGAGAATCCTCCTGTGCTTTCCACCGTTCATTCTTTCCCGCATTCATAATAATATGCTCATACATTAATGTTACAAACATTGAAAAGTGAAATGATCATTGAAATTATGAATGATACAAACATTGTAACATAACATCGCTTTAAAATACAAGCAGTGAAAATAAATGAATTTTCGTAAGCATTTATGATACATACATGATAAAGGAAACCCGTTTATATAATACACTTAGACTTTCACCATGATAGTAATATATTTCATATCTATATATTTGAGCTAATTTCCTATATACTGGAAAAGCGAATACATACCCGCTCCGGAATTTTATATTCTGTAAGTTAAACTAGAGGGCACTTTGTTTGTTTAACTCAAGTCTCCCTATGCACAGTTTTTTTTACAAGAAGGTGCGTCTTTCTCTTACAGTATGCTTATCACCAAGTGAAGTCTAAAAAACTAGTTTCTTAAAGAAAGAATTAATTTCGATTTACCCGTTACATTTTTTAAAGTTCCCACGATAGCCAAAATTATTGCCGCAAATTAGTTTGCATATTGAATGTCACTTGTACGTGCTGTGGTTTCCGAGCTCAAAGTATTAATAATGAGGAAGAAGACAGGCCATAAATTTCTAGACAGCCGAGTCTGGAAAATCCTAACAGACGTGAACGGGTTGACCGAAGCTTCACCTGGGTTAAGGTGCGTGAGAAACATTTTTTTTCAGAAACTTAGGATAGACAGAAAATAAAGCAATATACAGGATGGACAGACAATTTCAAATAGGCAACTTATCTTCACTCTGCGACACAGTTATTGTAGAACGATTTTGAAATCTTTCATACAGTTCTTGAAAATATTCAATGGGCCTATCTTTATCTTGTGGATGCTTTGTAGCAAGATGTTCTCGCAATCGACTTGGTTTCATTGCTTCGTTAGAAAATGTCTTGTGGCACTGTAAACACATTGGAAGCTGTTTGTTTGTAATAGATTCAATGAAACCCATCTTCGGATATTCTGGTAATAGCCACGAGCATATTTCCTTTTTTGAGACATGGTTTCAATATTTGTTGCACAAATTATTCAAAGTCACAACACAATAAAAATAAAACGAAAAAATCAGAAATCTCATCAATGCAATACCACGCACCAGCAATATACGTTTCGACTGAATCACAGAGCAGGGTTGCCAGATGAAAACTGTGAAGAAAAAAACCAAACACCGTTACCAAAAAAAAACAGCTAAAAAGTAAAGCAAATAGTTAAAAAAGAAGCCAGATTTGTGGAATTTGGCTTTAAAACAGCCAAATTGGCAACCCTGCCACAGACGCTGTGTGCACCGGTGAACCAATATCGTTGCGCGCTGAATGAAAACGTTTTGGCACAATCTTGTTTTATGTATGTTCAATATCTGTACAGCCGTATGCACTCCGAGCATTCAATCAATAGCACGGCACGACGAATAAAATCGTTTTGGAACAATCTTGTACTATATTATTGAGAAAACAAAGAAAAACAGAAAAAGAACTCACAAAATGAAGTTTAATGAGCTCCTATTGAATAATGGTCTCCTTCTACTGCAGCTGCAGTGTCTATGAATCCCCTTTTCAGTGCTCTCAGGGTCTTTCCATTGCAATGTCCTTACTTGCTGAATAGATCCTGTGCAGCGTTCTCCTGTAAGCTTTCTTTGCCATTGGTTGACTTGTGTTCATGTATATTGAAAAATTCTGCAATGCACTGTGGCCTTTCCCAATAGAACGCACAAATGCCACCATTCGCACATTTACTTCTTTGTGTTTGTGAGTAGCTGGAGATGAAACATCAGAAGTATTGAAATTGGCATTCCATTCGACACAGTTTGTGCACTTGATACTGATTTCATGACAAAAGCCATCCCGAAGACGATCTCACAGGTCAGTGAGTACTGATAACATTTGTCACATCTAAAGTTAGCGCATAAAAACCCAAACAGCAGTTTTACATCCATAAGGATAAACACATTTCCTCTGTTGTCATTTTTAGCTTGTCCTTCACTTTCTTGGACCTTTATTTTCTTTGCTGAGGAGCACAGAGGTTTTATAGCGTCACTATCGACAATAGGTGTCTCATTTTCAGGCAACGGTTTGTTGGTGTACCGATTTCCAAAGAACTTACTTTGTCTTATTTCCCATTGTGAACAAAAGAAGCTCTGCTAACTACTATTATACAGAATCAGTATAAAACTAGCAATAAATAGAGTTGATGTGGGTGAAAATGCACAATGCATGTAACAAATGCTGAAATTTACGATCAAAGCTTTCTAGACACACACTTTTGAAAAATTCATAAGAAATCATTGAGTGATTCCCCTTGGAAAAGTTATAAATATCTTTTTCCTGTTGCCTCAGTATAATTATAATTTCACAGTTTTACAATTACGCACCTTCATGTTGGGTCATTATTCGCATGGTAACCAACTATAAACATTGGTTGCTATGCAAATCACTCAAGGGGGTGTGTGTAGAAAAACACTGATTCCTATCATACCAGAGTATCTCTAAGCTTCTATGAATTATTTTTAGTACAAGGACATGTTGACGATGATTTAAAGCATGAAAATGAAAATTGTTGGATTTTTATTTTTTTAAATCTTTTGTGGGTAGCCTACTACCTTAAATGTTTAAAATACATAATTCAAATACTTTTCTCTAAAATGAGAGTAACTTTTTCTTTTCACATACATTCTCTCACAAATTTGAGTTTGTATATTTTGGATGTTTTTAATACAGCATGTAATTATTCTGCCGCCCACCTGAAAGCTAAAATCGACCACTAGTGGGCGGTACCGCCCAGGTTGAAGGGCACTGATCTAAAGTAATGCCTTTGTAACAATGTGTACAGGAAATGATTATGTCATTCCTGTCCGCCGAGTGCATGCCAACAGGTCGATAATTTATCGCGGGGCACTCCTAGGTAAACATGATACGCGGTCACTATACTAAAATTGACCAGACTTATCTTGGTTTTACCTACGTCTTAATCTTAGCAAAGCCGAGAAGCGCAAAGCAAACATGATCAATTATCACTGACGGGAGTGTAAAATTGATAAGAAATAGCTAATATCTGCTTGATAACAGAGAAAGAAATGGGCGACCACGGAAATTGCAAATAATTTAGTACACAAAAAAATGTAACTAAATACTACCGGAGACGAAAAGAGATCGACCCAATAATTGTGAGACAATTTTAATAACCTTTTCCAGCTAGATGCGTGATGTGGCGGGGGGAGATCAAACTAATCACCCCGGACGCGTGTACACAGATCCGGCCCTCGTTATTTTTCAAAGCTGTGGGTGATCTCATTTTGCACCCCCCCCCCCTTTTTTTTTCCCTCCACGTACCGTTTTGTATTGTTCTCTTTTAAGGGTCAATTTCCTACTATTGGTACTATTGATTTACAAAGTTTATTTTAAATTTCTGCGACCCCCAGATCCAGCTCAGCGTGTACTCATGCAGTTATGATTTATGTTGCATATTCTTTTTAACATAATGAGGTGGCCAGGCACATACAAAACATCATATTGGTCACCTCTTAACGATTACGCATGAGACAGCAGTACTTGTAGTCGCTCTTTGTCTCATCAAAGACCCTTCTGGGAGAACGTGATTTGAAATGGAATTTTCCGGTACACAAAACTTCCTCAGGTACCGCAAACACACTGCTTATTTACTTCTGATAAATTTTCCTTTCCCTACAACCATAATAGGTAAATTTACATTCCTTGTCACGTTCCTATGTTTATATTGATTACCGGGTCCTGGTACACCGTACTGCATTTTACTAGCGTTTGCCAGATGCACGAATTTTTCGGGGGCTGTCTTAGGCCCATTCACAAATCTCGTCCTTGGAAAACGGTTATTCAATGTCACGAACCAGTTTGGCAGCTGAGAGTCTCTGGGGAAAGTAAGTTAGGCTGCGGGAGGTCGCTGAGAGTATAAATACGCAATACTTCGACTTTCACCGCTTCGAGTTTCGTCGCTTCGCTCTTTCGTCGGTTTTCAATTATAACCACGTTTCCAAATTTCGTCTCTTGCTTCGCTCTTTCGTCGCATTTCGTCACCACCGCGGGCCACCTTGTTTCTTTCGATCAGTCTTTGAATGAAATTCGTTCGGTGTGCACTGTTTTTTTTTTTTTTAAATTGTCCGATTTGAATCTCTTATGTGTATTTCTGTTTATTTAGGTGTTGCACACATTCGCAAGCGTTATGCAGTTAGTTATTTACGTTTTTTGGCGACCCTAATGCATTTGCAAGCAAAATAAAGGCTATGCTTCGACTTTCGTCGATTTTCGACTTCCGTCAATGCTCTGGTCCCTGACACGTCGAAAGAGCGAAGTATTGCTGTATTAAGGTCACTGCCCTTAAAAAGGGCATGATGGGAGACTAATATGAGGTTGTGTATGGTGCCATGAACCTAGTCACGTAAAAGAAATTGCTACATGAGCCACCACTTCAAGAGCACATGAATTGTTTTGACGCAGGCTTTCTGAAAGTGGACCAGCTGCTGAACTGATGTGGTGGTCCTCTGCTCTAACAGGAGCCTAAAGGATAGAAGGAAGAATAAAAATGTCGGAGAAGCATGTCATGCCATACTGTATAATGCAGCAACATATGGGTTAATAGCACGTGTTGGAGATATTCACGATTGTGCTTTCTCCATTATCTTTCTTTATTGTTTTCATAACTTTTGTCTTTCACACGTGAGGCTAATTCATTATCTGTTAAGTAATTTGTCAAATTACACTCTATTTACATTTTTTCCACTTCTCCTCTTGCTATTTTTGATAGAATTCTCCGTGACTCTATAGCCAATGCATCCAGATAGTTTTTACTACAATGATTCACTGAATGGTGAAGTCAAATGGACAAGAAGAATCTAAAAGCAAAAACAGCGCAACAATAGCATAACAAATTATTCCCCCCGTTACTTATGACGGGTTTCTTACTAGTGATGTTACATTTGCTATGAGTGATGGGCGTTTTAGTTCGGCCAAAAGCATAAACAAAACATTGTTCACAATAAATGTGAAAACATGACAGATGTGTGAGTCATCGTCGTTATACGTCTGTTCAATGTGGCGTAGGCTATAAAGTCTCTCAAATATATAAATTAAACCATAAAATGGTATGAAATCAGTTTTACAACAGTACACAGGAAACAAGGGACGTTTCGGGTTTTACCCTTCGTCAGCCACAGTTACGAACAGGTGACAAGGACAAGAATTACATATAGGTACTACAAAAATATATGATGATGAACAACACACCAAATGAGCGATACAAGCAGACGGAACAACGGTGCTGAGCGAAACGCGAACAATAATAATCTCGACCTTTGACGCTTTCCAGCAATTATATTCTGATATGACGTTTTTCTCATTCAAATATACACTATGTGTGTGTTTATACACAATGTGTGTGTTAGTACTACATTTGTACGAATGCACATCCATGTTTGTAATTCGTATGAACGTGTATATAGTATATGTGTGTATGTATATGTGCGTTTATGCGTATATCGTCATCAGCGTTCGCTGTCATATAAACTACGTGTATTCTCATAAAGAAAGCCGTCTGTCTCAGGCTTGCCTCGGCCATAAAGTTTCTCTGACAAGGAGGTTGATATAGGACCATGATCTGCTGCTCTCGTAGAGCCGAGAGTCTTGGATGATATGATCTGCTGTTTACTTCCCTGTCACGTGAACACATTTCTGTGTATCTGGTTTTTTTTTTTAATATATATTTAATATATTATATCGAAGTCTGCAGTGGCCGGTTCTCGGTCTGAAAACTATCACTTAGTTTCTTCTTCGTCTGGTGTGGTAAGTTTTGATTATATTTGATTATAGATTTTCCTTTGTCGTTTTTCTTTGACATAATTTTTGTTTTTAATTTCTGCTTTTACCTTTCATGTAACGGCATGCCATCAGTTTGACACTTCCTTCCTTCTTCTATTGGCAAAGTCCATCAATTTATAAATCTTGCAGATAGCGGGACTCCATTGCACTTTCACTTTATTAAACATTTAAGGTGGTTTCTACTAATGATTCTATGAAGTTGTCAATTTTTTACTTCTTGTTTTGTTGTTCCTTGGAGGCGTTATGACAGAAAAAGAATCTGTAAGGAATACGATCTTGACTTTAGTATTTTATTATTCCCATAATTCATATTTCCGCTACTTTAAGGGCTTTTGTCTCGGTTTTGAAGTTGTTTTGAGAATTTTCCAGTGGCCAATGATATATGGACTTCCTGATTTTCTTTAGTTTCGTGGGTCTGATATCCGCCTAGGTAAAACAGGAGAAGGTAGTCCATAGAAGTTATTACCGTAGATGAGTGAAGTGTTGGAGACTTCACAAAACTAGGTCCAGCTTTTTGAAGTGAGATGACCAGCTCCATTTCTCGTTGCTTTTGCCTTCCCTAAATCAAGAGCAGAGTCTGGTACCAATTTACAGCTGGGTAGACTGAAACGTAACACTACCAGGTTTCGAACCCGTAACCCAGGTAACTGCCAGGAGAGGCAAACGCTTTAACCACTCTGCCAAGCTGACGCTATCCACCTGATTACATCTTTTCGATTCATTACATAACCGTGTTATTTCTTTCTGCATCTCTTAAGTTGCCTATTTTCATCACATCTGATATCACAACGCTTGTTAGTGACAAGGCAAGTCGGTTGGAAGCCGGACGGCTTTCTTTATGAGAATACATGTAGTTTATATGACAGCAAACGGTGATGACGATAAACGCACATATAAATACACACATATACTATATACACGTTCGTACGAATTACAAATATGGATGTGCATTCGTATAAATATAGAGTCCATCATTTATTGAGAAGTTTCTGGAAACTTGCTGCTTATGGTTAGGGGCTGAGCTTTTGTGGAAGGCCTGTTGCAGTAGGTATGAGTTCATTTGCTGCTTCTTGCAAAGCTGCTTCTCTATAAACTGCCCTATGCGATATCAAATAAGTCTGCCCGTCACTGGGTGAAATGTTTCTGCCTGCTCTAGTATACGTGTATACGTAAGCAAGTAGTTAATGTATATAATGTTCGTAGGAGGAACAGACAGTGATAACAAAATAGGAAGGGAATAATCAAGTCGAGCTTTCGTTACATTAGGAACTATACGGGCATCAAAAGAAATGAAATCCAATACAAAAATAAGAATTTTCGATGAAAATATCAAATCATTCCTATTGTATGGCTCTGAAACATGGAGAATACAAAAACTATATCAAGACATTACAGATTTTTATAAATGGGTGCTTGCGTAGAATAAAAGGTAAAGGTAGTCCCATAACAGATATCACCACAGGGGAGTGAAGTGTTAGAGACTTCACTATACTGGGTCCAGCATCGAAAGGTGGGGCGACCACTTCCCTTCCTCGCTGTCTTTTCCTAAAAAAAATGAATGGTGACATAAAAATCCGAATTTAATCAAATATCAAGTTAGTCCTATTGTATGGCTTTGAAACATAGAGAACAATAAAATTAAAACAAACAACCAAAAAGCTACAGACTTTCATAAATGGGTGCTTGCATAGAATAAAAGTATTAAAGTGGATGACAAGATCACTGATGTGGAACTAATAACAAGAACCAGACAAGCGTCAGTATACCAAGAATAAGAAGGTGCCGGGGATAGATAGGACACGCACTGAGAAAACATTACCAGATCTCTGTTCTGTAATCCCCAGGGTAAGAGACAGGAAGGCCAAAGAACCAGTGGCGTATCCTGGTAATGCGAGCTAGGCGTGCTGCTACTTAAAATGAATATGTACGCCTACTATTTAACTTCTTCCCCTCTTAATTTAAAAACCATCTATATTCAATTACGCAACGATAGTTATTAGGGGTATATGTCAATTATCTCCGAAATACTAATTAACTTACAACTTGAAACTCACTGTCACTGTAACAATCTGCATTCCCGGCAACTAACAAAAATTAATCACAAAAAACACTGGACGGACACAGCCGATTTTTACAACTCGAGAGCTGCTAGGCCACCGCACGCATGTTCGCATTGTATTGACGTATCTGCCCATGACCCCGATTCACACAAACCAGTCTTTAGACGTGAATCCGAACGGTCCCGCACGCATTGTGACGGAATTACCCGAGAAACTTCGGGCGATTGCTACAACCAATAAAAACTGCACTATAAAACGCGTCTGTGAAACTGAAACTAGATGTACTCGTAGATTCTATGCGTGAAAATCCGTTATCCTGATGCGTGCGGTCCGAAAGCAGAACTTAGAGGAGAAATATTTTATAGAATAATAAATTAAATTTTTATTTTCCTTCGCGCATAGGTGTGCGCAGCACGCACAGCACACATAGAGAATACGCCACTGCAAAGAACATATGGAAAAGAGAACAGGACATACATGAATGGGATGAAGAAGACTTGGTATAAGTTTGTTGAAGGCCTATGCTGTTTGGGGAGTTGAAAGGTGAAAGTTGAAAGGTGAAAGTTGAAAGGTGAGAGAAGAAGAATGGCAAGACATGATTAAAAAGGGTAAAAGTAGTCCTATAGGGGAGTGAAGTGTTAAAGACTTTACACTATTAGGTACAGCATCGAGAGGTGGGGTGAGCAGTTCCCTCCCTCGCTGCTGTTGTTTCTTACATACCTCAATAGCAAAGTCAGGTACCAATTTACAGCTGGGTAGACTGGAGCGTAAAGCTTAGACCTATTGGACCTAAGGTAAATAAACCAAAAAAGATACGACATCAAGAAGCTGAAGGACCCCCTTACCAAGAAAGCTTTTGTGGCAGAAATAAAGAAACGTTACCAAGCTGCCAAAAGTCAGGAGGGCCCAGAGGCCGATGTCGACCAAAAATTCAGTGTCCTTTCAACGATATATAGAGAAAGTAGTTAAGCATGCTTGGGTTTCCAGGAAAAGAAGATACAAGATTGGATAACACCAGCAACATTGAAAACCATCGGCATGAAAAAAGTAATCAAAAGAAAGAAATCCTGAGCCCATAAAAATAAGGAACCTATTGTTATTGTTGATCAGAATCGACTTCACTGCACTCCGGGTAAACCCATAGGTGCTCTGTCTCCCTCAGCAAATGTCGAAGAGTATGAATGCTAATTGTACCTATAGCACGCTGGTTGTACATACGACGGATGCATCCTCTCTCACGTCCATCTCTGCTAGCCCCACGTTTGATGCCAAACTCCAACAGTCTCAGACTTGTTGATTCATCCATTGCGGTGTCATTATCTAGCAAGCGATCATTAATTGCCCTTAGTATCTCTCCATTAACCATGTCCAGTGTCCCCTCTATAGGTGCTCTCGAGGCCAGTCTGTCAGCTCTCTCATTGCCACGTACCCCTGTATGACCAGATCCACACCAGTTCTTGAAGACTTGAGGATTCCATTGATGTTTTCCATTCCTGCCGCAGCCATCCGTTCTGAACTTTCCGAAGCATGGCTTGAGAGTCTGACAATATAACTGCCCTGGTTGATGGAGTTTCAGACAGCCACCTCAGTGCTGCTGTAACTGCCCTCTACCTTCATTCTCATGCTGGATGTTGTTGTCATGTAAGCTCCACTCTATTCAGCAACAACCTGCCCTTTATTCTCGCAGAGAAAATAATATAAACCTTAAGCTGGAACAAACAAACAAATACATTTACATATCTAGGAAGCATAGTAACACCAGATGCAGAACAAGCAAAGACATCATTAACAGAATAAATAAAGCCAGAACAGCCTTTGCAGATCTAAACAACATTTGGAAATCTTCTCAGTACAGCACAAACACCAAATTAAGGATTATACGAGAGTTGCGTACTTTCTGTACTTTTGTATGGCGCTGAATTTGTTGAAAAGTTGTTATGATGAATGGAGTTGTCCACATATGACATCATGCAATTTTTGCCACATGTTTTACCACTCCCTCCCCCCATTGTCACATTTAGTCTAAGAAAACCAAGACCCCCAGCCCCATATGAATACACAAATTCCTATAACCCAATTTTTTTTGTCATACTGAGAAGAATGTAGTCCAATGTAAATTAGTCAACTAGTGCAAACCACACTACAACCTTTCAAGTAAATTGGTGTTTAATTAATCAAGCTTTCACAAAGATCTTAACTTTCATATGCTGCGTCCTAGCACGAGACACGGCCCAACCTGTGCTTCACCGAACTAAATGCACTTGCATTCCCCCCCCCCCCCCCCTTTTTTTTTTCCCCTTCCACTCATACACAGATGTAAACTTTCTCACCATCCCGAATACCATCTTTCAGTTTATGTGTCTTTGATTTCATCAAGACTGTTGTCGGAATTGTGATTTGATCTCATCGGACTGTGGTCGGGGTTGTGATTTGATCTCATCGGACTGTTGTCGGGGTTGTGATTTGATCTCATCGGACTGTTGTCGGGGTTGTGATAACTTGCTGTTCCTTTATTTTTGTAATCAAATTTTAATCAACAGTAAAGGTTTTTTTGTTTGCGTTTTATATTTAAGATGTGTACTACATTATATTTTGAAATAAAAAGAAATATACAATTAAAAATCATTTTAAACCAGTTAAATGTTGTCACAATTATCCGATATTTCAGCTACGATAGTAATATTAATTAACGTCGTCCATGAGGGAATAGTTAAATATTGCGGATAAAAATAGAATAAGAGGTTGGAGATTAAAAAGTTTATTTTTATTCCGGCATCATTTATGAAAGAAGCGAGCCTCGCTGGAATATTTTTGTGTGACGTCACATTTCGTTTAAACCACCCTCTCCCCGATCGTCACACTTCATCACATAATGTTTGCCCCCCCCCCCCTTTTTTTTTTCATGGTGTGACGTCATATGTGGGCAATCCCAATATTGTGGACCCTTAACACTAGCTAATGGCGCATTCTATTCTGGAATCCCCATAAAATGGAGGAAAGCCCAAAAACTATAGTAGAGAAGAAAACTTGAGACAGACATAAGAAGAATAAAGAACTTTAAACAAACGGTGCAGGGGGGTCTTAAAAGACATCTAGTGACTTAATTAGTTGTGCTTTTTGCATGTCCGCACTAAAAATAAAAGTTGTATGTTTCAACTCCTAAATCCGTTTGAAATTTGACAAACCAAAAAATAATAATAATAATAATTAACCGTTAGAAATTTGACCAAATTCATAACAAACAAACAAAAGAAATTATTGATTCGTTAGAAATTTAACCAAAGTAAAACAAACAAACAAACAAATAAAACTATTAATCCGTTTGAATTTGGACACGCAAAAACTAGCCATGTGATTTTTCAAATTCGTTCGGACTCCGATCCAAACTAGGTCATATCCTTAATTGCTGGCCTGAGGACAACCTCATTTTGGTCGCCTCTTTTTTCATGCCGGGGATAGACGTAACCCAACAATTTCTTTATCTCATCAGAGACAACCTCTATCCCCCCTTTCCAACTCCCTCAGATTCATATGTGGTGTTTGCAAGTAAAGCAGACTGTATATTTTGAACAGTCTGACTTTATCTTTCTCAACTACAATCATGATCTGGAACGTACAGTGATCATCCATCGATCTAAACACCAGAAGTCGTAATTGCCTGATTAACTTGATGCACTATACATATGTCGAGGAGCACTGTACCACGTATAATTGATGTGCTCAATCAATAGTGATAGTGCTGTCACAATTTCTAGCAATGATATATCTTTTTGTCCTGCTGCCTCAGTTTTGTAAGTCCTCCCGGTGTTGATTATCAATGTCTCCCTTCAACATTTATCATCGTTTTTTGTGTTATTTCATAAATGGGCGCATGTTCAGAATAGAAGGATTGACATAGTATAACAAGATCACTGATGTGGAACTGAGGGAAAGAACCACACAAGTACCAGTGTGTGTGGGGAAAAGAGGTTGGGAGACGACGCTGGCTTTAGATAGGACACACATTAAGAAAACCAGTTGATAGCATTACAAGGCTGTTCGTTTTTCTGCAACCCCCAGATGTAAGACAAGTCAACTGAGACTAAAAACATACGGAGAAGAGAACTGGAGACAGACATGGTGTGAATGATGAACACCTTGAACTGAATTCGCCGCGGTAGCGCAGTAGTTAGTGCACTGGCTTCCTCGCTCGGTGGTCCATGGTTCGATCCCCAGTTGAGGTGGGATTTCTTAGACCGCAAACGGCTCCGGGGTCGACCCAGCCTCATGAATTGGGTACCAGAACAACTCTGGGAAGGTTAAGGCGGCCGGCGTGATGCTGACCACATCACCCCTAGTGTGCCGATGGTCAAGAAAATACGGGCCTATATTCCCAATATACCTCAATAGGCGTGTAACGGGATCCTCCCCCTTTCCTTAAACTGAATTCACAGTATTGGAAAGTTTGACATTTATTTGGGTTGAAACCTTTTCTCCACTTCTTCTTTGATCCTTAGCCGCCGACCGTCAAAGCAGTCAGTGGCCACCACGCATAGTGGCGTCTTGTAGGGCAACAACAAATTGATTCCACTTTGCTCGGTCGGCGGCCATCCTTCGTACAGTGCCCCAACTCTGGTTCATTCTTTGCATCTCAGCATCCACAGTCCTCCGCCAGGTTGTTTTTGGTCGGCCTCTCTTTCGTTTTCCTTCAGGGGTCCAAAGCATAGCTGTTCTTGTGATGGCATCGGGGTCTCTTCTGAGGACATGGCCAACCCAGCTCCAGCGTCTGCCAGCTATGATAGTGTGCATGTCCTCTTGCTTGCTCCGAGTAAGCAGATCTTGGTTGGTGATGGTATTCGGCCAAAATATTCGGTGAATTTTTCTTAGGTATGATTTTCTCCACTTAGCTGAAATGTTTTTATGATTATAGCGATTTGGTCTTTGTTTTCCAGCCTCATTTGTGGCACTTGTATTGATCTGTGTCACAGTTAATTCTACCTTTCCCCGATTATAATACACCTGTTGTTCTATGCCAGCGGTTCCCAACCTTTTTTCACTTGCGTACCCCTTGGCAGCCCATTTCTATAAATTGTACCCCTAATATTAGCAAAATATTTGAAATTAATATAGTTGCTATTATTCAAAATTTATAGATTATAACCAGAAATAAAGGGGCCAACCACGGGATTAAAAAACAAAGTAATAGAAAGGTGAACAAACAGTGCATGTATTTTTACATTTAAAAAATCAGAAGTTACAATAAAAATTAACACATTTAATTTATTAATAATAATAATAAAAACGTTGTTATTGTTAAAAGTTGAAATCACTTTTTATAACACACATGTCACGTGACCATGACAAATTTTCAGCGCGATCCTTGAGCTTGTTTTGAGGCACATAGTTTTTTTTAAATCAGGTTCAAGTGATGTAAGATACAGTCTCAATTCTGGACCTGCATTCAGTTTACTACGGTATTTATTTTTTAATAAAGGTATAAGAAGAGAAAGCCCTCTCCACCAGCTCAGTATTTGTCAATGGCAACAGAAACTTAAGCGCCTTGTCTGTCAGCTGTTCATATTCTCTGCTGATGTCTCCCCAAAAGTTAATAAGGAATTTTCCTTTGAATTCAGCTATTAAAGTAGTATCAGTCGAAAGTTGAATCAACTTCTCTTTTTCGTTGATTGATAATGTGGCTGCTTGGAAATATTCTTCTTCAAAGGGATTTACAATTCAGTAGTTCTCTTTTCCAGGTTTCGGAGAGTACTTCTCGAAAGATGATTTTAGCCCTTTCAAGTGTTCAATTATTTTCTCGCTCATTTCCTGGGAGAGGTGCAGCTCGCTCTCAGATAGGAAATTGTGCAGAGTTTCAAATACCTCAGGCTGGCCTTTTTCAATACACGACCTCCAAAAATCTAATTTTTTAATCATAGATTCAATTTTGTCTGAAACATTGAAGATCGTTACCGAGCTATTCTGAAGTGCCAAATTTAGTTTGTTTATTTGTAGGAAAATATCCGATAAGTATGCAAGACTCTGAAGCCAATCACAGTCGTGTAACTTTGAAGTAATTTGGAAAGGATGGTCTTCAAAAAAAAGTTGGATTTCATGTCTAAGTTCGAACAGCCGGATAAGGACTTTACCACGAGAGAGCCAACTTACTTGTGTATGAAGGAGCAGGGTAGAATGAAGACTATTCATCTCTTCACACAGTGCTTTGAAAAGCCTTCAGTTTGTGGACTTTGACTTTATAAAATTAACCCTTTCACAGCTTCATCAAGAACGACTTTTAATTCACCAGGGATGTGGTTAGATGCAAGGCTTTGCCTGTGGATGCAGCAGTGGCTCCAGGTTATATTAGGGGCTACCTTCGTGACACGAGCACGAAGACCGGAGTAGCAACCTGACATAGACTTGGCTCCGTCAGTGCATAGTCCACAACAATTAGACCAATTAATGTCCTTTTCTTTGAAATAAGAATCAATAGCTTGAGATATATCCTCACCTCTTGTAAGCCCTGACAGAGGATGACAAAGCAAAAGGTTTTCTTCAACTTCATTGCTTTTCAAATACCTGACAATAACAAGCAAAACAGCGAAATTAGCAGTATCTGTGCTTTCGTCAACTTGAATAGCAAAGAATTTACTATTTTTAATTCTACTTATTATTGTCGCTTCAACATCGTCAGACATATCCTGCATTCTTCGAGAAATTGTATTGTTCGAAAGAGGGATAGCGTTCATTTTGCGAACATGTTCCTCTCCGAGCATGCACAGAACGGCATCTTTTATACAAGGAGAAATTAAATTCTCAGCTATAGTATGATTTTTACCACATTTAGCAATACGATAACTAAAACGGTAGGAGGCTTCAACCGCATTTTCGTTATCATTATTAGCTGACGACAAGTACGATGTCACATTCTGTTGTTTCGATAGGCGCTGAAAAAAATTGCGTTCCTTGTTTTCATAACTGGGGTGTTTTGTTTGTAAATTCCGCAAGAGTAACGAAGGTTTCATGCTACCATTGGATAATACTTCCCGACACACTTACACAGTGGGGCTTAGCACAGTCCTCATCTTCTAAAAACGAAAACCCATACTTCATGTATTCGTGACTATATTTTATCTTTTTAGCTCTATGTAAAACTGAAGATCGTGTCTTTTCAATATCCTGCACCAAAGTCTTAGGCGTGTCCTGAGAAGTACTTGGCGATTGATCACATTTCGCATTATGTTTCAGCTTTTTTACTGTGCCGGATTTCAACCACTGATCCATAACTGATAGTACACGAATTGAACAATTAATCACTTTAAGTTAAGTTAAAACAATGACAAAAACTACTGTACATAGAAACACTGTCTCACTGTCTCACGTTTGTAAAATTTGGGTCAAGAATCGACACTTGTCGTGAAACATTCTAAATCCACATATATAAATTAAAAGGTAAATGTAAAGCCTAACCCATAAATTCAATAAAAGGAAAAGAAGAATGGTAAAGAACAGTGCTGTCACAATGACTGTACTCGAGATCCCCCTTTTTCTGCTTCGTCTGCATATTCCCACGCTTTCACGATAGTAAAGCCTACAGCAGCATACACGCTTTTCAACAAAACAATAAAACGTGTACTGTATTTCTTAGAAAATTTGAGATACGCAAGCTGCTTAATGACCTAGATTAATATTCCATTAATTTCATTTTATACACTACGTTAACATAAACGAAAGGACAGATGGACTTAGGATAGAAAGAGAGAGGGCTGAACGGAAGAACGCCGGCAACACTAACACGCGTCTCGCGATATAAAATTAATGCCACCCCCAAGCGTAAGGCATGAAGCACTAACTTTTTTTCAAATAGACAGTGATAAAAAACACTACCAATACGAAGGTTAGGTTTAAAAACCTGTTTAATGCTTATTAGTAAACATGACATTATACTGTTTTATGTCTGAAAGCCTGACAGTACCGAGACACCACATCGTATCGAAGTGAACGGGAGGTAGAAGAAAATGCATATTTTGAACGCAGCCCCTTAGCTCCATTAAATTTATATATTTGGGTTCCTTAGGACTTGCTGACAAAGAATATGTTAAGTGTTACGCAAATAGTCTAGGAATTAACAAATTATAGCCAAAAGAAAATAGTGAGGATGTCTGACAGCACCAAATCAGAATTGCGCAGTGGCATGTTTTGAAACCACCATTTTACGGGAAATAGGCCACCATGTTAAATCCGATTTGATTGGCGGGAATGATATGTAAGGCTAAACACGATTAGTCGAACTGCAAATACTATTTTTGGTTGTTAGGGGAAACGTAGGAAGGGTAAATTTTTTCAAAAGCTTTGTAAACATGGCCCTATTGGTTAGACCAGTTGATATAGTCAATGAGGAGCGTCTGTTCAGTGCCACATTTTAAAATAAACTTACTAAGAAACAGTGCGGTGAGATCCAGCTCATATTTTTCTAAATAAAAGCCTGGGACAGAGGCAGATCGGAATTTGTGCCATAATTCATCGCCAGTCAACGTATTTGTTTATTATTTCCATGAATTGTGGTAAGATTGACATATTTGATATCTTTTTGATGAAAATTGAATGTGAATTGATAATTTATGTCTGTATATGTGTGTGGTTCAGAAGCAAACATGAGGCAAAGCCTAGATAGTGCTCCAACCTGAAAAAAACTTGTCGGAGAGAAGTATAAATGCATGGGATCACCAAATAGTACACTGACACCTATCTTATTGACTAGAAGGAACTAATGCTGGAATTGCAGAGGCGTAGTAACCATTAAGGAGAAGAATACTGGTGTAAATTGTTTCAGATGAAGCTAGCAGTTGGCCTACCGCTCTGAACTCAGTGTTTGTTATGTATTGTGTTCAGTGTGGAAACAGATTATAAATTAGTTCTGAAGTAGGAGGTACAACCTTCTTGTTTCAGGGACCGTGGTCCTAACTTATTGAAGCAGCACCTGGTCTGAGTTTTGCTGAATCCAGAGGCTGATAGCATACCCCTTGGTCCAGATAGCGACCAGTGAGGTGTCTCAAGAACACGGTGAAGCAAGCGAGCAGAGGAGTCTGTTTCCTGCCGCCCTCACAGAAGATAAGATTCTGTGGCCAGAGCAGCTCAATTTTATGTGCCCCCTCTAAAATTGACAATATTTTAAATAAAGAGGGACAATAAATTGTTTCAAATGACAGGAACTGTGAACTTTTCCCAATACTATTTCCACCATAAGCAAACACTTGAAGTCATGATGACAAACAACAACCTAGCTTGAAAAAGCCAGTATTACCTCATAGTACCACTTCACAACTTACACACATAGGATAATAATAATAAAATATGTCAACACAAAGATCATTTCTATAAATTGTGTACATACAACTTGTAATTACATTTGATTGTGATTCCTGGTTCACTGTGTAGTTGAATCAGGATATCTATTATTGAAAGGAATTAATACATATATTTTTAAAACTTTAACACTTGACTCATTTAAGATAGTCTTATAGAGTGTTATATGTGTGTGAGTGTCACAGTGTTGTAAAGTGTTGTGGAATAAATTAAATTGTTTATCTGTCTGTTGTTGTTGTGACTTACACTTCATCATTTTCATAACCCTAGACATTCAACGTAGTCATCACAATATTCCAGAATAATTCTGACTGAGGTATAAATGTGGTAGCAAGTAAGGTCATCTGTAATACTCCACACTTATTAGATACAGATACCTTCACAGCTAATCTCAGTCAGTTTCTTCGATTGTAATACATGTGTTGTTCTGTCACAGTTTGTTCTACCTTTCTTTGATTGTAACCTTCGTATCAGTCTATGTCACATTTTGTATACCTTTCCTCGATTACAATGCATCCTGAATTGTAATATTTGCATTGTTCTGTGTCACAGTTTGTTCGAATTCAATATTCGAATTCATCTACTCTTACAGATCTCATACTCCCCTTCCTCCTTTCTCTGTCAGTCACAAACACATCAACTTTGATGAAAGTATCTAAACATAGTAGTCGACTCCACCAAATTCTAAGGCCCGAAAGCCTCTCTCGTTAAGTACCCCACTGAGCAAAGAGGTGGGGTGCTGTAAACAGGCGAAGATTGCTATGAATACATTCAGCCAGAAGGTTGTTTATCCAGTTACCTACACAGATCTATACATTGATTAACGAGAAGCAGAAGAACGAAGGGAAAAGGGAGGGTAAGGGGATGTGAGAGCAGAGATGATGACAAATGGGCAACCATGATAGGAGCAATAAACAGGGCACGAAATTAGAGAGATAAATATAAACCAGAGAGGAATAACCAGTGGAATGTAAGAGAAAGAGAGGAGGGGAATAATGAGGAAGAGATAGAGAATTAAGAGTAGAAAAATGTGAGGCTTAAAGAGCGGGACGAGATGAGAAGAAGAGGGCTAGTAGAAAGTGGAGGATGGGATACAGGAAACAGAAAGTAGAATGAGAAATTAAGGCAAAAAGATGAGATAGAATAGAGTAAAAGAAGAAAGAGAGAAAAGAAGAAAAAGACATGCTTTTTAGCTTGAAGAGAATATGTTCCTCTCGTCAGCAGGCTTATTCCGAGTATCAAATGCAATCATCTTTTGAGGGATAGCGAGAATTTGCAAACACAGAAGACATCACGTGATGTATCCACTTGTTTAAGTCAAGTCAGGTAGGGTACCGTACCTCCATGGAAGCAGAAAAAAAAATAAGAATACAAATAAGAGAATGTGAGAAAAATTTGTGCGGCCGTTGGTGATGGTTGTCTACTATACCCAACTTCTACCTTGTTTTGATCGTATAGTGGATTCGGATCTCTACCCTGAAAAGTAGGCAGCTTATTTATGTTTGGTGCTGTTAGACTTCTGCTTTCTCTCAAAATAACGACAACAGTTCAATACTTATAACATGATGAATGATCTCCATGGCCGATGATTGACTTCACTCTGACAGCAGTAGCAAATAGATGGAACTTTATTTACATAAAATAACGTGAAGAAGGTAAAATGACGTGCCCAACCTTTTCATGAGGTTGGCCGACTGGTACAGCAACAATTTCAACTCAATTATTCAATACGATGTCTTGCTCTCTCGTTCACTTTTGCTGCTTCAGTATTTCTAGCTGTCTCTATTGGTTATGGTGGTTACGACTTGAAAACCCACTACTGTCAATATTTTCTGCCCTCTAAATTCTTCGTATGGAAACATTGTCTTTTCAAAATGTTCTGAAATATTAATTCCATTCAAGCTTACTCTCTGTAGTCTGTATTTGGTGTATCTTAAAGACCACTGGCCTACCGCCAGGGTTGACGATTTCCCAAGTTTATATACTATTCGTTAGTCTGTCATCTTGCCTACAAAACTGCACTACCAGTAATAGACTCTTAAATGTTCAACATACATGGTTCTTTTAGAAAAACCTACACATTTTCTTGACATGGCAACACTGTCTTCTTGTCCTTAGAATAACTCACAAAACTGTCATATATGATTATGGCATGGATTTGCGATTGAGGGTCTAAACGATAGTGCGTTGTTTCTGACACCACATAAATCAACCAAAATGACTTTGGCTTATCGTCCGATGATAACCCTCAATAGCACAAGCCACTTATAAAATACTATCTTTACACACACTTGGGAGAGAGCCCATTTCTGAACCTACGCTAACGCGTTCTCGGATCTGACTGACTATATTTCAAACTTCGATTTACCACTACAACTATTCCTGAACAGACTTTCTCACAAACAGTTCACCCAAAATTTAAATTTCCCGTGCAAGGTCTCTTCGCTCGCATAACTGAACTCATTCAGAAAAACCAAACTCCAAACTTATTTTATAATTCTCGGTCAAGGTCAGTCGTACTAAACACTGTGGTCAAGGAACGTCACCCTACTTTTGTCCCCTACTTCAATGTATTATAGATTGTTGCCCTTCGACTATGACTGTACTTTCACTCATAACAATCATTGTTATATAAAAATTACTTCCAACCGAATTTCTGATTACCGACACTACCTGGACATTAGAATGATAAAGGAACTAATGAAAGTTTAAAAAATTTAAGTTAATGAACTTACTTATTTAAGCCATATAAAAAATCGTAATACTTTATATGAAAACCGTAATTATTTGAAATGATCAAAGCAAATGAGTAGGAAGAGATGGTTGGAAAATTCTTAGTATTCCTGTGAAAATAAAACCAAGCTGCATAAGAAAAAAAAAATGATATGAATTGTTACGTCCAACCAATATTATTGTAGAGAAGTTGGTAACGGACATTGGTAATGGATATTGAGCAAACAAATTTAAAAATCATTATAGGCAACAGGTATATGGTTTCTCGGAGAAATGTTAAGAATTAGTTTTCCTCTGTTCCATTTAGTTAAATTTTCTTTGCGTTGGTATGTCTTTCTTGTTCTGTCTATTATATTTGGACATGCGCCCTAATATAACCGACGGACATTGTGTCTAGACTGAACCTAAATTGCCAAAACGTGGCAAAATTTAATGTTTTTTTTAATTGTTCTGTATTTTTGCTTGCTTATTTCGTGTTACTTTTTAATAGTCTATCTAGTATTCTTTCACATTTTATCTATACCTTTCCCTGTCGCTCATTTTTGTCGGTTTATTCTTGTCGCATGAAACTATAATTAATAGTATGTAAAGCTTGACAGCTGTATAGGCGCGAGGGATATAGTGCACACGGACGTGTGATAGTGATGCGCAAGAGAGATAGGCAGAAGGCACAGGCTGAGTCAGTGAGTTCTTCACTAAGAAAACCACACACACAGCTCTTTTTGTTTTCTCTGGCGACAATATTACTCTTTTGCACACACTGTGTCACTCACAAATAGTAGGGTAAAGAAGTAAAGTTAGATTGAGGATTTGGTAGTCTGAACTGAAAGAACAATCCTATCAAGGCTAACTCAATTTATTTCAATCTAGAAATGTAAATAAATCAATAAAGATTTTACAGCAAAAAAAATAAATAAATAAAGATTATCACGAGAAAACAAACTCACAACAATTTGATGATTTTAAAGAAGAAAAAAAAACTATTACACAAATAGTGGAAAAAAGGATTATGAATGAATTGTGCTAGTAAAGTTCCCGGCAGGCCTGATAAGTTTTTGCTGGAAAATATGTGAAATACTGTTTGTGTGAATGTGACAGACGAACTCAGCTGACCCTGAATTGTTGTATGATATGGTACGACCCTTTGTAACGACCCCTTCGGATAACCTCAGTGCCCCCGAATATTGTGGTAACTTTTCGTCAAACGGGATTTTTTTTTCACCTGGACTCATTAGCATGCAACCTTTCCACGCAGATTGTCAACACGTTTGCTGATTAATATGTGGACAGTTTATCTACCGTACATTCTGGTCATCGTATTGATTTAAGGAGAGGTTAAATCACGCCCACGGATATCTCTTGAGCAATCATATGCAGTTATTTTCACTAACTTGGCACAGTGGGGGCGATGCCAGAATCAAAGAGAAAGTAACGGCACACGATCAAACAGACACTGAGGGATCTCAGGAAAGACTAGCGGCGCTATCAAAGGCAGTAGTGGTCCCTGAAACGAGCGACGCAAGTTTCTTGCCGGTATTTCGCATCTCGGTGTTAACCACAGAACCGATCGCAGTGGGATCGAACGGGAAAGCCGACGCGGACGCAGCGAGCGGAGATACGAAAGACCAGGGGCTGTATCTCTCTTTAGTCTGGCGGTCAGATCCCCAAAAGTCTTCTGAGATCTAAAAAGGTGTCAAATTCTAACATGGCCCCCCCCCCCCATTTTGCATTCCAGTTAGATATATACAGACCACGAAGAAAGCCATTTTATCATTCGGTCGCCAGAGATTTAAGATTCACTAGCTATAGTAGAAATTCTGCTAGATTTCCATCTGAATTGGTGGTTACATTGGAGTGATTCCTTTTTATGTGCACGGTATAATATATTTGTTAAAGTGATCAGTAGTCTAGTGCTTTCATTTTATTTCACTGGATTTTGTGTTTATTTAAATCTATTAAATTAAACTCATCCCAAAAGTTTCAGTGGTAAATTTAATGAAATATCTATTATAATATTTCCAAAAATAATAGATGCTTAAATGCTAAAGTAACTTTTAAAGTCGCGAAGGAATTTATAATTAATAAATTTAGTTAAGTCCTATATATATAGATGTGTATTTTAACCATTAAACTCGTGACGTGTTTTCTTAAATACATAATTAAATACGCGAGTGTATATAATAGTCTTAACGGTAAATTTATCGCGCGTCAGAATATTATTTGATTTTTGAGGTATGATTATGTTGTCATGGGTTTTCTATCTCTTTCTATAGGATGATCACCTTTGCAATCCCAGCAATAAAGAAATCATACAGAGTCTTCTAGACTCGGTTCTTAAACTTCCAGACACATTGATGAAACATTTTAAATTTAATCTTGTTGCGGTCCGATGCGGCCTAGCTTTCATAATTACATGAAAGAAAGCCTACCCAAGAACATTTAAATAAACCATCAAATTAAATTACAATCTGTAAGATAAACTGGAAGATGAGCAGTTGCCAGTAGCGATATTTTATTTACTGCTCTACTGTAAGAGAGTACCTATTTACCTGAACTGTGACTGAGCCTAGTTTTTCCTCACTGGATTTAAAACCTACCGGTCAGTTGCGATCATCACGCATTGAAGGAATTTTACCAACAGAGCGAAATTAAAGAGACCACTCCATCCTCACCCTGTATTGAATTGTGTCAGTGCCATCCCATAGACTCCTTTTTATATAATAAAACACAAGAACTCAGGCTTCAAGTCCGGCGATAAGTGGGAATATTTGCTATCAGCTAACCTTGCTACATCTGGGGCGGGACATCGAAGTACCAGACATTTTCATATGTCAGGCGTGTAATTGCTGTTTATATAATTCTATGGATTGTCTGATGCTGCAATCGGTAAGTGTGTGTGAGTATATGAGTATGGGCCCTCACAAGCGTGCATGAATGACAGGAGATTTAATTTTTGCAAACCATTTGTTAACTTGCCTACCGGGTAATACATTTTCTGTAAACCCTGCATTGTTCCTTTAAGTGGGATATTTAGTTAACACTGTTTACCCCCCCCCCCCCCTTTTTTTCATTTGCTTAGTAAAAGGAAGAACAATTGGGAATAACAGGATTTTTGTCTACCACCCATACCTAATATTGTAACACCTCTTTCAGAGTAATTAAATCCACTGTTGGGTTACATAACCTATGTTCCTGATAACTATCTATCTTTGGACTGGGTTTATCTTTGTCTAATAAGCGGGAAGAACTACAGAACCATTAGCCTTATTAGTCATCCAAGTAAAGTGATGTTAAGGATACTTTTGAACAGAATAAAACAGAAACCAGAAGAAATCTTGTCAGAGGAACAGGCTGGCTTTAGACCAAAAAGAAGTACCTCAGAACAAATCTTCAATATTAGATTACTGATCGAAAAACATCTCTAGCATCAACACGATTTATACCATAACTTCATCGATTTCACAAAAGCCTTCGATCGAGTCTGGCATGAAGGCTTATGGCAAATAATGAGAAAATTCAATTTTGATACCAACATCATAGATATCATTGAAGCACTATACAAGGATGCAAGCAGTGCTGTTTTTGCAAGCAATGACATTGGAGAATTTTTCAAAACAACTGTAGGAGTTCGCCAGGGATGTATCCTGTCCCCAGTGCTCTTTAATATATATCTAGAACATATTATGCAGGAGGCTCTTTATGATTATAAAACAACCATATCAATTGGAGGCCGACCTCTTTGCAATCTACGTTTTGCTGATGATATCGATCTGATAGCTGGAACAGAATCAGAACTTCAAGACCTTACCTCTAGACTGGAGAAAGTAACAAGAACATATGGGAATGAAATTAATATAGAAAAAAGCAAGATATTGGTGAATAGCCATAAGAAACATGTTCCGACCAACATTATGTTAAATGGGCAAACGTTAGAAGAAGTTAACACCTTTAAATATCTCGGGTCCACTATATGTAGTGATGGGAGATCAAGTAAAGAAATCAAGACAAGACTTGAGATGGCCTCAGCTGCCATGACAAGACTGAATGTGATCTGGAAAAGTAACATCAGTTTTCCTGTGAAGATCAAATTATACAAATCACTTGTATTATCTATTCTCTTATATGGGTGTGAGAGCTGGACACTCACTGAAGATACGGAGCGAAAGATTCAGGCTTTCGAGCATAAATGTTATAGAAGAATTTTGCGCATTTGCTATAAAGAGCACAAAACAAATGTCTATGTTAGAGAGAAGATAAACACCTATGCAGGCCACCAAGAACCACTTTTGTCAGTAGTGAAACGTCGAAAGATTGCCTGGTTTGGGCATGTAACTCATGATGACTCCCTTTCGAAAATGATCCTCCAGGGAACAGTCGAAGGTAAACGGAGAAGAGGAAGGCAAAGAAAATCCTGGGCTGATAACATCAAAGAATGGGCAGGACACGGTCTTTCCCCACTTGTACGCATTGCTGAGGATAGAGAGCAGTGGAGGACCCTGTCTGCTGATGCTTCCACCATGGCACCCCTACGACCCATGACGGGTTACGGGTTGAGATGATGATGAATAAGCGGGAAGGGCTTAGTCGATACCAATCTTCTTCACCCCCTCCCCACCTTGTTATTTTTATTTTCTGTACTTATGATATTTCTTCTGTAACACATGATTATCGTTGTGATTGATTTTAATGTTAATAAACAGCATAAACTTATTTAGTACTGTGTTGGAATACCCAAAGCCCAAATTTCCCCTATCCGTTTAATATAGTTTGTATTCACGTGCGTCTGTGTGTTTGAAGCACCAAATCGGTGTGAGCGCAGGTGTGTGTCTGGAAACCGGCAAATAATTGTTTGACCAGGAGAGTTTGAAGAGAAGATTGAGAGGAACGATTTGTCGTAAATAAGTCTGTCCTTACTCTCCCCAGCACTCTGTGAAGCAACTATTTACTCTCTAACCTTTTCTATCACTGAGCTTTCACCATCATTCTCCACTCTAAACAGGACCACTATTTCTAAGACTCTTTCTCTCAAAATAAATTTACGACAGTGAAAATGAATGTTTGTTCCTTTGTTCCTTTGGTGTGAGTGTTGGAAACAACTTATATCCTGGTGTTCTCTTGGAAAAATATAACGTAATCCAATGCTTTGAAATTAACTTCACTGTTCGAATAAGGTATCCACAAAGGGCACAGAATCTGAACACGATTTTATAAATCCAGATTGGTGTAACGTATCCACAGTTGAGATATCCACAGATAACGAATTTGCTTCCAAGGGTGGGATGGAGGGTTATAATGGGTGGAGTATGGTACGGGTGATGGTTGTTAAGGGTGATGTCTGGTGTTGAGAATCTTTGCAATAATTGCAGTAATTGAAATAATTGAAGGGAATTATTGTGACTGGTGGACGAGGACTATATGGCCACTGGAAGGGCTAGGTAACCTCTTTTCAGCAATAAGAGACAAGACTTGCACTGCATAAATCTGTTAGACAAAACAAAAAACATGTGTAACTACTCTTCTGTTGCAACACTCAGATTGCTACAGAAACAATTTAGGCAGTGTCCAGCGTAGGCATGTTGGTATCAGTGGCGGTTCCAGGGGGTTGTCATTGGGGGTGCTGCACTGTTCATTCATTTAAAATACTATACATAATACTCACAAATTGTGACCACCATGTGAAATATCAACCCAGACACAAATGATTAGTGTCTTATCTCATCTAAAATCTGTCAAGAAGTTCTGAAAAGTTATTTTAAAAGTTTACTGCAACTAGGAGTAATCATTGTCAGTCGTAGCAGCTTCCCGAGTCTCAAACCGGTTACACGGACATGTATGCTGCTATTTCTCGTGTTTAAAATTGTCATTGTAACTTCCCTTTAATTTGCTCATTGCACTTGAGCTGTGGATGGCTGCAGCTCTGGTTAAAAAATTCAAACCAATCGTAGTTCGCCTCTAGCTGTGTGTATGACAAGCATTCGCTTATAAGAGGTCAAGGTCACTTGAGCTGTAATCGTTTGCAGCACTTTCCCCAATACGGTTTTAGATAATTTTTTTATTTATTCAACCCTTCCGGTGTAACCTCAATTTTTTGGTCTGTCCGTATTATGTATTATAATATAGTAGAGACAGCAGTATGCAGTCCTTTTCTTAGGGAGTGCTGCAGCTCAACAGCTCATTAAAGAAAGCCGCCACTGGTTGGTATCCATGCATGCGTCTCGTTCCTAAAATAGGTCAGTCCATTCTTAAACATTCCTGTCTGCTGTGAATGAATTAGCTGGCCAGTCCATGTACATACATACACAATAACAAGGGTCACATGAGGGCGCGCTAAAGAATCCTTCTTTGCTTTCCACTGTTCATTCCTTCCAGCTTTCATAATAATATGCTCATACATTAATGTTACAAACATTGAAAATTAAAATGATCATTGAAATTATGAATGATACAAACATTGTAACATAACATCACTTTAAAATACAAGCAGTGAAAATAAATGAATTTTCGTAAGCATTTATGATACATACATGGTAAAAGAAACCCATTTATATAATACACTTAGACTCTCACCATGATAGTAATATATTTCATATCTATATATCTGAGCTAATTTCCTATATACTGGAAAAGCGAATACATACCCGCACCGGAATTTATAGTCTGTAAGTTAAACTAGAGGGCACTTTCTTTGTTTAACTCAAGTCTCCCTATGCACAGTTTTACTTTACAAGACTAAGAAGTGCGTCTTTCTCCTTCAGTGTGCTATCACCAAGTGAAGTCTAAAACTAGTTTCTTAAAGAAAGAAAGAATTATTTTCGATTTACCCGCTACATTTTTAAAGTTCTCACGATATGCAAAAGTATCGCCGCAAATTAGTTTGCATATTGAATGTCACGATTGTACGTGCTGTGGTTCCGAGCTCAGAAGTATTAACAATAGGAAAGAAGACAGGCCATAAATATCTAGAAAGCCGAGTCTGGAAAATCCTAACAGACGTGAACGCTGGTTGACCGAAGCTTCACCTGAGTTAAGGTGGGAAAGGGAAGTGCGTGAGAAACATTTTTTTTTCAGAAACTTAGGATAGACCGAAAATAAAGCAATATACAGGATGGACAGAAAATTTCAAATAGGCAAATATCTTCACTCTGCGACAATTCTGTTCCCCCAAATGTTCGTTATGCGCTTTGTCATTTTCTTTCAGCTGTCAACATTTTTCATCTTTGTCCCCTTTTGGTGACCAGCTGACGAAGGGTATGCCCGAAAAGTCTCGTGTTTTGAGCGTTTCGGTCAATTGTAAAACTGATTATTACCAATTGCTATTAATTGTTTGTTTTATCATTCAGTTTTTACAGAAGTGTTTTATTATTTACACTTACTGTGTTTTATATTTAATAAGTCAATCAATCAATACTCTTTAACACCCTAAGGAGCATAGGCCTTCAACAAACACATGCCACATCCCCCTGTCACGTGCCATCAGCTTAAGTTCTTCCCATTCTTCTTCATCATTTTCATATCTGTCTCTAGTTCTCTTCTCCATGAGTTTTATCTTGCTTAAACTTAAATAAGTTTTTATACCTTTTCTGTTTGGTTCCTCTTGTATTTACGTTTGGTTTGAAGGGCGTATTCCATATTCTTTATCTGCACCGGAATGATAGAGATGTATGAACTTGACGAGGTGTCTGAGATCTGTTGTAAAGTAGAGGCTCTTGAATATTTGAAGTTTCTTTCAACCAAATTTCCCCAACGTGTTCTTAATGGCTCTTTAATATTTAATGTCTCTTTCAGTTATATCTTTTCGCTTTGTCCTGTCGTGGACATCGAGTCCCAGGCAGTTTCCTCAAAGTCCTTCATGTTCTGTTATTTCCGTCGCCCCCCGGCACTGTTTTATTCATTCCTGTTTTGTCACATTATAAGTTTTCTACCCTTATAATTACAGAACGAGGAACTTAACTGTACTATCTAATAGTCTGCTCCCTTTGTTGATTCAGCTCCAAAATTTGTATCCCCACTTCCGTGTTCCACGTGTATTTTATTCCGCCCTGTTATTTCACAGATGTAATTCTTTTTAGACTACGCTGATTCCTCTGTTATGTACAAGCACCTATTTATAAATTCTTGTAGCATTTTCAAATTTGCCAAATTTTTTATTTCTTTCATGTCTCTTTACCATATAAAAGAACTGACTTGACATTTGAATTGAAATTCCTGCTTTTGTATCGTGCTTAATGACTTTCGATTTTTACATATTTCCCGGTCTATAGCTTTTGTTTTTTCGTACTCAACGAACAACCTGGAGAGCACTGGTTTCTGCCTTATGCGCCGTGTTTGGTGCTTAAAGAATTTATTATTATTATTATTAATTAAATATCTTTGTATGCACCTCTATCGCTATTTATGTGTGTGTCAGACTATCAAACTACGAAATATGCAGAAGTTAACCACCTGAGGTAGTCTCTCACAAGATATAATTTAAGTTGGTTGTTAATTGCAGCTTTCTCCTGGTCCCTTCTGTGTGGTGTATGTATGGATGTGTGCATGCGAGCGTTTGTACATATAATGCAGCAATGCATGTAGCCTTTCTCTAAAATACAGAAACGGCGCGCATTATAGTGTGAAACTAGACTGAACACGTATTTCATAATGCACTTACTATTCAGTGTGTTAGAAATATATACAGTTAAAAAAAAAACACACACACCCACACAAATAGTAATACGTCTTACAAGGAGAAGGACAAGAAAAACCTACGTTGCGGCCACAAGGCCTTCGTCAGGGACAGACTGATAACGACGCTTATTCCTAGTATTCCTTCCAACTGATAAAGTATGATTGTTCCATCACCATTCCATATCCTAATTGATACAAGCTGCTATTCATCCAGTCTGTTCGTTGCATACTGTATGTAGGCTAATTATCCAGGGTGTACTGCTGTGCTGTTACCGTGTATGATATGTGAAGGGTGTGTAGAAACAGTCACTCACCCCACGATAGCTCACGTACGAGTCATGGAGGGTTAAACGCCTTGTGACAGTTAATGAACAGTTTTATTACACCACAACACGGTCACAATAACGTAGACGAAGTACAGCATGTTACACAGGTCATAATAGCATACCAAAAAAGGATCCACATTATATAATAACAATAATCCATCAAGAAGAACTACTGGCAAACGCAGTGCCAATAGTTATAGGCCTCCAATATTTGACGTCTCAGCGCTCTTTAATTCATGTACATAAGACTGCTGACCATCGCAGTGCTAGTAAATAATAGGCCTCCAATATTTGACGTCTCAGCGCTCTTTAATCCATCTAGAAGACTGCTGGGGATCGCAGCACTAGTAAATAATAGGCCTTCAATATATATGACGTCTCAGCGCAGTTTAACAGCTTCCTAACAGCTCCACAAAATCGCTGTACTGCAGTTAATCATAATACGGCCTGTCCAAACCTTGGCCTCATAATATAAGTCGACATATCAAGCACTGTCTTTAATCCATCTAGAAGACTGCTGATAAATAATAGGCCTCATAATATAAGTCGACATGTCAAGCACTGTCTTTAATTCATCTAGAAGACTGCTGATAAATAATAGGCCTCATAATATAAGTCGACATGTCAAGCACTGTACAGGCTTCCCCCGAAAACACTGGGCTGATTTCTCCAGTCACGCCCAGGACACAAACTCTTCAAAAATGTACATAATCTTTAAACACTGACCGGTATAACAAGGCCTAAGGAACATCTCCTTAACTAATACATCTCATCTGGGATAATCACACATAATATATGTCAGCATAAATGCCTGTACACTGGTACACATTGAAAAACACTTTACATCTCCTCAGTGCACTCGCTCGGCACACTGACACCAAAAACATTCTCTCCCAGCACACCCCGCGAACTCTCGCTCACAGCTCAAAAATAGCTTAGAACATTTAACTCATGTGGAACTCCGCCACCGTGACAAGCGTTCTGAATCTCGAAGATTCGAATGCTATACACTCATATATTTTTTTACATAAATTAACAGCTGTTCAAGTGGGATAACCATTATAATCTATTGTACATCCCATACATATAACGATTACTGCCCTTGCTTAGATTTGGACTTATCAGTTTACACCACCCCCCGGGGAAAAAAATGATATCATTTTTTTGAAAACATTACTCCGCCAAAAAATTAAGTGGGTGATAAAGCTCTAATCAGAAAAATTAATCAACCTGTTAAGTCCAAATACTATATATCGTCCAAAAAATATGAGCATTATGAGTAAAGCAGAAAACAAAGCATACAAAATAATCAGCTAAGTCTACCAAGATAATCTGCTTTCAACAAAGTTAAGTCTATTTAGCATAGAATTAACCTAACAATATACATGATTCAAGTATCAGTATAGTAGGATGAATAAGAATACAAATAGTATCAAGTGACATATAAATGCAACATGAAAGTATAATCCACATATGAACCGCTACCGAAAAGTCAGTAGAAGAAATGGAATAAAATGAAGAATAAACAGGAAAAACAGAAGAAAAAACCTAAATATGTCTGTAGAGAACGATGGATTAATACATCGTAATAACCATTTGATCAAAAACGTATTATATAAATACATATAATCATGACAAGAAAGTATAGGACACAAAGACCATGTATGTGTATATCTAACAACCACAAAAGAAAGCTGTAGATAAACGAAGCATAATCTAACCTTAACCCCGTTATCCAACTTATTCATAAGTAACAATGAACTATCATAGACATTATACACAAAAAATAATACCGTTATAAATAAACTCCAACTAACGCACCATGAAACGTTAAGTAAAAAAAACAAATTATTACTACCTCTAGCGCACAGTTAAGCGCAGGGCACCGAAAAAATTTTACATTCTTAGAAAACATTTTCCAAAAAGTAAAAACAAAAATATTTCATAACGCTAAGTTAAATAAAAATGGTATTTTAAATTTTTTTAGCTTTACCTTATATTAATATCCCGAAAATGTAATTAGCTTAGCAAAAATGTGTGATATACAAAATTGTTATACTTAAGCATACACAAAATCAAAACAATCTGCTGAGAAAATGATGCATGCCTAAATTGCAAGAAAAAATAGAATCAAATTATTTTAAATTCACAGATATAATTCTCTCGAAAAACTTAGAAACCCATGTTTCAGAATATATTCTCAATTTGCAATACAAAATTAACTCTGATATAATCAAACTATGTTTCCGAAATTATTTTTCACAATATAATAGTTACTACATCATGTGTTAGAATGTGTTAATACATAAACTAAACATGACATCAAAACATAAGAAAGAATTTTAAATTTAGTGAGTACAGAGACTCTCTAAAGATGACTACTGCACCATGCCTAGCTAATGAGGTTGTGCATTGGGCTGACAAACTCATCATGCATATAAAACAGTCCTAATAATCAACTCTGCAAAAACACATCAATGTTTGATGTATCAGCTCTCGTAGCGCTAAGCTCACAACAGAGCATAAAGGTCAACCATGAATTGACTACATGAGCATAGTCTTCTGACTAGCGTGCGTAAATACTATAGTCCACTGCTTTCATCAAAAAGTTACAGAGACAAGTCACTCGCAAATAATATCCTACACCTTACTGCGATCATAATACATACAATATTCGTCATAACACAATAGTGTAAGAATACTATGAAAATAATTGTTGCATCATCAAAACATCGTCGTACAAAAAATAAATATGTGCATAAAATAGTGCATAAAAAATGAGCTTACACACTATCTAATAGAAGTTATATGGTATCTTAATACAATTCTATATAATATCCTATATTTATTTGATACAATAATATCTATATTCTAAACAAGTTGAACAGGCAATAATTCCAGCCGTGTTGAATAGTCTCATAATCTTGGCAAGATAACCGCATACAATTCAGATTCAACTTGTTATCCGGTTTCACTTGGTTAACCACATGGATACAAGGTGGCATACCTTACTCTCTCTGTTAATGTAACATCGGAACATAGACTTTCATTGCAAAGCTGTCACTGTGAAAATATACAAATGAAAAAATTCTATTTTAATTCACAGTCCGATTTAACGATGTAAAACGGAAATTAACGTTACATTTACCTAAAACTGTGGCTTGTATGAACCTGTAGCCCTTTTACCGATCAACAAGCCTTCCCTTGACACGTGTAAACACCATAGAAGGCTTATGGGGCAGAAAATGATCGTAGCTCAAGGTCGTCGCTATTGGATGCTGAAAAAATTTCTACCCTCATGACGGCGAGATACTCTCTCAAAACCACAAGTAGAACAAGCAGTTGTATTTGAGACACTATACTTATTATTATTACCTTGTTTATCAATAACTTTTGGCCTTTGTTGAGAAAAGTTAACATAGTTGTCATTATTATTTCTCTTTTGATAAAAATATCTGCCAGATTGTTTATGTTGACTTCTAGACTTATTATCGTAAAATTGATAATCTTTCCTGTAATCATTTTTTACCATACTTCTCAAAATCCTCAGAACCAAAATATTTAGATCTGTTAAACTGTTTCTGGTTTCTTGGAGAAGACAGATTACAATTTGCTGATCTCCCTTGATAATGTTTAAAATCTGTATTATCTTTCCTGTCAAGATTGTTTTTCTTCTTTTCTGTGGCAGCGTGCTTAACCTCTGAATCAGTAATAGGGATAATAAAATCCTTATGGCTACTAACATATTGAGTATTACTTTGGGCACTAGTCCTATTAGTCTCGTCCCTTGTTATGTTCTTATTAGGCTTTCCAACTTTAGATCCAAGGTTAGTTTTTTGAACATTGACATGAAATTTATCCTTGTCTTTACTGTGATGTACAGAATCAAGTATCACAGTAGAATTAACCCTGTTGGCCTGTCGCCAGGAATTATTAATATTACTAGAATAGTCACTAGTACGATGAAAATTATATCTGCCACGCAAGGATACTCGCTCACCATGTTTGATGTTATTTTTGGCATCGAGTGTCTGTTGCTGACTCGACGCTTTTAAGACGTGTTGATAACCGTCTTTCTGTCTAACCTTGTCAACATTGACAGTAGACAGCATTTTTCTACCTAAAATTATATCAACCAAACCGTCCACTCTTTCCCTTAATTCCGTAATTTCAATATTTTTAAGTGAAATCTGTTCACTTTGTTTCTTAATTACGTCATCAAATGTCATAACTCTACATCTCTCCTCCGTCAGTGATTTCTCAATTTTAGCTACCTTCTCTTTCTCCATAGTTAACTCTTCTAATTTCACCTTCTCATCCTTTTCTTTGCTCGCTCTCCTCTGTCGCGCCAATTTCCTCAATCTCATCTTTTGAACCTCTTCTATCTGTGGCTGAAGTCGAGCCACCTGAGCCTGAAGTCCCTGGATTTGAGCAGCTTGTGCCTTTAACTCATTAATATTTTCCTGGGATACAGTATTCATCTTCTTAAGTTGGTGATTGAGAATATCGTTATCATCCAACACATTATGAAGCTTTTCTATATAAGTCTTCTCACAAACATTGCTCTCAACCTTCAACTTGTCATACATCTCTTTATGTTCTTGAAGTTTCTGCGTGAGATTAATAGTTTCGCCTTGCTTATCTCCCAAACTAGCTTCCAAGTATTCAATCCTGCACAATGCCGAATTTAATGCTTCTTGCCCTCTTTCAAGATCCAAGTTTGATTTATATAAATCACTTTCAAGTTTAGTCACTTTTGCCTGTAATTTGCTCTCCTTAGCAACACTTTCTAGGAAATTCTCCCTTTGTTGTAATGCACTATGTTTAATTTCTTCCATCTGCTTCTCATCCTTTAACTTCTCTTTCTGGTCATCATGAACGTCCTTGAAAATTATCTTCTTTATATTTCTCACAATGTGAACGTGTTTAATATCAATATGCTGATTCAAAAACACACGAAGATAATTCAGTAAATCTGCTAAATCATCAGACATTACCAAATGAGGAATGGACTGAAAATTATTTCGAGCAAAAATTCTTAGAAAAAATGACGCATTAGCCAGAAATCGATCCATTACGTGTTCTTCGAGTTCTGGGCATTGCAAATTCTCATTATTTTTCCCATCCTCAAATAAATATACCAATATAGGCAACATATTATCCGGATCCATATCAGAATCCATATCAGAGTCCATAGTGGTACAATCACTAAGTCCACTATATATATAATTACCACTTATAATTACTACAAGTTTATGTCCCTAGCAATTCGGAAAATTACCTTTTTCAGCTCACAAAGCTAGATATCCTTTCAAGTAATTGCAAGTATCAGTTAATTACTTTATATCATAGTAGCATAACTTCATGTGCATAGAACCTTTGTAAAAGTATACACCAATATGAGGGATACCTATATATCAATTTGAGTGGTGTCAATATTATGTGAAATAGCCTTAAACACTTATGCACTAAAGTCTTACAATAAGTTACAAACAACTAACATATTATATAGACAGTAAGAACAACGATTACAAAGACAAGGTACTACAGAACAAACGATAACGTTCGCAGAAGTCAACTGAACAGTAAGGCTTAACTAAGGCAAAAAAAATTTCAAAGCATGAAACGATAACCGCGAATAATGGAAAGACAATAACCAACACCGTATATAAACGAAAATGTGTATAAAAACTAAAAGATAGGGAATAGAGAAAGACGCTCACAAACAAATTAATCAATAAACTAAAAAACAGAGAAAAATACTATGAGAACCACAATGAAACGGTACGTCACAACTACACACTTACTTGTCCCAAGAGACAACTAGTAACCTAAACTTCGGTAAGGTTTGTAATCTTAAACCGGAATTGTCACAGAATTGACAGTTACTAACCAAATCCTAAAGAATGCTTATGAAGCCCTGGGTAAACTGGGATATAATCTTCATAAGTAGACATGAAACATAGAATATTTAACATGAAATACTCATTATAACAAATAGTACACAATATATATAGGAAGACTTGTTGACACAAGATAAAATGGCACAGTTTCCACAACATAAACCACTTATCTTCAATAAAGGAAAATTCGCCCGTCCAAAATGCTGAACATCACAAAGTCTGCTGAGGAAAACAGTTCACCGCATAAGGTCACCGCAGCTTGACACTTCTCACTTCAGGTCCTTTGTCCTTGCTACGGTATGTGTGCTCGTACTTCGCACAGGTAAACAGGAACTGTATTACTGCCAATCATCTACTTAAGGCACACGTGTAGAATGACTGCATATCAGCTTGAATTCCCTCTGTAACTGTAGGGGTACACAGTCTGTCAATCTCGTTGATAATCCACTTGAAAGGAGGTACTAGACATCTCTTGTATACTTTGATGGTAAACTTCTGTAATCGCGCCACCAAAATATTGGCACAGTTCACTTGAAAGCTTCAATTCAAAAGCAGAACTGAATCATGAAGCATATCTTGGCAATGGAAATGTTAGATATGTTATAGTCCTGTATGTAGATGGGTATTAATAAGCTGCACTCCATCAGATATGTTACTGCCTAGTTATGTTAACGTCTGTTTTTGGGTAAGTCTTCTATAGCAGGTATCACACCATGTAAGTTTGAAAACAACTACTATTGCACACGTAGTTGATAATGATGATGGATTCTTAAATGCGCCACACAGCATAGAAGAAAGTCACATAACGCAGATGACGTGGGATCACGTCCGAAAGTTATGTCCACGACTGTTGCCGCTAGGATTATTATTGCCGCCACTGTAACAATCAGTATTTGTTGCAAAACGATGTTGCATCCACTGTTGCAGATGAAGTGTACAATTGCTAACCATAGAGTAGTCGAATACCAAGGTTGCTATATATTATATCACGCCACACAGGCTACTTATTATAAATGTCGTAAGTTCGATCCAACTTGAACTGGAAACCACCACTGATAACGATGCTTATTCCTAGTATTCCTTCCAACTGATAAAGTATGATTGTTCCATCACCATTCCATATCCTAATTGATACAAGCTGCTATTCATCCAGTCTGTTCGTTGCATACTGTATGTAGGCTAATTATCCAGGGTGTACTGCTGTGCTGTTACCGTGTATGATATGTGAAGGGTGTGTAGAAACAGTCACTCACCCCACGATAGCTCACGTACGAGTCATGGAGGGTTAAACGCCTTGTGACAGTTAATGAACAGTTTTATTACACCACAACACGGTCACAATAACGTAGACGAAGTACAGCATGTTACACAGGTCATAATAGCATACCAAGAAAGGATCCACATTATATAATAACAATAATCCATCAAGAAGAACTACTGGCAAACGCAGTGCCAATAGTTATAGGCCTCAAATATATATGACGTCTCAGCGCTCTTTAATTCATGTACATAAGACTGCTGACCATTGCAGTACTAGTAAATAATAGGCCTCCAATATTTGACGTCTCAGCGCTCTTTAATTCATGTACATAAGACTGCTGACCATCGCAGTGCTAGTAAATAATAGGCCTCCAATATTTGACGTCTCAGCGCTCTTTAATCCATCTAGAAGACTGCTGGGGATCGCAGCACTAGTAAATAATAGGCCTTCAATATATATGACGTCTCAGCGCAGTTTAACAGCTTCCTAACAGCTCCACAAAATCGCTGTACTGCAGTTAATCATAATACGGCCTGTCCAAACCTTGGCCTCATAATATAAGTCGACATATCAAGCACTGTCTTTAATCCATCTAGAAGACTGCTGATAAATAATAGGCCTCATAATATAAGTCGACATGTCAAGCAGTGTCTTTAATCCATCTAGAAGACTGCTGATAAATAATAGGCCTCATAATATAAGTCGACATATCAAGCAGTGTACAGGCTTCCCTCGAAAACACTGGGCTGATTTCTCCAGTCACGCCCAGGACACAAACTCTTCAAAAATGTACATAATCTTTAAACACTGGCCTGTATACTCCAAGGCCTAAGAAACACATCCTTAATTAATATACAGTTCATCTGGGATAATCACACATAATATATCTCAGCATAAATGCCTGTACACTGGTACACATTGAAAAACACTTTACATCTCTCCAGTGCACTCGCCCGGTACACACTCTGACACCCAAAATCATTCTCTCCCAGCACACCCCAGCTAATCACATCACTGGGGCTTCCCGAGAACTCTCGCTCACATGGTCAAAAATAGCTTAGAACATTTAACTCACGTGGAACTACGCCACCGTGAAAAACGTTCTGCATCTCGAAGATTCGAATGCGATACACTCATATTTTTTTAAATAAATTAACAGCTGTTCAAGTGGAATAACCACTATAATCTATGGTACATCCGAGACTCATAACGATTACTGCCCTTGCTTAAATTTGGACCTAACACAGACAAACAAGAGACAGGAGGGAAAGAAAATGAGAATTAAGTAGAGAACATGAAACTATAAAAATAAGAGAAAAAAACTCCCTTAATATTAAGTCCAGTCACATGGGAAGCAAGATGGCTGCCACTAAACTGGAAAGAGGAAGTTGATAGTATATTAAAAATAAGAAATAATGAAAACAAGGACTGGAAAAGAGTGAGAAAAAAGTAATCAATAAATAATAAATAAATTAAAAAAATTAATAAAATATAAATAAATAAATAATAATAATAAATAAAGTTAAAACAAATAAATAAATAAAAAATAAATAAATAAAATAATAATGGAAAAAAATAATTTTAAAAAAAAATTATTTAAATAAAATAAAATAAACAAATTTAAAAAAAATAATAATAATAATAATAAGTAAATAAATAAAATTATTAAATTTAAAAAAATGGTTAAAAAAAAAAAAAAAAAAAAAAAAGGGTGATCGCATCAAAGTAGAAAGTCATAATACAACTGGGACTCGATAGAGAAAGGCGTCTCAGACAAAAGAATGTTGGGTATTCAAACCGTGTGGTTTGAGGCAACCCATAAGATGGATGAGGCGTTATTCCTGGCGAAACCGACTGTTGGCGTCCGAGGAACAGTATCTGATGGCTGTCACCTGGATGTCAGTGGCACCGTGGTGGTCAGGGCCATTGAAGTGGATGGCCACAGGTGTGGAATTAAACTGAGAGATGTCATAGAGGTGTCTGCAGAATCGGTCGCCCAGTCGTGTGCCCGTTTGGCCGATGTACGTAATGGTGCAACGTTTGCATATAATAGCATAAATGACGTTGCGTGACTCATATGTGAAGCCATGGGTGATGGTGAACTTGGCGTTAGGGAACGAGACTGAACGTGTTTCGATTACATACTGACATGTCTTACATCGTGTACGGTTACATGGCTTGGTTCCAAAGTGGCCATCGTTGACGGTTTTCAAACGGCTGTGGACTAGGAGGTCCCTCAAATATATACGTGTACATACCAGTTTTTCGGAAAAATTTCGAGATTTTTTCCTACACATATTACACAGATTTCCACGTAGGTTTGAATATGTATATCTCTGATTTATACATAACCGTAGAGAATGAATATAAAAATCATAAAAATGTGATCATGTAGGCATATATATAACCAGAACCAGTCTTTGATCCTGGTAAACGATATGTAGCGCTTACACGAGGAGGGAACCCAAACAATCTTAAAGTATATATTCTGCACACAGGCTACCAAGGCAAGTTTTTTTAAAGTTATCCGTACATTCCCCCCCCCCCCCCCCCCCCCCCCCCCCCCCCCCCAAAAAAAAAAAATAAAAAAAATTGTTGCAATAAAAGAGCTGTTAATTAATTAGTCAAATTTCATTCCATTGGCTTTTCTCATGTCTCCCCATTCATTTTTGATGACTTGTTCCGTGGATTGATAGCCGACGCACCCACATAAGTTTGACTACAAAGATCTAATGAAGGTGAATTGGGATTGCAAGGAATGATATGACCACGGGAGAACTAGTATAGAGTGACCAGATGTGGTCGGATTTGTCCGGCTTTTCTTGCCTGGGCGCCCGGTCGAATTTTTTTTATAAATGTTGAAATGTCCTTGTGACGGTATTGCCTCCCCTGCTGTGCAGTAGTGGTCCAACAGTGGCCAAAACTCAAGAGTATCTAAAGTGGGTCGTCAAAGGTGTCTACCTTCACACAAGATTACTCTTGGCAGAGATGTAGATAGAAGGGTAATGACGCTTCTATCCCAAAGTATTTCAAGTACAATCAAGAAATAACTGCCAAGCTGGTCCCGCGTTTCTACGCCAGTCCACTTATACCCTCACTTTGTTCCAGAGATTAGTACCTTCTCTGGTACCACCACCAACTATGGTACAAGAATAGAAACGAAACGCTGTCCTCAGTATTGCGTTTTCCCGACACATACTTATGTGTCCCCTTTCTTATTCCACCATCCCATTTAACTCAGAATTTACCCTCGATGAGAATCAAACTTAATCCCTCGAGAGATAACTTTCTTTACATTTAAATGAAAAGGTTAATAGTACAGATAGAATACGTTTACATTTACATTTCCACTGATTGAAAAGTGTTCACAATATAAATTGAATATGTTTTCATTTACATTTACACTGACTGAAAAGTTTGAAACTTTCATTAATTTTAAAGTGAATATGTTTACATAGGCATTTACACTGATTTGAAACTGTAAGTATTATAATTAGAATGTACATTTCTTTCATATTTCCCTCCCTGCTCTGTATGGAACTTGGGACTACTTTATGCTTTTAGTTCTCTGTTTCCTGGGCTATGTAAGTCCTTCAAGATTGTTCCACACAGTCCGGCCTGATAAATGGAAATTGTGAATTCTAACTTCTGGCAAGTCTGGTTTTGTCTTGGCAAGCGTGAATCTCACAGTGTCTTAACACTAAAGCGTGTCAGGTTATATTCATATCTTGCCTACGCATCTGTTTGCGACGAAGCTAAGAAAGCGCCAATCGTTTTCAAACATGCGCGTTGGGGTTGGTGTAGGGGTTGCGATTTCAAAATATTCCTGACATGGAAAAATTGTGAACGTAATGTATATGGTATGAAAACATCCGACTGCCTGGCAGGCGAACTCGCTAACACATTTCTAAACTCATTCGACAATGTGCTTCAGATGTACCAATTTATTACTATCTAAAGTAATCTTGTCATAACAAGTTGGACAGGAAGCGATTAGGTCATCCTTGTTTGTCCAAATTGTGTCACCCAGACAAGTAATCTCTTACCTGTCACGCACCCTGGCCTTTATCAGCGATTAGCAAATATGCTGGCGATTTGTAGGGTTAATCTGTATTGTGATGTCGGCTGCACCCGCGAGTTAAGTGGATAACAAACAGACATGCCGATTTATCACAGAGAGGGGTGTAGGAAGGAAAATACCAAATATCGCTACACATAGCAGGGAAAGAAAGAAAGAGCGTGCGACAATTGAAAGCACACAATAAAAATCAGTACAAATATGTAACTGGTACTGCCGTAGTGAAACAGAGATCGAGAAGGGTCGCTCCTATCTGTCACAGTCCGGCTTTTTCGCGATTTACTAAATTATATGAAAGACGCCAGATGCCATCTCGAACATTCCCCATTTCAATTTCACTTCCAACGACTGAATTTCCTCAGAATCCAGCACACAATGTATCAACAATCCCGCAAGCTTTCACGTTGTTGGATTGTTTATCAGTAATAGATTATAATCATATTTTAACTCAGTTATACACATTTTCATTCTATTTGTTATTGACACCTGTAATCCAAAAATACACTTTGAATGGTAAAACGATACGAGGTTTAGTCATTTAAAGCCTCGTTGTCTATTGCAAATTACAAATAATTTTAACTTTAATATCGAATTAAACATTGATTAATGACATCATATATTTATTACACAAGCCTACTCTAAGTGCCAAAAAGTTTTTAAAAAGTGGATTTTGCCTCGTTTTTGCAAGTCGCGCATCCTTCGACCTAGACACATGATCTGTCGGTTATATTCGGGCGCATGTCCAAATATAAAAGACCTTATGGTTTGCATAAAAAAGTGTGTATTCGCAGATAAATTGAAATAAAATGTCCACGTTTTTGAAATCAGTGGACTGTACTTTAAAATAGTTTCCATCATTCAGAAAGTGCCAACAAATTTGCATGCGCCAGAACCAGAACATCAGTAATCAAGCGTTTTAAAGGCCGATTTTTATCATCTTAATATATCAATAGACACAAAACCAAGGTGATTTGATGAAATTATTGTTTGATGTGTAATAAATAAGTTTCACTGTTATTTATTATTTAAAATAAGTATGTCCAACTTTTTCACTATAATGCTCTCCCTTGTCCTCCTTTTTGCGTTGAACGATATGGTCACCCTAAACTAGTGCCTTCATCAGTAATGCAGTAGAAAGAGCTCACCTTAATTCATTCCAGCCATTTTTACGGGATGTAGTCACCTCGTTAAGAATTATTATTTTAACCTTCATGTGGTAATGACCAAGTAAGTGCTAAGTCGCGCAGAGACCAAATTAATGAGTTGTTTCGTTAAAACGCCACGGTAAATTATCTTCCATATTTTGCATTTAAACGTGGTTATCTGATGTACTCATATAGGACTGCTGGAAGAAGAGCTTTGCATTGGGAAATATAAGGAAATCAATAAAAATTAAGTCCAATTCAAAAATCATAAACCTTTACTCAGATTTCAAGGCTATCGCTATCCCATTGTGTGGCTCGGAAACATGGAGAACATCAGAAATTAACAACCAAAAAGTCATTGGACTTTTATAAATGGGTTCTAGTGCAGTATACAAGGATTGAATTGGTATGACAAGATCACCAATGCGGAACAGGTTGGAGAAAAAACCAGACCAACAGCAGTGGAACAAGATATGATGTGTGACAGGACGCGCCCCTGCTATAGCTAGAACAAGGAACTTTAGTAGTTGACTCAGGTCAGAAGAATGTGACACAAGTAAGTCTTATTAAAATGGACAAAGAAACGTAGCGATTTTTTTAGAACTTTGTTTTAATCCCAGTTTAGCGACTTCATGAGAACAGCGTAGGTCATTTAACGGTTACAAGAGTGATTAACTTTCCCAGGTAATATTTTGGGAAAGATGACCTTAAAGGTTAGAAGGTGATATATTTATGGGCAGGAATCGACGCTTGGCTTCGGGAAGACAATGGTGTTAGTACTGGAAAGAAAATTAAACAAGCTCTCAATTTTTTGAAACGGTGAGAAGAGAAATAACGACCTTTAGGTAGGACAATGCAAAATAACAAGAATGGGAAGAAAGACAGTCAACTCCGAGTCAGCTGAAAAGATGGGGGAAAGAACACTGCCCGAACGTTGCTCCGAGAAATGTAGATTTTAGTGAGAAGAAAAGAATCATATTAGTAGAAGTTAAGAGTGTTTCAGACAGTCTAAGCCAAGAAGCCGAAGTGAAAACGTCCCAGGAAGTTCATGCTGCGGGTTAGCAGATACACAATATAGTGAGATATGATAAAGAACATGTAATAAGGAAGTTATTATTTGTACCTTTAAGTAGGTCGAAGTTACAGTAATATCACGTGACCACAGAGCAGTATTTATGCTAGTAAGAATATTTGTGCATAAGGGCATTTCGTGCATTGATCTACCAGTTTGACCAAAGAATAAAGAACGAAATTAGTGCAGCAGGACAAGTATATATATATATATATATATATATATATATATATATATTCATTCTGGGTGTGAAATTAATAACCCCGGAGTTAGTCCGGTCTGACTTATGAGATACCCCAGAGATCTATGTTGAAGTAGAATGATTGAGAACATTGCATAACAATTATTTTGTGTATATAAAAATTTCTTGACAAGTCGATATGCCAACAAACAACAATATTTTGAGTGTATCAACGATTGAACCTTTTTATCTCTTGGACATTTCCAAGGAAGCCGCGGTGGCATAGTGGTTAGTGCACTGGCTTCCTAGCTCAGTGGTCTGTGGTTCGATCCCCAGATGAGGTGGGATTTTTTTTAGGCCGCAAACGGCTCTGGGGTCGACCCAGCCTCATGAATTGGGTACCAGAGCAACTCTGGGAAGGTTAAGGCGGCCGGCTGGTGTTGGACAGGTCATGCGTTGAGGGGAAACCAGGCTGGTGTTGGACAGGTCATGCGTTGAGGAAACCACGCTGGTGTTGGACAGGTCATGCGTTGAGGAAACCACGCTGGTTTTGGACAGGTCATGCGTTGAGGAAACCACGCTGGTGTTGGACAGGTCATGCTTTGAGGAAACCACGCTGGTGTTGTACAGGTCATGCGTTGAGGAAACCACGCTGGTGTTGGACAGGTCATGCGTTGAGGAAACCACGCTGGTGTTGGACAGGTCATGCGTTGAGGAAACCACGCTGGTGTTGGACAGGTCATGCGTTGAGAAAATCACGCTGGTGTTGGACAGGTTATGCGTTGAGAAAACCACGCTGGTGTTGGACAGGTTATACGTTGAGAAAACCACGCTGGTGTTGGACATGTTATACGTTGAGAAAACCACGCTGGTGTTGGACAGGTCATGCGTTGATGAAACCACGCTGGTGTTGGACAGGTCACGCGTTGTGGAAACCACGCTGGTGTTGGACAGGTCATGCGTTGAGGAAACCACGCTGGTGTTGGACAGGTCATGCGTTGAGGAAACCACGCTGGTGTTGGACAGGTCATGCGTTGAGGAAACCACGCTGGTGTTGGACAGGTCATGCGTTGAGGAAACCACGCTGGTGTTGGACAGGTCATGCGTTGAGGAAACCACGCTGGTGTTGGACAGGTCATGCGTTGAGGAAACCACGCTGGTGTTGGACAGGTCACGCGTTGAGGAAACCACGCTGGTGTTGGACAGGTTATGCGTTGAGGAAACCACGCTGGTGTTGGACAGGTCATGCGTTGAGGAAACCACGCTAGTGTTGTACAGGTCATGCGTTGAGGAAACCACGCTGGTGTTGTACAGGTCATGCGTTGAGGAAACCACTTGATAGCATTCAAGGTAGTTCTTCTTTTACAATCCTGATAAAGGGACACTGAAGACCATATGAAAAAGGGGCAATTTGAGACAGACATGTAAGGGATAAAGAAAACATTGCATTGACGGCACAGAACAGAAAGGTTCTTGGCGTTAATTTATTGAAGTATGCTCCAAACGGATCTAACGGGTAATGAATGAACATAAATGTACATATCAATTTGCAAGTTATGTCGTAGTTGGGTTCCACTGAAAGGAAATACACCCCGGTCTCCCTTGTGAAAATCGAGCGTGTGATCCATTAGGCGAGTGCTTTTAACATGATAATAGTTCTGAAGTTCTGTATACTCTCTGACCTGAGTTCTAGATGGGTGTGTTTAGAATGGCACGTAATGATGCAGGAATTAAATCAAACTGTGAGGTTAATTAACTTGTGAATGTTGTGCATAATAAATGAGATTTTTTTTTTTAAAGGAGTTTTGCATCGTTTTGGCGACCTACTTCGTTCAACCTAAACACAATGTCGGTCTCTTATATTAGGGCGCATGTCTAAATAGAAAAGACCTTGTGGTCTGGTATTATTATTAAGATGAGACAGACAAGCTGTCACATATATAAACATCTATACATACGTGGGGGAGACTACTCGCATGGATTTTAACGGAAACAAACAAAACGTTTTCAAAACCAAAGAGGAATGTCGTTAAAGAATTATATCCCATACCTAAGGGTCTTTTAAGTTTGGACATGCGCCCTAATATAATCGACTAGGTTGAACGGAACGCGCCTTGCCATAACGAGGCAAAACTTTATTTAAAAAAAAAAAAAAAAATCACAAGCGAGAGTTATGTCCTCATGTCTTTCTTAAAATTTATTATTAAACTCACTTTTTTCTGTGTCGGTTCACCAACTCTCGTCTACCAGTTAGTTCTTCAACAGTTCTACCCTCTTTTCTCCATATCTAACGTAGACCCAAGCAATCACCCGAAGTAATTCACGTGATGACACGGCCCCCATGAACTCCGGTCTTCGATCGGAAAAAACACGAACACAAGAAACCCGTTTACGTCACGTCTTCAATTCAGTAAAGCAGACGACGATACTTCAATCCTGATTAAATTGACAGAAATTGATTCTGAACTCGTGCACGATCCATACGACTCAATTCACTTTACTTATTCCCCATCCCACAAGCCCCCGCCCAAGTAAACACGTTGTATATATACACTCACTTAATAAGAGGTTCTTATTTTTCACGTACCGTGCTAACTGGCGTAGGTGGTCATGTCTTTCAACAACACCACGTCCCTAGTGCAGATTATCAATTCTCTTGTGGATTTCTTCCCATGCCACAATGTCATACGGTCCGGCGTCTTATTCTTTGTGTCCTCTATCTTTTTTTTCTGTCAACCTTTCTTGCTGTCACCATATATTTGAGCATTCCTCTATTCATCACATGCCAAAAAAGTGTATTGTTTTCTTCTCATTGGAGTCATAAGCTTCTTGTTCCCACGTTTCTTTGCTCTTTTGTTTTATTTTATTTTATTTATTTTTTTGTTTAGCTGCTTGTGGTATTCTTAACATTCTAATGTAATAATTGTCCATGAATCACTTCCATGTGTCAGGATTGGTTCTAATCAACACAAAAAACTTCTGTTTCTTACTTCCATTGACTATTATTTGTAACATAAAATACTTTTAATGTTGTTGAATGCTGTTTTTTGCCACAGCTTTTCTACTCTACAACTCTGCGGTGCATCTTCCATATGATATTATTAAACTGTCCCATTTATTTTTTGATGATGCATTCTGGAGAGGTCATTTCCTCCTCCTCCCCCCCCCCCTTTTTCCCCCAAGATAACCATTATTTTCTGTGTGTTTGCTATTTAGGTTAAGGCCTAATTTCTCTTCTGTCATTCGCCATTGTATAAATTATTTACAGTAACTCCTTTCCACATTTTTGCTATTAAGACTATCAGCAGAGTGTCAATTGTTTATACAAAGTATGTTCACCAGCTGACACTCCTGGCATGTCCTTCAGTGATCGTATTATATTATCTCTGTACAGATTGAACAGACCAGGTGCTATGAAACATTCCCGCCTAATGCCAGTTTTATCTACTGAAAAATTCCTATTTGGCTGCCAATTTGTATCGCTGCATTTTGTTGCCAGTACATATTCATTATTATTCTCAGGACTTTGCTATCAATGTTTGCGCTAACATTTTGATAATTGTATCGGTATTTACCTTGTCAGATGCTTTAGTGTAGTCTGTAAAACCTAAGTTGTTTTGATGTAACATTTTCACTCCTGCATGTAGAGTTACTTGCTATCAGCAGAGTGTTATGGGACACTCTGCCCTTCAGTGATTTACCTGTACAGATTGAACAGACTACATTCCTGCCTTTTTTATCTACAAAAATTCCTATTTGGCTGCCATTTGTATCGCTGCATTTTGTTGCCAGTACATATTCATTATTATTCTCAGGACTTTGTATCAATCGCTAGATAATTGTATCGTATTTACGCCTTTGTGTATTAAACCTAAGTTGTTGATGTATATACGTTTTCCCGACTAGAGTTACTTGCCCTTTATGGGAACTCTTCTGTTTACCTCTTCTTACTACTTCCTGTTTTCCAAGATGTCCGATTAAATATGTGTCCTGTATTCAGTATGTTCGCCTTTGTGATTAAACTCCATAACGTGAGAATGTATGACAGCCAGCCACGTCTCATTTAATTTAACAATATTTACTACACACGACGGTAAAGATCAACATGGTGGCAGCGGTGTTTATTTCTACGGAATTCGAACTATTCTGATGAATATCTTCTAACACGTGTGCTGACGTCATTCATAGACTTGAGGTGAGATTACTGATTATTGCTTGCATACCATTATTAGACATTTTGTCATGGCAGAACGGCCCATGTTTCGGTTACCACCCTGCCTAGACATAAATAACGTCGAACCAGACACATTTCGTAAATGGAGACGACAGTTAGATCTATACATGCATGCAACAGAGGTGGCCTCTAAACCTGATTCTGTTCGGGCGGCCATTATTCTACACTGTGCTGGACCTCAAGCTGTTGAAGTTTTTGATCAACTGGCAGAGGAAGGAGACCACTCTAATCCTAATAAAATTCTCGATTTGCTCCAGAACCACTGCAGCTCACGAAGCAATGAAGTATTACATACGTTCAGATTCTGGAACACACCTCTTCAAGATCCTTTTAATTCCTTTTTGACTGAACTGAGAACTAAGGCAGACTTATGCAACTTTAACGACAAGGATCGTATGATAAGAGACAAATTTGTCTTTACTGTTAACAAAAGGTTACAGGAGAAACTCTTGAGAGAAGCTGACCTCGATCTAAAGAAAGCCATTCACATATGCAGAGTCTTCGAGCAAACTGGAAACGACATAAGAGAGATGAGTAATACAGTTCAACCTTCTGAAGCAAGGGTTGAAAAGGTACAGAAAAAATCACTCAACCATAAACCTCCCAAGAGAGACACTGGGCGTGCTGCTGGTAAAGCCTGTCAAAGTAACACTGACAGTGGGTACTTTGAACCTAGAAAGGAGTGTCATTACTGTGGACAGAAACATCTATTGATCAAGAAAAAGTTCCTGCATGGGGGAAGTTTTGCTCAAACTGTGGGGGAAGAAACCATTTCAAAGTTAAATGCAAGAAAGTTCACACTGTTAACACAGAGTCAGTGGAAGATTCTGAAGTTTTTCTTAATTGTGTGAAGTCTAGCAAAGCTTGTACATCTGCACAACTCATTATCAATGGGAAAATGGTAAAATTTCAGCTAGACACAGCTGCTGATGTGAATACAATATGTCAACGCTTTGTGATGCAAGAACAACTGTTACCCACTAAACAGAGGCTTGTTATGTGGAATGGTACTAAGATGACTCCACTGGGAGAAGTTATATTAACTGCTGAGAATCCTAAGACTGGGACAAAACATAAATAAGGTTTACTGTTGTGAAAAATAGATTCACATGTTTGCTGGGCAACAACACACTGCAGGATCTACAGTTTGTGACTGTCAACACAAACAAATTTATTGCTAAGGTGGTTACTGACAGTTCAGATAATGATCATAACTCTGATAACCACCTAGGTGTCCTGGGTGAAGCTGTGTTGCATATTGATCATAATATTCGTCCAAAGGCACTGCCGTGCAGAAAAATACAATTTTCACTTAAGAGCAAGGTAAAGTCAGAGCTTCAAAATCTAATGAACAGAGGTATATTAATACCAGTAGAGGAACCGACTGAATGGGTTAACCAAATGGCTGTTGTTGAAAAGTCTGATGGTTCCTTAAGAATATGCATTGATCCTAGACCCCTGAATGAGGCTTTGCAGAGAGAGCATTACAGATTACCAACTTTGGATGATGTATTGCCTGAACTCAATAATGCCAAGATTTTCACAAAGCTGGATATCAAGGAAGCATTCTGGCATATCAAACTTGATGAGAAGTCTAGTAAACTTACAACAATGATTACACCTTATGGTAGGTTCAGATGGTCTAGATTACCATTTGGCTTGAATGTAAGCAGTGAAATTTTCCAGAGGCATCTAGCACAAGCTCTTGAAGGTCTTCATGGTTGCATAAATGTTGCTGATGACATAGTTATTGCAGGTTGTGGATCAAACAGACAACAAGCAATTAAGGACCATGATCTGAAGCTTAAAGCACTGAAACATAGGTGTAAAGAGAAAGGCATTAAACTGAATGATGCTAAAGCTCAGGAAAAGAAAGAAGAAATTACCTTCATGGGTCACCTTATTACTGCTCGAGGTGTTGAACCAGACAAGAAAAAGGTTGAGACAATACTAAACATGCCCGTTCCTAAGGACTGTCATGAGGTTCGCAGATTTTGCGGCATGATACAGTATCTAGCAAAGTTTCTCAACAATCTTTCAGAAGTTCTTCATCCAATAAGAGAACTTACCCGTAAGGATACTCCCTTTATCTGGTCTGCTGAATGTGATCAAGCTTTCAAGAGAGTCAAGAAACTGATTACTTCTACTCCAGTACTCGCATACTATGATCCTGATGAATCTTTGTGTATTCAAGTTGATAGTAGCAGCTATGGACTTGGGGCTGTCCTCCTACAAAATGGTCAGCCAATAGAGTTTGCTTCTAGAGCTCTAACTGAAACAGAACAACGCTGGGCTCAAATTGAGAAGGAGCTCTTAGCTGTTGTATATGGTTTGGAACGCTTTGACCAGTACACTTATGGAAGGAAAGTTACAGTCATCAACGACCATAAACCTTTGGCAGCCATCGTTAAGAAACCTCTGAGTCAAATTCCTCGAAGACTGCAGAATTTACTGATGCGCAGCCATCGATATGACTTTGAATTCCAATGGGTACAAGGTTCCGATCTTCTTATAGCCGACACACTGTCCAGAGCTTGTATTCATAATGTCACATTGGATTCCTTAGCTGATAGAGAGAGCAATGCAGGAGCTGATGCACCTGTAAGATTACCTGAAATACCAGATGTGATGATGGAAAAGATTAAAGCTGAAACTCTCAAAGACAGCGTGCTCCAGAGGTTGAAGTCGACCATTTTGGATGGGTGGCCTAAAAGAAAGTCTGATGTACCAGCTGAGCTTATGCCTTATTTTGACATTCGTGATACTCTGACAACAGAACAAGGCATAATACTTAAAGGAGAGCGTATTCTTATCCCAAAAGCACTGAGGCCTGAAATCAAGCAGAAGCTACACGCTGCTCATCTTGCATTTGACAGCATGATGCGCCGGGCCAGAAGTTGTCTGTTTTGGATCGGCATGACGGCTGAGATTCGACAGATAGCTGACAGTTGTCCAGAATGTCAAGAAACGAAGGCAAGGAATACTAAAGAACCTTTAAACCAACACTCAAGAGGTTTATCACCCTGGGAGAAAGTTGGCACTGACATCTTTATTATAGAAGGCCGATATTATTTAGTCCTGATTGACTACTTCTCCAACTTCATTGAAGTAGACTTTCTACCTACAATGACAGCACAGTTAGTCATCAGGAAATTGAAGTCTCATTTTGCTCGTTATGGTGTTCCCAAAGTTATTGTATCTGACCAAGGTACTCAGTTTACGTCTGCACAGTTCAGATCATTTACTGCTAGATGGGGAATACTTCATGTTAAATCAGCACCAGGTCACCATAAAGCCAATGGATTAGCTGAATCTGCTGTGAAACTCATCAAGGGTATGATGAGAAAGACTGTTCAGGACAATACAGATGCATATGAGGCACTACTTGAACTTCGTAATACGCCAAGACAAGGGTTTGATCAAAGTCCAGCAGAAATACTGTTCAACAGGAAACTGCGTACACTGATACCTTCTGCAGTGAAACCCGTTGCATCTCACAGTAGAGTTATTGAAAGTAGAGGCAAGAGAGACAGATCAGTGAAGAAGTATTATGATAAAACTGCTCATGATCTGCCCAAGTTGTCTCACCAGCCAGTCTACTATCAAGACCCTGAACAACCAAACTGGCAACCTGGAAGGATTGATAAGAGGCTTTCTGAAAGATCTTATCTCGTTGAAGGGGAGAATGGAGGTCAATATGTCAGAAACAGAATTCATCTAAGACCTAAAACAACACCTTTCACACCTGATCCCGAGGACCTGGAAATTGATGTCTCCTCTCCAGTTCTACCCGAGCAACAGGTTGTTTTCCCAGACATGGAGAACACTAGTGAAGTGAACATTTCCAATCCTCCAGAAGTTGATCCTTCAACTCCAACTACTTCTAGTCCTGGGAAAGCTGGCAAAGAACAGGAACATTCTCTCCTACCATCTTGCTCTAAGAGACCTCAAAGAGATCGCAAGAAACCCTCTTGGATGAATGACTTTGTTCACTCATAAAGAAGGGGGGATGTTGATGTATATACGTTTTCCCGACTAGAGTTACTTGCCCTTTATGGGAACTCTTCTGTTTACTCTTCTTACTACTTCCTGTTTTCCAAGATGTCCGATTAAATATGTGTCCTGTATTCAGTGTGTTCGCCTTTGTGATTAAACTCCATAACGTGAGAATGTATGACAGCCAGCCACGTCTCATTTAATTTAACAATATTTACTACACACGACGGTAAAGATCAACATAAGTATAGATCTGTTTTTGCTTCTGTAATTCTTTAAGTCAATTATTTTTATAATACATATGACGTTGTTCGTGTTTTACCTGAAGCAAATCGGCACTATCATTAGTTTCTTATTTAATTTTTGCTTCGCGTTCTTCGTGGTCTTTGCCTTTTACGTTATTTATTTGCTTGTCCGTAGATTTTTTTTTTCCTGTGCTACACTTCGAGCTGTCTGCACTTCTAGTTTATCCAGGCTTCGTTTGCTATCTTACACGTGTTTACTTTTTCTATATGTAGTCCTTCATATTTTTCTCTTGTTTTTTCTGTATTCTTGCATCGATTTATTGCAAATGTTCTTCTGTTGTGCATTTATTTATTTTTGTGTATAATTCTGTTTATTGCTGGTATGATTTCTTTTGATACCTGATATTTTTATTAGTGTGCGTTTTTTCTTGTGCGTGCAAAATTCCTTTAGAGTTTTTCATTGGTGATCTAAACCAGGGCTTCTTAAATTGTGGTCCACGGATCGTTTGGTCCATGAATGGATTCTATGAGGTCCGTGTAGAAAACCTAATATTTAACATTTAAAATGTTTAATTATGCGTTTATGTGTATTTCCTTTAGCTTTCACCGGACAATCAAAGGTGTCCGTGACACAAAAATATTAGGAAACCCTGATTGATACTCTGTATTTTTTAATCTACTCTGTACTTTAGTGTTATTTCTCTCACTCATTTCCTGGTGTGATTTAAGTAAGGCTAAAACTGTCATTGATAGCATTACAAGAAAATTCCTGTTCTGAGATCCCCACAGTAAGACAAATAGAAAGAACCAAACACACGCAGTAGTGAACTGATGACAGACCGAACAGATATAAGGAATACAATGGTAGACCTTGAAAGGACGACACAAGACAGGAAGACTTGGAATGTTTGTGCTTAATCCTGTGCCCGCCCCACGTGGTGCCGAATTGTAACAAATTATGAAATTTAGCTGGATATATTTTGGAGCCCTCTTTTATTTATATATTTTTTTAGTTTTACTCTAAGTTTCCCAAATCTGTTAAAACTAATAATTACACCCCATTCAAAAGACATCTGCATTCACTTGTCATGAAATCTTGAACGTTCACCTACTGACAACTCTCTGTTTCAGTTCATACAATGTTTCCTTGTATATTTACTTGAAAATGTTATATCATTAACTTTACTTTTAAGTATTTAATAGCTGTATTGCTTCCCATCTGTCTTTCTCTCTATATCTCTATCTCTGTGTGAAAATACATGTGTGCTCCGTTATTGAGTGCGATGATAATATTGATTACTTATTATTGACAGTAAAAATGTTTCAATTTTAAAACACTTTGAGAATTATATTATTGCAGGGCAAAAATGTAAAAAAGTCAATAATGCCCGTTTCTTTACTCTGATGAAATAAAGATTTCGTTCGTTTGTTAGTGACAACCATCTGTTTTGTTGCACCGCTATTTATTCAGTATTCACAGCAAATCTCTATATCTTCTTCCTTGTTAGCCCTGAAAAGGACGTTGGTTGCGTTGTGTCCGTTTACAGCGAAACTGATATATTTGCGCCTTTCGGCCGACACATCCGACTTCCGCACGGCATTTTTGGGGGGACCGGGTTTGCCTTCCCTCTTCGATCCCTACTCCGTCAGCCAGACTGGAGTGATGCAGCCTGTTTCCAGGACCACCACTTGGAGGTGGAATAAGGTCTTGGTCAGCTCTGGTTAGCTGACGCAAGCAGTCAAGCTATGGGTCGCTTACTGCATCCTCACTTTTGTTGCGTCTTGGGTCCCATCTCTATATCCAGAAGTCGTTCAACCAAGGGGGCCTAATTATAGTAAAACTGTATATATATATTATCGGTTATTCTCGCATTTTTGTGGCTCAAATACCAAAGGCAAATATTCACTCTCGATGCAGGAAAGAACTACCTACTAAGGGAAAACCGTTGGCAAGGCCACACGCGTTTTTTTGTTTTGTTTTTTTTTCCAAATAAAATGTCCACACACATACTCAAGACACAAATTTCCACGTAGTATTTTCGGAATATAGTTTCCACGCACACATTTTCTAGAATCAGTTTCCATATCAATCTCCCCACACTTTATCTGTGATGGAAACGTCACTCTATCGCAGGTCTCACAGTGTAACCTCAGGACTCTTTCTTTCGATTTATAACTAGTAAATAACTCGACCATCCCAGCTAAAAAGAAACTGGAATCCCAGACCAGAAAGGAATTACTCTAAATACCGAACAAAATTACCCCGGGGACCTATGGCCTCCAGTGGCGTATCCTGGTAATGCGAGCTAGGCGTGCTGCTACTTAAAATGAATATGTACTCCTACTATTTAACTTCTTCCCCTCTTAATTTAAAAACCAACTATATTCAATTACGCAACGATAGTTATTAGGGGTATATGTCAATTATCTCCGAAATACTAATTAACTTACAACTTGAAACTCACTGTCACTGTGATAATCTGCATTCCCGGCAACTAACAAAAATTAATCACAAAAAACACTGGACGGACACAGCCGATTTTTACAACTCGAGAGCTGCAAGACCACCGCACGCATGTTCGTATTGTATTGACGTATCTGGCCATGACCCCGATCCACACAAACCAGTCTTCAAACGTAAATCCGAAAGGTGCAGCACGCATAGTGACGGAATTACCCGAGAAACTTCGGGCGATTGCTACCAACCAAAAAAACTGCACTATAAAACGCTTCTGGGGAAACTGAAACTAGATATACTCGTAGATTCTATGCGGGAAAATCCGTTATCCTGATGCGTGCGGTCAGAAAGCAGAACATTATAAGAGAAATATTTTATAGAATAATACATTAAATTTTTATTTTCCTTCGGGCATAGGTGTGCGCAGCACGCACAGCACACATAGAGAATACGCCACTGGCCTCAGAGAATCCAGATCCCCTCATCAGAATTATATTGGAACCAAAGTACATAAAGCTCTGGCAGTAAAACCGTGGATGATTGACGCAGACATTTTTTATGAAGATAAAAATGTATGTATAGCACAAAATATCTAAACCGGAAGATAATTACTACATTTATAAACCAAACGGTTGGTCGTGCGTGAAGCCATCATCCAGAAAATGTCACATTTCGAAACCAAAAACGCATTTTTTTTTCTGACAAACTGTGCCTAAAATTTTCTTGCGAATAACAGCTCGGGTGCATTATTATTTTTTTTTTTTTTTTAAGAGACAGAAAGAGATGCATTCCTGAAGACCTCGCATAATTCAGAACTTGCGTAAGTCAGAAATAGATCTTTCTTAAGACTAAATGTAAAATAGTGTTGCGTTTTCGAAGCGCATACATTTATAAACATAATACCGTTGGTTCGTGTGCACAGTTAACAGAACTAACACCACCACTTTAGTGACATTTTTATGGAACACAAAACGTATTTTAAATTATAATAACTGTGAATGTTCAAATAATAGCACGACAGTCTGCAATATCACTGGCAACATTTCCGATACACCTAAAATCAGCGAGGTACACACGATGCTGACAAAGGATGGTGGGATTTTCGGTTACTAACTTCTGCCGGGCCGCCATTTGGAAAGCGCGTAAATACACTCGACCCGCCAGATTTCAAATAATACGCGAATCACGTATGTATTTCAAATCTATCGAATGTTTTGAGATTTGCATTATGTCAGATTTTGCGAATAAAGTGAGACTTTATTACTGTTCTTAATGGCGCACAGTTTCAAACTCACTTAATTCAGAAAAAAAAAAACCCTTAGAAGTGAGGTATCTGAGGAAGGTGGTTGAAGTAACATGAAGAGACAAGGTCCGCAACCAGACGATACGTCAAGGCCTAAAAACCCAACCCCTGCAGACCCAAATAGAACAGTCCAACTTAAGATGGTTTGGCCATGTCTGCAGAATGGGAGAAGATCGGCTGTCCCGACAAATATGCAAATCTAAGAAGAGCCAAGGATTCAGACCCCCAGGACGATCCAGAGTCCGCTGGGAGGACAACATTAGACAATCTCCGAAGAACCGAGGACTCGAATGGAACCAGGCCAGGAGGAAGACAGCCGTTAGGATAGTATGGTGCTCTCTCTTCCAAACCTCTACACCTCACGGTAGAACAGGAATCACTAAGTAAGTATAATTCAGAAAATGCTACCACGCTGTATGATCCAAACAGACGTCTGAATGCGTCCTATATCCACAAACAGACGTCTGACTGCTTCATTGTCACGTCCTACATGTCACAAAGTGGCTTAATTAGTCTGTCTGAGTACAGAGACTAGACACCAGTATTGAGGAAAGTCTGAGAAGATAGATTAAGATGAGAATTTCAGATAATGTGGAAGGATGCGACTTATAGCTTCAAGGGTGAGAACCTCGATTGACTCCCCCTCGCCACTTGTGACTTATTTACTAGCTACTGTCTCACCACCTCTGACTACCAGAAAGGAGATAAGGTTACACTAAGTTATCCACAGACACCACTATACAGTCAAAGCATACAAGTACAGTATAGTTAAAGATAAACTGATCCAGTGCACATTTTATCGTTTATTAAACAACAAATCAATACCACAGCAAACAACAATAATGTGCGAGTTCGCACAACCTGGAAAAAAGAACATATCAAGTGAAAGACACAATATAAAAATTACCACGCTCTCTTTCACACCTGCACGAAAACAACTAAGGATAAAGACATACAAGGTATATTTGCATAAGGCTGTAGATTTTATCACTGCTGATGACACTCTTCAAACCAATGAGTTAACCCGCTTCGGGTTTAGGCCTACTGCATTATTGTGGCTGTATGTAAACAACACCAGGCAACGTAGCCTGTTTTGGTATTGGGCCTTTACAAGCTAAGAGCTCCGATTTAGAGACAAGTCCCCGCTGAGGTATGTTTCCTCTTGTCAAGAGAACTTCTAATTCCTCTCAGTGTTGCAGACGTAACTGGGCGCCATGTACAAAGCGTGTACCCAGTTTTCTTCAATTACACTGATGTCTCGTACCTCCCTCTCCCGAGAAGGCAAAGTCCGTTGGAGGCTTAGGTTTATCTACAACCTGCCTGCCGGGAATTGCTGTAAAACAAAATAACAACATCTATACAACAATTCAAAATTACCTAATACATAACACATTAACACCCAAGATTCACCTACACCCTGGTGTCCCCTAAATTAATAAATCTCCCCTACACACAAGCTCTCATCTCTGTTTTATTTCTGCCCGAGGGTCAGACTAAATTACAGCTCCCTCTTGCACCAACTACTCGCTGTCTGTTACGTTAAACCCAGACGCGGGCTGACCTGATTCTTTTGTGTGCGTGATCTCGTAGGCGTCACAACATTGCTTCCCGGAAGCCAATATCCTACTGTACTGAATAATTTCCCAGCCCTAGTCTTATTAAAGACTGCCCCGGGAAGGTTATCAAATTAGCAAAATTATTTAACACACTTATACATACACCATCTATGTTAATATTATATCCCCTTCACCCCTTGTTTTCTGACTGCATTACCAAATAGCACAACTTATTAACACACAAACCACACCCGCATATATTCACTACAATTATCATAATCAAATGCGGTTACTCAGACCTCTTTATTACATTACACAGAGCTCCCGTCTAACTTAGCACCTAACCTCATACAGTTAATTATCTCAAACCCCGCTACACTAATCAAAGATACTGCTAGCTTATACATAGTATAATTATAGACAAAACTTACACTACACTGGCTCTAGTTTTGTATAAGTCAGCAAGTGATGGCAACTCCTGACTAATAAAATTTAAATTTAATCCCAGAAGAAAGTTTACTCTAACGTGCTAAAATCCTATAGAAAAAAAAACTTCCTACACAACTATTAATTATGAACATACCCAAACTTTACAGAATCTCCACGAACCAGGCAGACTGAAATGGCGCTTATTCACGGCGCAAAATTCTTGGACTTAGGGGAATTCTCCCATCCCCACAAATAAAAGGGTTGGTGAAGGTTGTCTGAGTAATCCTAACGCCCTAAAGAATAACCCAGCATTAATAAATAACGAACTCGAACGCCTAAGAATAACTAACGAACCAAAATAATAAAATGGAACAAAAATATGGGGCGAGTTGAAAATAAAAATAACAGTAACTCATCACACTACATCCTCATAGGAAGAGAAATAAAGCGTTAGTTTTACGCTAGTTCTTTAGTGGTTTACCATCACTCATTTTCTAATACATGCAAACAAATGATTTTAAGGAAAAATGTAATAATGAAGCTTGTAGCTAAATGAAAAAGAGATTTCTTACACTGAAGGTTTCAGATTACATTTCATAAATATACTAAGCAATAGTATCGAATCAACTGGAAAAACATGTTTTAAAGGTTAGCTGAATACAGAATAGACATCTGCGGACCAAAACAGGTGGTTATCACTGACGAGTAGCGTAGTTATGCAGATGGGTTTGCGCGTATGGCAGCTATCTGTATAAAACACCTCTAAAGCTTTATGACCTAATAGCCGGTGAGACCGAAGCGCCTTAACCTCTCCCCTACCCATAGCGTTACGTGTTTGATTTTTCAGTCAACGGCTATCGGAGACTGCCGTTCACAAACCAGGGGAAACCACCGTCGTATTGTCCCTTGTACAATCAAAACTGAGTAAGAATTTCAGTTAATACATACAATTTGTGTACCCGACTAAGCTATTTTCCACTAAATTTGTTATTTATTATTTTTTGTTCTTTTTTAAACTAGTACATATTGTTGACCTTAAAATATATAGCTTATCTTCCTTAATTAATGTGTAATATTTGGAAGACACGCAGTAGTTTTACTACTTATGTTGTTTGTCGTTCCAGGGTATGTTCACAACTTTCATAAGCCTGAGAACAAGGTTGTAGTAGTTCACACGCCGGAGTACACCGTGGGAAACTCTGATATGAGTAAGTAAAACCGATCATTGTCTTTTGCTGGTTGTGTGGTCAATCATTGATGGAAACGTAGACTGACTTTCTCTCTCAAATCATATCTGTACTAACAAGTAGAAGAAAAATACTCAGTAACAATAGATTTACACTAATAACATTCAGATAGGTTAAAATATAATTTTGGCATTGTGTTCTGTGTACTTCATTTTGTTAATGTTATGTTGTTATTATTTTAAAGAGTGTTAATGCTTGTCTATTGTTATTTCATATATTATGTTAATGTCTGTCACTGTTGTATGTTTGTTATTATATATCTACTCCTGGTGTTTCTTAATCCTTTAAGTTCAACTTTGGTCTTCTTAATCTTATAAACGCTAGTCTGTTGGTATTGTTTATTTTTATTAGCATGTTAGTACAGAATTGATTCTATAAAGAAAGCCAGCCTACGCTTTCATCGTTAGTTCTGTACTGGCAAGTTAAAACAAAATAACAGAAGACTAGCATTTGTAAGATTATGACAAGCACAAGAGAAAAGCCTATAGGATTAAGAAACAGCAGGAGTTCACATACATTACACAAAGTAACATACATACAAACAATGACAGACACAGATATAATGAAAAACATCAGTAGACAGCCATTAATACGCTTCAAAACAATCACAACCGAACATTTACTAAATTACGTACACAATACCAAAGGCCAACATAAACGTGACGAAGAGCCACAATGGACTGACAATTACAAGGAACAGAAAAACAAACTAATTACAAGAAGCGACAGAGAGAGGACCGGACCCATCTTAAAGGCAGCGATCTGGCATGGATTACGGAAGAAGATCGGCTACCACGACAAATGTAGGAAACAGGTTTCCAAAAGACTCAGCGCCAGACCTCCAGGACGACCCAGAGTTCGCTGGGAGAATAATATTAGACAATCCATGAAGGACCGAGGACTAGATTGGAACTAGGCCAGGAGAAAGACAGCCGACAGGATAGTATCGAGTTCTCTCTGGCAAAGCCGAGGGTAAAAGAGGAACGACTACGTAAGCAAGTACGTAGAAAAACAAAAAAATAGACAAGTCAACTTTGGTAAGAGGAAGAACACCAACAACAACAGATCAACATTAAAAAAGTGAAGTACAGCAACAGACCACCGTTAACCCTCCTTCAGAAAAATAGGCTGCCCTTCTAAAATTCTGGAAATGATAAAGTCATTTCATGACGGCATGAAGGGAACAGTCCAATATGCTGGAAGCACGTCACAGCCCTTTGATATACGAAGTGGCGTTAAACAAGGCTGTGTTCTGGCTCCGACCCTCTTCGGAATCTTCTTTGCCTTACTCTTGAAACATGCGTTCAGAGATGCAACTGAAGGAATATGCCTTCACACGAGGTCAGATGGCCGTCTGTTTAATCTTTCAAGGCTGAAGGCAAAAACAAAAATCAGAAGGGTCACTATAAGAGACTTGTTGTTCGCTGATGATGCTGCGGTCGTCACTCAAAGCCAACAGGAGCTTCAGAGCTTGATGAATCGCTTCACTAAAGCATGCAAGGACTTTGGCCTCACAATAAGTCTAAAGAAAACGAATGTGCTGAGTCAGGATATGGGTGCTGCACCAGTTATCACTATCGATAACTATGAATTGGCAGTGGTGCACCACTTCACATACCTAGGGTCTACCGTCAATGACAAACTCTCACTGGATACAGAAATCGACAGCCGCATTGGCATAGCTGCAGCTACCTTTGCCCGCCTCACATCGCGTGTTTGGGGAAACTCTAAACTCACAATGAAGACCAAAGCTGCGGTATATAATGCCTGCGTCACCAGCACACTCCTATATGGCAGCGAGACCTGGACGACCTATGCTAAGCAAGAAAGAAGGCTCAATACCTTCCATTTGCGGTGTCTACGCCGCATCCTCGGCATCTCGTGGAAAGATAAAGTGACAAATGTCGAGGTGTAGTCACGTGCTGGCCTTCAAAGTATGTATACGCTTCTTAGACAGCGCAGACTTCGCTGGCTTGGCCATGTTCGCCGCATGGAAGATGGTCGCATCCCAAAAGATATCTTCTACGGACAATTAGCAGATGGCAAGAGAACAGTTGGGCGACCACAGCTGAGGTTCAAAGATGTGTGCAAGAGAGATATGAGGGCACTGGACATGGATCCAGCAACATGGGAGGATGAAGCTGCCGATCGCACTAAGTGGCGATGCTATTTACAGCGCCACCTCAGATTGGGCGAAGAGAGGCTCACACAAGAAGCAGAGGTGAGGAGAAAACGTCGAAAGGAGCACCCGGAAAATAAGCAGCTGAGGGCTGTCACCTCAGGGGCGCATTCCCATAGTCAGTTATGACTGAAGGGGCTATTATTATTATTATCTAAAGAATGAAAGAATAAAGGATCTTTAAAAAACATTCCCGCTAAAGTTGGCAGATGTTATATAACGTCTGATACACATAACTTGCGTATATCTCCAGGTCATAATGTCTGATACACATAACTTGCTTATATCTCCAAGTCATAACGTCTGATACGCATAATTTGCTTATATCTTCAGGTCATAATGTCTGATACACATAACTTGCTTATATCTCCAGGTCCCAGCAAGATTGAAGAAGCAATATTGGAGGTGAATGCCCGGACCGAAATGATAAAACAGAAATTTGTGCTGAAGATGAGCGAGCTAGGGGTAAGATATACATATAGACGTACTGACAGACAGTTGATTAGACAGAAAACCAGTTGGTTAGACAGAAAACCAGTTGGTTAGGCAGTAAGATAAAACAGCTCTTTAGCAAGTAATATGTTAATAAGAAGTAGATCTTCCATCTAGCACGTGAGTCGGCCGCGTAGCTTATTATCAAGGGTTGGGCAGTCGGCCAACAAATTTTCAGATTCGGACTTGAACTACTGAAATTTTAGAAGTCTGACTACAATTTTTTTACTAGTCATATGGCACAAAATTTGGAGTCGGAGTCTGGACATGTTTTTTTTAACCGACTCCCACTTCCACTCCTCTAAAAAACGAGCGACTCCACGACGCTGACTCCGACTCTACAGCCCTGGTATTAGCAAGTCATGGGGGTGGCGGACTCGAGTCATTTATTCATTAATTGCTTTTAACTCTCAATGGAGCACAGGCCGTCAACAGATACATGCTAAGCCTTCCTGTGCTGTCCTTTCAAGATCTGTCCATGTTTACTTTATCTCCTTCGTATCTGATTCCTTCTCTATGTCCGTTTGAACATACCAGATGCCTAATCTGAAAAGCGTCACAGAACTTCAGAGAGATAAATATTCAGCACATGATTTAACACTCGGTCTCGTGGACGTCAGATCTGATCTGATCAACTACCATCGTCGCGTCGAAGGTTGGCTTCAGTAGATCTCCAACGCCTACTGTTGCTTGTCTTGGCGGTGCTCTGCATATATTCTTTCCTGCCCATGTCTTGATGTTATTTTTTCACTTATAGTTCTGTGTCATACCTTCAGCTTTTCCCTCCATTGTGGTTTTCAGCAAGGTCTTTTAAATGACCTGAAAATTTAATCTGTCTGACTTTGATATCTAATTCGTTACTTCTCTTTTCATTCCTAGCTTTTCTATGATTTCGTTACACGACCTTGCCATAAGAACGCATTAATCCTACTTGCAGTGTGAGAAACTTAAGACATACTTCCACACGGCGACGATACTTTCATTATGCAACGACACTTTCGTTAGCCAACGACACTTTCGTTAGCCAACGACACTTTCATTAGCCAATGACACTTTCGTTAGCCAATGACACTTTCGTTAGCCAATGACACTTTCATTAGCCAATGACACTTTCATTAGCCAATGACACTTTCATTAGCCTGACGATCAGTATTGACCTTCACATGCGGCAACTCTTGACTAGGGGAAAGTAACCAAAGACAGCAATAAAAAAAATTTAAAAAACCTCCCGTACACATGGACTTGTAGGCCTTAATGCTGAATGGTCAACTGTAACAACACACACATGAATAAACTGAAAACATTAACAATGTAAAGTATTTTACTATTTTCTAAGATCTATAGAGATATAAGTAAATGAATGAAGTGAACACAGAGATAAAAGTAAATGAATGAAGTGAATACAGAGAGATATAAGTAAATTAATGAAGTGAACACAGAGATATATTAGTAAATGAATTAAGTAAACACAGAGAGATATAAGTAAGTGAATGAATTGAGCACAGAGAGATATAAGTAAATTAATGAAGTGAACACAGAAATATAAATAAATGAATGAAGTGAACACAGGTAGAAGTAAGTGAATGAAGAAAACACAGAGACATAAGTAAAGAATGAAGTGAACACAGAGATATAATAAAGGAAGTAAGTGAACACACAGAGATATAGATAAATGAATGAAGTGAACAGATCTTATTCTCTTGCAGGTACCCGAGGTTTAGGTAAATTCAGACGGACAATGCTGGGCAGTGTCAGTGACTACATCCTGCACCATGCCCACGTGCCTGTGCTGGTTTGTCGATTCAAATAATCTTCACAAAGAAGGCAAACATATACAGACAGGACCTACTGAGAACAAGTTCTTAATGCTGTGTCAAGATCTTTATCATCAAAGAATGCACTGACACACTGATATTCCAGAATACTCCAAAAGTTGCTGTAACAGCTGCTTTTACAATAATTGAATGTAATTTGTAATAATAATGTCTAATGATGAGTGTATTTTACATTTATGTCTTAGTGACGCTGAAAAGATTGTTTGTTTTTATTAATGTTTCATAACTGCACAGAGAGAAGTATTTCTTTTATGTTTATTTGTCAACAACAGTGAGAAAACAGTATTTCACCAATGAGGCAAGCACACTTTATTTTTATATTATTGTGTTTGAAAAGATGTATTTCTTTCAGATCTTTTTTTAAGCTATGAGTTGTAAGTCATTTTGTTCCGTAAATATATTAGTTAGTCTTTTTCTCTCACCTCAACATGTGGCGCATTCCGTAAGTTGTTAATATTCTTTTGTATATCTGTTGTATTTTCATAACACATCGTCATATATGGTGTGTTTGTGCAGAAATGAATGGCTGAAAAAGAATGACAGGCAAGCAGGGGTAGACTGATAGTGCTCGGGGCCACTGGGCAAAAAAAAAAAGGGGGGAGGGGGGGGGGGGGGGGGGGGGGGGGGGGGGGGGGGGGGGGGGGGGCTTTGACCCCTGATTACTAATTCCAGATTGATTACTGATTCTAGGTGTCTATATCCTAGCTGTGAGCTCTTGAGCAGTGCCAAAAATGCCCAACTCTCAGACCGCCTCTGCAGGCAAGACTACACATGCATCAAATACGTTATTATGGACTCTATATGTATCCAGGATGTTTGATAACTATACATGTATCTGAGAACTTTTATTTGCAATGGTAAATATTCGTATGTTAATTTCCATTGTAATGTGGGTATGATGACAGTTCTTATAATAAAGGGTTGTAGGGGCATATGCTGATTAAAACTGTTTTGTAGTACTGATAGATTACTATTCATTGATGCAGTTAATCCTAAAAAACCAAACAGAAATTATAGCAGAGGTGAGGGTGGCCGCTATGCCAGATTGGCATCCTTGTGCTAAATTTCGAAGGCCTGACAGCAGAATTTCTATTTGGCAAAAATGAGCTTCACCAACAAGTCATTATGAGAACACGATATTTCTGAACATTCTATTATTTTAATTTGCTAGATGTTCACTCTTTCACCCACCAAATGACATACAAATTCTCTTAATGCAAAGTGGCCAGAATTGTCCATGACCTTGCCACTTTTAAAAACAAATCTCCTGAGTGTAATAATTGCTAGCATGGCAGTGTAGATACATCTGAAGTTTTCCATGTCTTAAAAGGGAGGTCTTTATCAGTGTAAAAGATAATATTAAAATGCCGTAAACAAAGTCCATGAAAAAGCGTGCGATATTAAATACACATATAAAATACTGTACCAACATACAGTGCAAGTTTGATAGGCTGTCTGGTGATAACTGACTAAACCAACCATGTAGTTTGAAAATAATAACAAGATATTGATCTTGCAGGACACTGAAATAACTGGAGTCAGACCACTGCATAGAACACAACACCAGGCCCTGCCCGGCCCGTTCATTAAATGATAGTCTTGTCATCTGACCTAGAAGAGTTTAATGTCAGGTGACTCAAAATGTAATATTTAAGCACTAGTTGTTTTTAGTGTTTTGCACTACAAAATAAACATTATGAAATAGAACTGTCCAGTAAAATGCAGTTTTGTAATCTCTATAATTTTGCATGTTTAACAGACCATGACGTTTTTGAACAATGCAGCATTTTTTACTGGATGAATCAATGAGCATGACTTCTTTGTTGAGCTTTCATTTAACCACATCTATGTCTTGCATAAAGTTGGCCACCTGTCTCAGGCTTCTGTCATGACTATACACTTTCTCCCTCATAGGAATTGGTGAAGGTCATTTTGCCAGTCTGCCTTTCATGTGGATCTGATATTTTTGTAGGATATGTTGTACTGCATGTTTTCTTCCCCACATGGGTGTGTGCATGTCTTTCCGATTTTTAAATTTGAGAACATATGGTATTTGAGTATTTCTGAATTACGCAAGTTCTGAATTATGCGAGGTCTTCAGGAATGCATCTCTCTCTCTCTCTTTAAAAAAAAAATAAATAAATAATGCACCCGAGCTGTTCTTCGCAAGAAAATTTTAGGCACAGTTTGTCAGAAAAAAATGCGTTTTTGGTTTCGAAATGTGACATGTTCTGGATGATGGCTTCACGCATGACCAATCGTTTGGTTTATAAATGTAGTAATTATCTTCCGGTCTAGATATCTGTGTATATGACCACCATTTTGTGCTATACATACATTTTTATCTTCATAAAAAATGTCTGCGTCAATCATCCGCGGTTTTACTGCCAGAGCTTTATGTTGCCAGTTCTCTGTCTGAAAATTATCACTCTCTCCCCTCTAGGTAAGATAAAGTAAGCTTCTGTTGTCTCTGACTTAGGTGTTCTCTATGCCATTTTTCTTTGAAGATGTGTTTTTATTGTTGCTTTTATCTCTTCATATATTGGCCTGTCTTTAGTTTGAATTTTGCTTCTTCATTCTTTGGCAAGTCACTGATATGGCTGAACACTTTGATGACTGCCCATAACTATTTGCAGCAAAATAGTCAGTGGTCCAGCGAAGGGGCCAAAACCTGGTTCCTCATTTGATCTAACTAGAACTGACAGCCAGTGACAGGAATGCTTGATAAAATAAGATTAAAACTCTATGCTTCATGTAGTGATTAAAGGGACATATAATACTGTATTAATAATACAAAACAGTTATTGGCGAACAATCCAACAATGTGAAATATTTTCAGTATACCAAGTCTGTCACTTGATATGCCCAAAACGTGTGTATGTACACTTTATATTTATTGATTGTTTATATATTGTATTACTCCCACATTTGTAATTTGTCACAGTTCAGTAAAAAGAGATTATTCACATTCTTAGTGGGATATTCTTTTATGTTCATAATGTATGGGTTAGGTTTGTGGTATCCTTCTACGCTTGTGATGTGTAATTAAAGATATGCAATCTTCTTCTCTGCTTGTGATGCGTGAGCTCAGATGTGTGATTTTGTTATCTGTGATGTGTGAGTATAGATGTGTGGTTTTATTATCTGTGATGTGTGAGTATAGATGTGTGATTTTGTTATGTGTTGTGTGAATACAATTTTGTTATAGTTTTTTTTAATTATACTTGTCATATGTGAGCACAGATATGTGATAATCTTCTCTTCTAGTGATGTGATGTATGGTTATAGATCAGTGATAGTCTTCTCTTCTAGTGATGTGATGAATGGTTATAGATCAGTGATAGTCTTCTCTTCTAGTGATGTGATGAATGGTTATAGATCTGTGATAGTCTTCTCTTCTAGTGATGTGTGTGCATAGATCAGTGATAATCTTCTCTTCTAGTGATATGATGTGTGGTTATAGATCTGTGATGATCTCCTGTTCTAGGGATGTGATGTGTGAGTATAGATCTGTAGCAGTCTTCTCTTCTAGTGGTGTGTGGCTATAGATCTGTGATAGTTTTCTCTTTTAGTGATGTGTGGTTATAGATCTTTTTAGTTTTCTCTTTAGTGATGTGCTGATTTTGTTATGTGAATACAATTTTGTTATAGTTTTTTTTTAATTATACTTGTCATATGTGAGCACAGATATGTGATAATCTTCTCTTCTAGTGATGTGATGTATGGTTATAGATCAGTGATAGTCTTCTCTTCTAGTGATGTGATGAATGGTTATAGATCTGTGATGGTCTCCTGTTCTAGGGATGTGATGTGTGAGTATAGATCTGTAGCAGTCTTCTCTTCTAGTGATGTGTGGCTATAGATCTGTGATAGTTTTCTCTTTTAGTGATGTGTGGTTATAGATCTTTTTAGTTTTCTCTTTAGTGATGTGCTGTGTGATTATAGATCTGTGGTGGTCTTCTCTTCTTGTGATGTGATGTATGAGTATAGATCTGTGGTAGTCTTCTCTTTAGTGATGTGATGTGTGAGTATAGATCTGTGGTGGTCTTCTCTTCTTGTGATGTGATGTGTGAGTATAGATCTGTGGTAGTCTTCTCTTTAGTGCTGTGATGTGTGAGTATAGATCTGTGGAAGTCTTCTCTTCTTGTGATGTGATGTGTGAGTATAGATCTGTGGTGGTCTTCTCTACTTGGTCTTGTTTCTCTTTGTACTTTATACTTGAATGATCTTGCTCCTCTGTGTACTGTTTATTTGAATGGCATTCTGTTTCTCTATATGCTGCCTACCTGGATGATCTTCTGTTTCTTTATGGGCTGTATACTTGAATGATCTTTAGTTTTTCTATGCACAGTGCAATATATACAAATGATCTTCTGTTTCTTTGTAAGATGAATACATGTACGGTCTTTTGTTTCTCTTTACACGTGTATGTGAATGATTTTCAGCTTCTCTACATATACTCTGTATGATCCCGCATTTCTCTATGTGCTGTACACATGAATAATCCACGTCTCTGTGTACTAATTATTCTCTGTTCCATATGTAAATTAACTCCTGCCCCCCCCCCCCCCCCCCGCGCCACTGCGTGCTTTTTATTCTAAATCACATGCACTGATGCATGCCTGACTTCATGACTTTAGCCAGAAAGTTTATATTTCAATTTGATGGTAGTAATAAGGAAACAAATGACGGACAAATACGGAGAATACCAATGAAAAAAATTGACGTAACAGCTACTTGAATGGAAGTGCTGAAACAGCTGCTTCAAACAGGAAGTATTTTTCTGGTTATTAATTGTAAGCCATTTTCTTGTGTTTCTTAATACTGTTGTCCTATAGTGTTCTTCCCATAGTGGGGACACAGGATATGGATAAGGAAGAGATATTGAGGACAATTAATGATCGCCGATTAGAGAATGACCCTGCAATAGATGAAACAACAAGGTTAAGATTGTTGGAATTTCGTATCAAATGTAAGGCTAACAGGATTGGACGTATGAGAGGATGCATCTATCGTGTATACAAGTGGTTCTCAATGTGGACCACAGTAAGATGATAAAGTACTATTTTACCAGCAAACAGCGACTATGAGGGGGCGGCTACAGGGGTAAATTAGGCTCAGTAGGGGGCCATGAGCAATAAATGATTGAGAATCCCTGGTGAATACAACCAGCACTACAGGAACAGTTAGCATTCATACCCTTCAACATTTTCTGAGGGAGACTGAGCACCTGTGGGTTTGCCCGGAGTGCAGTGATGTCGACTCTGTTCAACAATAACAATGACTGCTGTCCTAAGACCTGACGTCATTTTAAACAAAATTATTTCAGGGTTCGTAGCGACCTTGAAAAACCTGGAAAACGAAGAAAAAAAATTCCAGGCCTTGAAAAATGGCTAACAGCCTTGAATTTCCCGCATCGGACCTTGAAAAAATATTTTTTTTTTTTTTTTTTTTTTTTTAACCAGCGGCACTTGGGCTTTCAGCCCTTCGGCCCAATGACATGTCATTGCGAGGCTGGGGAACCTGAGGACTTTCCCTCCAACCCGGTCAGGAGCTTCGCTCCTTCCCATCCACAGAGGGTTTATCACAGGAGCCGTTCAGGCTATTCAGTCAAATTTCCGGCCGGAAGTTTTCCATTTTTCGGTTATTGATGGTATTTTTCGTTAAATTTCAGTTACCACAGAATTTTTACTTCCCTTTGGGCACAAAATCCATTTCCAGATGTTTTCGGCGGTTCGTGTTTTCGGCGAATTGCGTTAACGATGTGAAGCAGATTTATTTTTAGCGCGCGTGTCTGTTGTTACTCGAAAGCGGTAATTTCCTATTACTCGTGGGTTTTTGCTCCGCAGTGAATATGTGTAGTTATGTCTTGTATCGTAACAGTTAGAGTTAGATTTAGTATTAAGGTTAGGATTAGGGTTAACGCTAACCCAGATCCTAACTCTAATACTAAACCTAACCCTAACTGCTATGAAAGGACACATAACTACACATATTCACTGCGGAGCAAAAACCCACGACTGGGAAAAAATGTATTTATAACCTCAGACCTAAGGGCCTTTTATATTTGGATATGCGCCCTAATATAACCGACTAGGTTGAACGGGACGCGCCTCGCCAAAACTTAAAAAAAAACAACAACAACAACACCAAGAACTTGTCTCTACGCATTCAAGTTGTATTAAATCGTTCATTTCAACTAAGTTAAGTAATAAATTTATTTATAAAACATATTTACATAGGCTAAGTGCAGTTTATAGATAGGCCTACTGTACTTGCGGCCGTAATTTACATTGTAGGCCTATTTCCAGTTTTATTTTTAACCATGGCCAAAATTAGTGTTTGAATGAAATTTCTTGGTTTACAACTGCTTACGAGAATATGTTTGACACAGTTTGAGATGGTCAGGAATAGAAATTGATGGCGATTCCATATCCTATAGCCTACCCTGTTATCAGACCATGTCCCACTGTTCATTTCACCACATTTTTTGGAAATAAATATATTTTGAATGCTTTTTCATTATATTTAGGCCTATGATGAAGAGACATATCCCGTTCTGCTGTGCAGGGTTATAATTAGGATATGCCTAGGCCTACATGTTTTCAATTCCAGATAACATGAATAACCGCCGATACATGAAAGTGGCGTCACATTTGTCAAATCACTAATAAGGATAAATGAAAATTACCAATTTTGTGCATAGACCTATGTTATTTTAAAAATAATTTAAAAAATTTTTTTTTTAATCGAAACAAACAGAAACGATAAAACAAAACAAACCCCAACAAAAAAAAATCAAACAAAAATAGTAAAGATGGGGAGGGGGTGTGTGTGTAAAGGCCTGATGTTTCCAGTTAGATATTTAATAGATTTTCACTTATCATAAGTGTTATAAGGATATCATCATATCTTCACCCTCCCAATTACTATATATTAACTTTTGTTCTAGTTAAATATTGTTTGACTATATTATTCATGCGTTTAGAACTTTGACTTGGTAAATATACATAGCTTAGGCCTACTTATAAGTTATTTGTGTGTTCCATTTTTTTTTTAAACAGAAAACAACACAACCCCAAAGAGCAGTTTTTCCCTCAGAAATATCAAAACTATCTAACACTAACTACTCCCTCGGACACGTCAAAAACTACTAGGAGACCTACAGATGTGACATCATTTGTGACCAAGGAAGAAACTCTCAGAGCTGAGATTATTTGGACTCTTTTTTTCAGTGAAAAGTCACCATAGTTTTAATTCAAATTTCATACGCAACAAGGGACATATTCTCTTCTGTGGTAGTTTTTATTCAGCCTTCAGCTTTATTTCAAGACCTGAAATTCAGATTGGTGCATGTGGAACAGTAGCTGAAAATAGGAAGCATTTTCCGGTAGCATTGAAGAAAAAACAACTCAAATTGAAAAAGACAAATCATCCTGTGTTTTGTGCGACAGAAGATAAGGCATGCCGACAGTCACCTGGCATGATACGAAAAGATTTAACCTTATATCTACTGTTCACTCCAATGATAATATAAACAAGACAGAAAGACAAATTCTTTAGGGCAGAACAATTCAGAAGCCATTGCTTGCAGAAAAATACAGCAAAAGTATGGGAGGTGTCGACTACTTTAGCCAACTAGGTGCAAGTTACCCCTACCCACACATATCCTATTTTTATATCATTTCTTAGTTGAAACTGCCCTGGTCAATGGGCACATAACCTACAACACTGCCAACTCTACAAAAAAAGATCAAAGCAAAGATCAGGATGTCAGTATGACTCTTATTGAACCTGCTATTCTTCGATGCAATGTGACACCTTCAAAACCACAGGTCACAACAACACGACTTACTGAGCACCACTTCATTGATAAATATGAAAGGACAAGGTACAAACCAGACTGTAAAGTGTGTAAGGCTGCAGGGAATAGAAGCCAGACTTGCATGTACTGCCCAGATTGCAATGTACCTCTATGCCTGATACCCTGCTTCAAGTTATACCACACAGTCAAGGATTATCAACGATCCAGACAAAGACTCTTGCAGAGGCCTACAGCTACAACTTCAACCCCAGTTAATAAAGGAAGCAGCTCAGACTCCAACTAGAGGTACATAACTACTCAAACATTTACAAACGCTCATTGTCAGATGCCACAGACGCAGAATACATTCAAAAAAGACAAACACGAAAAATAGTTTTTTTTGCATTTTATTCACAATTTTATTAGCCTTTTATGTTGATATACGTTAATCATTAAATCAATATGTCAGTCAAGCTTATTTTATTCATTGACATCCATGTCACTAACATTTTATTGCGCTGACGTTGAACAAATTCGCTAAAAACTGGGAAAAGATGTCTGTTTTTCAATCTTTTATGAATTTAAAAAAAAAAAATGTTCTTTTTAATGAAATCTGCTAAACACCCTTGGTAATGGGAGACGGTAATGCTCCGGATTGCTGATCAGCAAAGTGATAATTATATCTGAGAAAATTAGATGAGGAAAATATTAGAGTTTCCCATCCTTGAAAATCACGTGCTGGACCTTGAAAAAGCCTTGAAAATGCTTGAAGAAATTTGCTATGAACCCTGTTATTTACTGAAAGAATATTAGCGCAGGAATATATTATTTGACTATTTACATACTATCAACATATTTTCTCAGTGTGCGTCCAATCGATCATCAGCGTCTTCTTCTCATCTCTTTGTTCCAATGGAATATGTCTGGTTCATGTAATCAGTTCCACATGTCAGATCTTTGTAACACCCTGAGCTGATGGGACATGAAGACTTGGCTAAAGTTTGTTGAAGGTCTATGTTTCTTAGGGAGCTGAGCGTGATGCTGATTTACATGCAGACATCATACATGTGTGCCATGAATATAGTTGTTGTTTTTTCTTTTGCCTTCAAAGTTTTTGACTTATTAAAGCAATGCATGCCTTTCGATGCATATGCTATGTAGTAACTGTGAGATTTAAAAATTTAAAAAAACAACGACGACGCATCTTACTAGGACACAGGATATGGTCTACTTTGCAGCCGCAAGGCCTTCATCAGGAATAAATGAACACACACAGCAAAACAAACAAACAAACAGGAAAGAAAGTGAGGTCTAGTAGGGAACATGAAAAATTAATAAAAAATAATACAACTTATACCATCTACTTGGCCAGAATTGTGTGGTGAATACGCAAACATCGGCTATGTAGCAACACATTACTACTATTCAGCTTGTTCCTCTGCTACCTTCTCCACATTCTGCAGATGAATCTTCTCATCTTTAATTCTATCATTGCCTCTTCTCCATGATGTCTTTTGTCTTCCATGCAGACTTCACCCCATTGCCCAAAGACTTACTGCCTGCTCACATCTCTCCTCTTTTTTTACCCCCCTTAATGACCATAAGGCCCTGTGTAGTTCGTGGGGGGTCTATGATACACAGAATGATTAGAAATACTGCAGTCTTCAAGCAGACGTGACTAATATAAGGTTGTGCAAGAGGTTGGCAACCTCATTATGTAAAACAAATGATCGTTTTTCAGTCATTTATTTTACTTTGCGCTCCTTACGGAGCATGAAGCCACCATTACAGCTGGTCCCCTAGCAGGAAGTCTGAACCAAGCGTGCACATGCTCTTGTAGCAGTGGGTTATGTGGGAATTTGGTTTACATGATGACGTTGCTTGCCCCATGCACAACATGAACTTATGGTGTTGTAGGCCTATTCTTTTTTTGTCTCTTCAAGCACCTGGGAAGTATATGTTCAATCATTTAATCAATCAATACCCTTTTAGCTCCCCAAGGAGCATAGGCCTTCAACAAACACATGCCAAGTCTTCCTGTCCTGTACCATCTGCTCAAATTCTTTTCCATGTTTTCCTCATAATTTTCACCTCTGTATCCAGTTCTCTTCTCCATGTTTTTTTGTTCTACCTCTGCCTCTCTTTCCCTGTGGATTCCAGAACAAGGACTGCCTTCATGAGCCTTGGCTTTGGAGCTTCTGGTTTTGCTTCCATTTAAATCAGCTTTTTTGTTTTTCCTGTCTTCTATCTTGGTAATGGTTTCTGTTGTTATCCATGTTTTGTGCTGAGGTTCTCTTTTTCTCAGTACTTCTTCACGTCTCGTTCCATATATTTTTTACTTGTTGCCAGTGGTCTTCCGTATCTGCTTCATCTTCCAGCTGTTGGAGTACTTGGTATTTGTTGGATAATGTGAGTGACAATTTTTCTCTTATTTCCTGATTTCTTAGATATACCACATTATACTGTTGTCTATAGCAATATGCTGTTGTAAATTTCTTGAGTTTTAATTTAGTTTTAGTCAACAGAAGATGGTGGTCTGATACAACATCTGCTCCTCTACATACTTTTACATCATGCAATGATGACCTAAACTTCTTACTAATGTTTATGTGATCAATCTGATTCTCAGTTCTGTGGTCTGGTGATATCCATGTTGCTTTATGTATTCTTTTATGTGGAAATGTGCTTCCTCCTATAGCTAGTTGTGAAGCACAGAAGTTAGCTAATAGTTTCCCATTCTCGTTCATAGAAGTATATGTTGGTTTGATCATCATCATCATGTGACATTGTCTCTCCAGAACGTTGTCTCCGTTACGGCTGCTCTGAACCATCATGGTTCTGGGCAAGTCGACCTGCATCATCTAAAGACACATTCAGACTCTCTGTGATGTCCTGGATCCACCGTCGTCTAGGTCATCCCCTTCCTTTCTTTCCAGGGACCATGCCTTCCATTACTAATTTTTCCAGACTATTGTCTTTTTATATGACCGAAAAATTTCAGCTTCCTTATTGCGATGGTATTTTGGAGCCAATTTTCCTCTACATTTAGTGAGTGCAGTACTTCTCTGTTGGTCTTTTTTTTTTTCTGTCCAGGGTATTCTCAACATCCTTCTTTCATTTCCAACGTGATTCTCTGTCTACACTGTCAAATGCCTGTTCATAGTGGTTTGATCACATTCGTTAATTGCCTGGTTCATGTTAAGTAATGCCTGACTCAAAGCTATACCCTGCCTATTTTTCGTGATGTAAACATTATATAAAATAGAAGTTACAAATTACGAAAGATTTACATAGTCTGCACAGTTCTTTTGATATCTTAACCTCCATTTTCTTGTGTGGGTACCTGAGTCACCATTGACAGTCTTCAATTATTCACTTCCCAAAATGTCATAAAAATAATAACAATAAAGACTAGAAGAGATTTCATTGCACTGGGAAATACATGGAGAATTAGAGAAACCAAGTCCAACACAAAAATCTGAATCTTCAGTTCTTCAAATGTCAAGTCAATCCTATTCTTAAAAAAAAACAACAAAAAAAGCTACATACTTTCATAAATGGGTGCTTGCGTAAAATAGAAGGATTGAAACAGTGCAACAAGGCCACCAGTGCGGAACTAATGATAAGAACCAGACAAGTACCAGCAGAACAAGAGATGAGAAAAAGATACTGGAGATGGATAGGACACATATTGAGGAAACCTGCTGACAGCTGTACAAGGCATTCCTTGTTCTGGAATCCCCGAGGTAAGAGAAGTAAACAGAACACATGCAGAAGAGAACTGAAGACAGACATGAAGAGATAGTAGAACACATGGACAGACAGACATGAAGGGATAGTAGAATACATGGACAGACAGGCATGAAGGGGAAGAAGACATGGACAGACAGACATGAATGGGAAGTAGAATACATGGACAGAACGAACGAACAAACGAACTTTATTTTCAAAGGGTTAAGAATTGGGCACGCAGGCCCGTCTGACATTCTGCCCTTCCTCTCTCTCTCATCATGTATACTAATATCCTTTCATCCTCACATTTACTTTAAGCATTATTAAGGCATTTATCATTATAAAAGTAATATTACATTTGCAATAATCATCATAATTAAAGTGTTTTTAAAATAAAATAAAATTAAAAAAAAAATAATAATAATTAATAGTAATAATGAATTTGAAAAATAAATAAATAAATAAAAAATAAATTAATTTAAAAAATAATCGAATTCTTCGTACTGTAAATTAGTGATTTGAGACATATTCAGAGGTATGTTATGAGAACTTGTAAAATGTTCATACGGTGTTCAACTGAATGACTCAGGGACTTTTTTTTTTATTTTCTTTTTATTTTTTAGGTTCATCAAGATGAGGTGGGTAGACAGTTACTTTCCATTTTCCTTTCCATTTCCTTTGCATCCCAAACTCAAGACCAGAATCAGACTAGGTAGATAGTTAGATAGACATATACGAAAGCAATTAATTTGCCAAGGGTTGAAAATCGGACACAGTCCCCTCTTGCATTCTTCCATCCTCTTGCTCATCTTTTATTACTGTTACTCAACATTCTCCAGCGTACTGAAAGTATTCATTTAAGGACAGTGCAACATTACAAGGAAGTATAACAGCATACATTAACAGTACCTGATCATAAAATTAAGAATATAAGTTATTAAGAATATAATATTAAGAATAAGTATATTGTAATGAAAACTAGATCATCAGAGCCTCCATACAGTATATTAGATAAAAGTACAACACAATCAGTTAGGGTGGCATATAATCAGCACTCATAAAGTATTTGAATAGTATACGATTGTATGAGTAAGGACTGTGCGTGTTTTTCAGGTCATTGGGAAGATTGTTCCAAAGATGAGCAGCTGAGTAAGCCAAACTAGTTTTAAATAGGTCAAGCCTGGGCTTGGGTACCTGTAATTTATTTAAGCGCTGACTACATCTGTCATTGTATTTTAAAAGCGGCCAAAGATACTTTGGAGCATTCTGTGACAGGATTTTGTGAATAAATTTCCCTTTGTTAAAGAGGAAGCGCTTCCTGAGGGGTAATATTTGAAGATAATTATATAAATCTATACAATGTGATTGGTGTTTATCAGCAACAAGGCGCATTGCGCGATTTTGAAGCGAGTGGAGCCTTCTTGTGTTGGAGACAGAACAACCATCCCAGATTGTGGAACAATAGTCTAGATGCGTTTGTATATGAGATATGTAGAACATTTTCCTTGCCTCTTCATCCAGGAAATGTTTAATTTTTGCTAATTGGTAAACTTTTTGTGCTGTTTGCTTTGTGAGTGCATGTACATGTGAGTTCCAACTTAGGTGTTGGTCAACAGTGATACCTAGAGTTCTGCGTTCATTTACGTTTTCAATTAGTGATGTTCCAATGAAGAGCTGAAGTGTTGTTTTCTGCAAGTTTTGTAGTTTTTGTCTGGTTGATATTAACATACATTTTGTTTTACTAATATTTATTTGCATGCGATTCTCGTTGCTCCACGTAATAAGATTATGTGTATCGTTTTGTAAAGATTGTTCTAGTGTGGTGCAACATTTATCACTAGTATAGACAGTACAGTCATCGGCAAAAAGGTCACATGATGAGTGTTTGAAATATAGAGGAAGATCATTAATGTATACGGTAAATAGAAGAGGGCCGAGAATAGAGCCCTGAGGAACACCTGTATGGACAACGGTTGGGTTCGACAAGGAATTATTGTAAGAGACTATTTGTTGTCTGTCTGACAGGAACGATTTAATTAACTTTACCAGCTTAATATTTACTTTCATTGTTTCTAATTTTCTGATTAAAATAAAGTGATCTATCATATCAAATGCTTTTTTGAAGTCTACAAATATTGCTCCACATATATTATCGTTATTGATGTTTAGGTGCCAATTGTCTATCATCTTTGTTAAGGCTGTGTGGCATGAATGCTTTGGTCTAAACCCTGACTGACTGTCGATTAGCAGGTCGTTATCTACTAGGTGTTGTAGTGTTGTTTTGTGGATGTGTTTTTTCCAGTGGTTTGGACAGCGACGATATAAGAGAAATGGGCCTATAGTTACTAAGATTACTACTATCAGATGAACCTGGTTTGAGAAGTGGGTATACTTTAGCGCTTTTAAAAGCGGATGGAAAGTAACTCCTTGCGATACATTGATTATATATGTATGTCAGTGAATCACTAATAGCAGGTGCGGCAAATCGCAGTATTCGATTACTGATTCCATCAAGTCCCGATGAGTTATTATCTTTAAGGCCAGTAATATAGTTGTAAACTTCGTTAACTGTTATAAAAGGGATGTCGGGTGGAATTGTGTTAATACATTTGTTCTCGCAGAACGTTGATAATTTGCTTAAGTCACAAGGGGGAGACGGAATGGTGGATTTTATATTGTTGATGTCTGCCTGAAAATGATTGCTGAAGTCAGTACAAGTAAGTGGCGTATTGGGAGTATGTGGGTCTGGAAAATTTCGTTTGTTCACTAAAGTGTTGATTGCCTTCCATATCTCTTTACTGTTTGTTTTACTCTGAACTAAATTTCTAAAGTAGTTTTTCTTTTCTCTGCGAATTAAGTATTGTACTTTATTTCTTATTGTCCGATATGTAGTGATATCCTTATTTTTATGCGCTCTATCTCTTTGCCTCATAGCGTCAAGAACTTCTTGTGTGATCCATGGAGATTTAATTTGCCTTTTCACGCGAATTTCTTTAGTAGGCGCATGCTTATTAAAAATACTATAAAATATCATTGTCCAATATGCGATGGCGTCATCAGGATCAGGAATTTGAAAAACGTTGGCGAGAGGCGCAGTTCGCAAATCATTCAAAAATAATTCACGGTTGAAATTTTTAAGACTTCTATATTGAAAACTAATGTGTTTATTTTTTTGGAGATTTGTACCCATTTTTTGCCCAAGTGCAACATATGGGATAATGGTCACTCATAGCAATAGTAGGGATGGAGCATTCTATAATATTTTCTGGACAGGTTACATAGATATGATCGATCAGTGCAGACTTGAAGGGATAGTAGAAGACATGGACAGACAGACATGAAAGGATAGTAGAATACATGGACAGACAGACATGAAGGTGAAGTAGAATACATGGACAGACAGACATGAAGGTGAAGTAGAATACATGGAAAGACAGACATGAAGGTGGAGTAGAATACATGGAAAGACAGACATGAAGGGGAAGAAGGAGATATGGACAGACAGACATGAAGGGATAGTAGAATACAAAGACAGACATGAAGGGAGAGTAGAGTACATTGACAGACAGAAATGAAGGGATAGTAGAAGACATGGAAAAACAGAAATGTAGGGATAGTAGAATACATGGACAGACAGAAATGAAGGGATAGTAAAATACATGGACAGACATGAAAAGATAGTAGAATACATGGACAGACAGAAATGAAGGGATAGTAGAATACATGGAAAGACAGAAATGAAGGGGTAGAAGACATAGACAGACAGAAATGAAGGGATAGTAGAATACATGGACAGACAGAAATGAAGGGATAGTTGAATACATGGACAGACAGAAATGAAGGGATAGTAGAATACATGGACAGACAGAAATGAAGGGGAAGTAGAATACATGGACAGACAGACATGAAAGGATAGTAGAAGACATGGACAGACAGGCATGAAGGGGAAGAAGAAGACATGGACAGACAGACATGAAGGGGAAGAAGAAGACATGAAGAGGAAGAAGACATGGACAGACAGACATGAAGGGATAGTAGAATACATGGACAGACAGACATGAAAGGATAGTAGAATACATGGACAGACAGACATGAAGGGATAGTATAAGACATGGAAAGACAGACATGAATGGGAAGAAGAAGACATGGACAGACAGACATGAAGGGGAAGAAGACATGGACAGACAGACAGACAGACATGAAGGGATAGTAGAATACAAAGACAGAAATGAAGGGATAGTAGAATACATGGACAGACAGAAATGAAAGGATAGTAGAATACATGGACAGACAGAAATGAAGGGATAGTAGAATACATGGACAGACAGAAATGAAGGGATAGTAGAATACATGGACAGACAGAAATGAAAGGATAGTAGAATACATGGACAGACAGAAATGAAAGGATAGTAGAAGACATGGACAGACAGAAATGAAAGGATAGTAGAATACATGGACAGACAGAAATGAAAGGATAGTAGAATACATGGACAGACAGAAATGAAGGGATAGTAGAAGACATGGAAAGACAGACATGAAGGGGAAGAAGAAGACATGAAAAGACAGACATGAAGAGGAAGAAGAAGACATGGAAAGACAGACATAAAGAGGAAGAAGAAGACATGGAAAGACAGACATGAAAAGGAAGAAGACATGGAAAGACAGACATAAAGAGGAAGAAGACATGGAAAGACAGACATGAAAAGGAAGAAGAGACATGGAAAGACAGACATAAAGAGGAAGAAGAAGACATGGAAAGACAGACATAAAGAGAAAGAAGACATGGAAAGACAGACATGAAAAGGAAGAAGAAGACATGGAAAGACAGACATGAAAAGGAAGAAGAAGACATGGAAAGACAGACATAAAGAGAAAGAAGACATGGAAAGACAGACATAAAGAGGAAGAAGAAGACATGGAAAGACAGACATGAAAAGGAAGAAGAAGACATGGAAAGACAGACATAAAGAGAAAGAAGACATGGAAAGACAGACATAAAGAGGAAGAAGAAGACATGGAAAGACAGACATAAAGAGAAAGAAGACATGGAAAGACAGACATTAAAAGACAGACATGAAGGGGAAGAAGAAGACATGAAAGGGAAGAAGAAGACATGAAAAGATCTTGAGGTAATGGCATGGGACAGAAAGACTTGGCATAAGTTTGCTGAAGGCCAATGCTACTTGGGTAGCTGAAGTATGATGATGAAAATGTCACTGTTAAGCTTAATTCTGCATCACCCCTTGTGCAAAAGACATGCTGACGTGTAGGAAAATTACTTATTATTATTTTAAAGTATTCCTTACAAAATACATATGTTATTTCCTTTAACACATACCATTTTTTTTATTAAATATATCCAAAGCACTCATTACATATGCATCTAAGAACATTGTAAAAACACTGAAAAACATAACATTGAAGAAAGAACTATATCTGGTCATGGCTGTTTATGAATCATGAATTTTAAGTCAACGGGGAAGTGCATGTACAACAAATACAGGAAAACTGACAATATTTGGCTTGTCAACCATACAAATGCTGTTTTAAAAAAACAATAAAAACACTAGATAACAATTTTTCTTGGGTCTGTTTTCAACTTTTCCACACAAAAAAACACAAATAAATTCATGCAAGAATATAACACGATCATTCTAACCTACGTCTTTTAGTGAATCGATGTGTCCTAATGACGTCTTTAAAAAAATAAAACATGCAAAATGTAAAAAACCATTGCATCTTAGTCATTGCACATAAACTGTCCAATTCTACCAAATAATGTCTTGATCTACTGATCCCACACAAACAGATCTATCCTATTTAAAAAGTCATTATTTAGTGGTCCCACACAAACTAATTCTATCCAACACTGTTATGATCTAGTGATGTCACACAAACTAATTCTATTAAACACTGTTATGGTCTAGTGGTCCCACACAAACCAATTCTATCAAAAGCTGTCAAGATCTAGTTATCTCACACAAACTGTCTAACTCCATATAACACTGTCATGATAGAGTAATCCCATACAAACTGTACTGATCTATTGATCTCGCATACAATAATTCTATCAAATAATGGCAAGATCTAGTGACACCACACAAACTATTTCTATCCAACACTGTTATGAACTAGTAATCTCACACAAACTAATGCTAACAAACACTGTCATGATCTAACAATCTGTCAAATTCAAAGTGATCTAGTAACACCACAGTAATTTCATACAAACTAATTCTAAACAAACACTGCAATCACAAACTAATTATATCCTACAAGTCTAAACACCACTATCAAACTATTAGTAACTACATAAACAAAAACACTGTCACAAATCTAGTAACACCACACAAACTAATTCTATCAAACACTGTTACAAATCTAGTGGCACCACACAAACTAAATCTATAAAACACTGTCACAATCTAGTGACACTACACAAACTAATTATATCAAACACTGTCACAATCTAGTGACACCACACAAACTAATTCTATCAAACACTGTCATGATCTAGTGACACCACACAAACTAATTCTATCAAACACTGTCACAATCTAGTGGCATCACCCAAACAAATTCTATCAAACACTGTCACAATCTAGTGACATCACCCAAACTAATTCTATCAAACACTGTCACAATCTAGTGGCATCACCCAAACAAATTCTATCAAACACTGTCACAATCTTGTAAACTTATACAAAATAAATCTACCAAACATTGTCACAATCTAGTGACACCACACAAACTAATTCTGTCAAACACTATCACGATCTAATGACACCACACAAACTAATTCTATCAAACACTATCACAATCTAGTAACACAACACAAACTAATTCTATCAAACACTGTCCCGATCTAGTGACACCACAAAATCTAATTCCAACAAACACTGTCACAATGACACCACACAAACTAATTCTATCAAACACTGTCACAATCTAGTGACACCACACAATCTGTCCCATTCTATCAAACTAGCATGTTCTAGTGTCCTTTCACACTCTAACTCTATCAGAACTAGCATTTCCTCTTAAACCTTGCACAAATTGTCCCAACATTCTATTTAACAAAAAAAAAAAACTGTGTGTTCTAGGTTACTTAACTGTCCATGTTGACCAACAACTGTGTCCCAGTGATCTCATACACACTAATACTATCACTACTGGCATGTCCAAGTGACCTCTCAGACATGCATGCATACAGTCTATTCAGTCTTATGACTAGCATATTTTAAGTTGCATTATGTCATCCAGCATTATCTTTCATTTGCTCTCCTTTTTATGATATTTTCTAAATGTGTTTGAGCTAAGTATGTCTTCATTTAACTTTTTCCTCATTCCCCTGACTCCTTCTAATAGCAACCTTTTTTATTTCCAGTGATTTTTCACTGTCAAAAACTGTGGACAGGTCAATAAATGCCATAAATTACAGTAAATTCAATCAAAATACTTCAGACCAAGTGAAAAAAAATTCAACATTAAAAGAAATAAGCACACAGCAGAGTCCATCTACTTGCCATTAAAAACTTAAGTCAGGTATACGGTTGAAAATATGCACCATTGGAAACGAAAACACATTTGATTTTAGAGACATGCATATCTTTGCAAAAGTATCTTTCACAAAGTATAGATGTTAAAAATGTAGATACATTGTTAGGGTTGTACAAAGTGTAATCATAATACTCATGAGGTGGAGGTACCAGTTCCCTTTCTTGTTGCCTTTGCTTTCCCTAATTCAAGAGCAGATTTAAGTATCCATTTACAGCTGAGCAGACTGGAGCATGATACTACCTTGCTATGAGCCTGGTAACTTTGCCTCCAGAAACAATTGTTCTAACCAATCTGCCACTCTAATAAAAGTGTAAGTAAATAAAAATATAATGAAACAAACACAACTGAACTAAACATAAAATAGAATATAAAAAATTATTTTTTTAAAGCATAAAGGTAAATATTAAAAATAACAAATGAAATGCAGCCAAAATGTCCAGAACTCTAGAAATATACAGTATTAATAAAGTGGGAAAAAGAATTTAAAAAAAAAAAGAAATATAACGACAACCACATAAACCTCAAAGCAGAGAAATCAAATATAACAAATAAAAAACAAACACTTAAAAATTAACAGAATATGGTAAAAATGTTTTGTTATCTTTATAACAGAGGTATTTTTAAGCATACCTATCAAATTACTCACTGTGCTACTTTACTAAGTGAATGAATGAACATTCTCCCTCAGCTCCTTTTTTTTTTTTTGTTCCTTAAAGAGCACAGCTTCATCACCGAAGAGCAGGAATGGATCAGCTGATAAATGATCATGCTGGGGATGATGATGCCATTACGTACACTGACGGGTCTGTAGTCCATGGGGAGAAATCTGGATGGGACTTCCCTGTAAGAGTAAAGGACAGCAGGGAATATAGCAGGGCTTACATGATAACAACCTCCAGCATGAGAATGGAGGTAGAGGCAGCTACTGCAGCCTTAACGTGGCTTCTGAAACTTTATTAACAAGGGCTGTTATTGTACCAGACTCACAATCCATGCTTCGGAAGGTCCAAAGTGGATTGCTCCGGCAAGAATGGAAAACCTCCATAGAAGCTTTGAATCTTCAGGAACTGGTGTGGATCTGCTGTCCTGGTCATGCAGGGGTATGCAGCAATGAAAGAGCTGACAGACTAGCTTCAAGAGCACCCACAGAAGGTACATTGGATATGGATAAGGAAGAGATACTGTGGGCAATTAATGATTGCCTATTAGAGAATGACAATACAATCGATGAATCATCAAGGCTAAGATTTCTGGACTTTGGCATCAAGCATAAGACCAGCATAAATGGACATATGAGGGGAAGCATCAGGCGTGTATACAACAAGTGCACAACAGGAACAGTTAGCATTTATACCCTTCGACACTGGCTGAAGGAGACTGAGCATCTATGGGTTTGCCCAGAGTGCAATGACATTGATTCTGGTCAACAATAACTAAACTGACAGATGCCAGAAGTTGTGGACAGACATCATTACCTATACAAGGGGTTGCCAACCTATGGCCCACAGTCTAGGTCTGGCCTGTTGTCCAATTTCTTCCAGCCCGCCAACCAGTACTGAGAAACACAATATTTTAATGCAGATATGAGACGCTAAAACAATTACGCTATTTATTTTCAAAATTATACTGTTGGCACTTTAGTGCTAGTAATTATGACCCTGTATTTGATGACATTAACAAGGATGTCAATGTAAAAATTAATTAAAGCCAGATTTTCTTTCAAATTCCCTCCAACGACTGTGAAACTCTACAGCTTCTTCCCAGGAAAATAAATTTGCCTGCTCAACATAAATGTAAAGCCTGTTCAACTCTATGGTTTGGAAACATTGCAAATCATCAAGAATATCACATTCCAGCTGCAGACATTTGCAAACAAGAGATGCATCTATCACATTCTCCATATAAGATGGTCAGTTGTAATAACCAAACAATAACCTATAAAGCTGCAGATTAAAGAGAACAAAAATGGAGATAAACAGGATGTACCATCAGGAAATAAACAAACAGTACAAAGGAAAAACTGTAGTCTTATGTTCTGCACAGAATGAAAAATAATTATATGATGACAGTATCTGACAAACAGCATTGTTATGATTAAAATTCATAACATTTATGTCAATATTATAGGCAGCTCGATAGGGCTCCTTTTTTGTGTATTTTATACGGAGTCATTTATTAATAAAGGAAGTGATGTCATGCCTATAGGGTTGACTAGCAGACGTGAATAAATTAAGAGATGCGGCTTGTGTTCTGAAGTGAGCGGACGCATGTGTTTTGAGCTCCTGCAGTATTTTGTGTTTTTCCTGAATTATTCGATCACCAGGACACCAAGATACTTGGTTGAGGTGTCCCTGGCTTTTTCTAGTAAGGATATGTGTGAGTATTCATAATGATGTCCAAGGGACGATATTAAATAAAATTTGTAACGAGTGAAAATGACCAGCGTTTCATAGAGAAAGGACTGGACGAAACTGTAATACTGCATTTGCCTTTGGGCATACATAAGTATAATTGGAGCTGTTTTGTAGAAATATAATAAACTGTATTTGTGTATAACTATGAGAAATGTATTGGTCTGCTCAATACAGTTATACTGACTACGTGTTGTTGGACTACCCCTAATTTACTTTGGCCACGGAGACTCTCTCAGAAACAATAGACAGAACGACATGTATCAAGCATTAAAGAATTTGTATTGATTATAACGCTCAGAGACAGTTATACTATGCACGTGCTGCGGCCACTTCACTTCTTGTGAATGTGATCCTCTCTTGGCAAAAAGGCTGCCAAACCCCAATCTACATTTTTCTTCATGGCAATAAATGCTGATAAAAGAACATATAAAGGAAAGTGTTAAACATCTCTGTTATAACTATGTGAAACATTTCAAGCATTCCTCTCCTTAGATTATCACTAATGAATTCAGACTGCAACACTTCCTTTTTCCTCTCTTACTCTCAAAGGTCTTAAAACATTTGGTCAAATAGTCCGCTTTATAAAAGCTAATCGACACACATTTCTAGTTCAATCATATGAGACAGCAGGGGTAAATATAAAGCCATGATCTACTGACTAATACTCTACCTAGAACTAAATCCGACTTTATTCAGAAATTTCAAGTTCAAAAGAGCTGTTGTTTTCATCCTGTGCTTTGCTTCCTCCAGTTTCCCGGGTTAGTAAAACAGAGTCTTCACCAAGGACAGTGCACAGCTCTCTCAGACGTTCTTGCATGCGAGGCATCCCAGCCAACTGGTTCTCCAGCTTATTTTTCTCTTCATTCAAGGTCAAGCGAGCATTTGTGTCCAGTTCTTCCATTCTCCAACCCCCTTCACCGTCAAATTGAAGGAGGTGGGTATGAAATTTCCTGGAGGTTTCAAAAAATATGAAGAAAAATGAATATAATAAGGCAATTATTTAATAAAACAGTATGAACTAATCATTCCAACTTTAGTTACTTGTATTTCACTCACCTTGTCATCATATACATGTACCATTCAGTTCTCCTGAACAGGTGCTGAAATGATCTCATTCAGAATGTGGTATGATGCTGGAGCATTGCATATCATCATGATGTTCCCCTAGCAGGAAGCTTGCACTAAAGCATTCACATGATCCTATAGTGGTTGTTTCTGTGGCAATTCTCATACATGATGAGATTACCAGCCTCATGCAAAACCTCTTTTTAGCCGCACAAAAAATATATCAAAAGACAAATAACATGATTCGGACACCACGTGGGGATTTAATTCTGATAAACAAGTAATATCTTCTTTTTTTTTTGCACTTTCAAAGGTCAGCTTGAATCTGTTAAAAGAATGCAGTGGTCAAGCTTGAGGGTGCTGGTATCTCCATAAAGTTTGTCCAGGATAGGCACTGGTGATGGCCCTATGTGCTAAACAAGAAATCTAAGCATACAGCAGTCAAGCAGGTTGTCTAGAAATAGCATGAGAACATAAACCAAAAGGTTAACAGATATTTTCAAGGCACATAATGCAAAAATTTGACATGTCACAATTAACTCATTGGATTGAAAACTTGTTACTCAGCATTGCCTGTGCCACTTCACGGCCAAAAACAGCAGAAGCATTAAAAAAAATGTGACAGCCTGACACTTAATATGGGAGAGATGGGGGGAGATCCCATTACAAGCCCATTGAGGCATATTGGGAATATGGTGTTAGGCCCATATTTTCTTGACTATCGGCACACCAGGGGGTGATGTGGTCAGCATCATGCCAACCGCCCTAACCTTTCCAGAGTTGCTCTGGTACCCAATTCATGAGGCTAGGTCGACCCTGGAACCATTTGCGGTCTAAAAAATCCCACCTCAACTGGGGATCGAACCATGGATCACAGAGCTAGGTAGCCAGTGCACTAACCACTGCTCTACCGTGGCTCCTACACTTAATTAGGTCATGAGAAATCAAGTTCAACACAAAAATCAGAATTTTCAATTCAAATGTCAAATCAGTAAAGCTGTATGGCTCTAAAACACGGAGAACAACAAATATAATAACCACAAAGCTACAGACCTTCATAAGTGGGTGCTTATGTAAAATAGAAGGATTGAAGTGGTATGACAAAATCACAAATATGGAACTGATGACAACGACAAGACAAGTGCCAGTGCAACAAGAGATAAGATGAAAATGCTGGCGATAGATAGTCCACACAATAAGAAAAGCTTTTAATAGCATTACAAGACAGTCCTTTTTCTGGAACACCCAAGGTAAGAGAGGTAGAGAGAGAACAAAGAACACATGGAGAAGACAACTGGAGACAGACATGAAGGGGATGAAGAAGACACGGGAAGACCTTGAGCTAATAGCACAATTTCAGGAAGACTTGGCATAAGTTTGTTGAAGACCTATGCTCCTTGGGGAGCTGAATGGTGATGAATAAAATGTAAGGTAGTCCCATGACTGTGCTGTAAGGGCAGTGAAATGTTAGACACTTCACCGTACTAACTCTCAGCTTTACAAGCTAGGGGTGACCAGTTACCTTCCTCGCTGCCTTTTCCTTGCCTAACCCAAAAGTTGGGATTCTCGACGTTGCTACAGAGTTCTTGCACTGTGCTGAGATCCTCCTTGTGTGATCTAAGGGAGGAGATTGGAGCACTGATGGAGTTGTCCATGTGCAATGAAGATAGTCCTTAAAAAACCAAAACCAGTACCCATTTACAACTGGGTAGTCTGAAGCGCTACATTACAAGGTTTGAACAACCACTCTGCCAAGTGACAGTGATAGATAGTGCTCACTAGCTATCCCTGATCTGCTTGACCACATATGATAATCAGTATAACAGTGTATAGTGTTATTAAAATATATATATACAGCTTAACATATCAATTTGGCAGCATAATTTACTGTTCCAAGAAGCCCAAGTAAAATGGAATGAAAGAAAAACATTGAGAAATGACCTCGTGATGAACCCAGACTGGCTTTCAGATCAGTGCTTCTCAAACTTGGAAGAACAAGCTCCTCGAAAAATTATGTTGATTTAAAATGGCTCTCTCTGATAATTATGTCACCAATACAATACAACCAGAAGGATACAGAATTTCATAAATGGTGGCTGCACTGGATAGAAAGACTGAAATGGTATGAGAAGATCACTAATGTGAAACTGATGGAAACAATGAAATGGTATGAGATCACTAATGTGAAACTGATGGAAGCACTCAAATAGTATGAGAAGATCACTAATGTGAAACTGATGGAAACAATGAAATGGTATGAGATCACTAATGTGAAACTGATGGAAGCACTCAAATAGTATGAGAAGATCACTAATGTGAAACTGATGGAAACAATGAAATGGTATGAGATCACTAATGTGAAAGTGATGGAAGCACTGAAATAGTATGAGAAGATCACTAATGTAAAACTGATGGAAACATTGAAATGGTATGAGAAGATCACTAATGTGAAACTGATAGAAACACTGAAATGGTATGAGATCACTAATGTGAAACTGATGGAAACACTGAAATGGTATGAGATCACTAATGTGAAACTGATGGAAACACTGAAATGGTATGAGAATATCACTAATGTGAAACTGATGGAAAGGACCAAACAAACACCAGTAGAACAGGGGGTGAGGAAAAGACACTGGTGTTGGATATGATACATATTTTAACAACCAGCTGAAAGCATTACAATGCAGAACCAAAAAACACATGAAGATTAGAGAACTGGAGATTGGACATGAAAGGTTTACAGAAGAGAACTGAAGATTGGACATGAAAGGGATACAGAAGAAAAGGAAAGACCCTGAACAGATGGCACTGGACAGGAAGGCTTGGCATGTTGTTGTTGAGGACGTCCCTGTGCTCCACATTGAACTGAAAGGTAGTGAATGATGACTGATAGATTGAATACAATATTTACTAACTAAAACATGGACATGTAGAATGAAACCATCACAATGTGTGAAATTGTCCTGCTAGGACCAGTTCTAATGACATGCTGGTTTAAAGAAAGATTTATAGAACACATAAGTGGAATTTTTTTTTTTTTAAATACATTATTCACTTTTTCTGCCCGGGGAAAATAAAATAATTTCTAGGACGATGAATATTCAGATTAGCTAATTAAAGACAATTGAAAAAAAAAAAAAAAGTCTGCAGAATGGGAGAAGATCAGATACCACCACAAGTATGGGAAACTAAGAGCCAGGGATACAGACCTCCAGGATGACCCAGAGTCTGCTGGGAGGACAACATTAGACAATCTCTGAAGGACCAAGGACTAGAATAGAACCAGGCCAGGAGGAAGACAGGCGATAGGATAGTATGGCGCTCTTTCTTCCAAACCTTTACACCTCATGGTAGAAGAACAAATAAGAAAGTAAAATTTGAAGACAAAATAATAAATTAAAATAAAATATCAAGAGACCAAAGAAAATGTTTCACAAACAGTTTAGGATGTTTACAAGCACAAACAGTATAGAATGATTACAAGCAAAATTATACAAGAAGAAACTAAAGAGACAAATTAAAACAAAAACTTCAGTGAATTATCTGTAAATACCTAGTAGGTGAAATCTGATGTTGAAGGAGAATTTTAGCACCAGAGGCCAGTATTCAGGGCCAATTTGCCCAGGCGCTCGTGACAGGAAGGCAATATTTGGGGCCAGTATATTTGGACCAAGTTTTTGTTTGATTTTTTTTTCCCATTTTATATTTTATTATTCCTCATTCAATTTCCTTTCAACTATCTATTACAGTACCATACTTTTAAACAACTTGAAAAGAATAAATCCTTAAACTTTAAAACTATATGAAAACTCAAAATAACAGACCATTCCTTGTGTCAAACATGGGACAACCACAACACCCTTAACATGTTAATAACATACCACAAAGTTGGTCTATGGCTGATGGTCAGTAAGGTAATGCCAGCAGCCTTGAGGCTCAGGTAGATCTTGCTCTCTGCATCAATAGACACAGCACTGGTACACTCATCCAGCAAGGCAAACTGTGGTCTGGAAAAGGTGGTAGATATTGATTAGCGTCAGTGTTTTCCCAACCTTTTTTTCCATGCAGGAATCCTGACAACAATCTTTCACAACCCATGGAACCCCTATTCATGAAAACATTTACAAGCATGAGGAAGTAAATGCCAAAGAGCAATCAGTCTGAGTATCCCTGATCTGGAAATTTCAAAATTTTTATAAAATTATGGAGTGACTATGATGACTTCTTCTTCTTCTTCTTCGTTCGCCCTGAAAAGGACGGTGGTTGCGTTGTGTCTGTTTACAACGTAGCTGTGATATCTGCACCTTTCGGTCGACACATCCGACTTCTGCACGGCATTTTTTAGGACCGGGTTTGCCTTCCCATTTCGATCCACACTCGCTCAGCCAGCCTGCACAGCTGCAGACTGTTTCCAGGACCACCACGTGGAGGTGGAGTGCGGTCTTGACCAGCTCTGATTCGCTGGTCCTGACGCAGGCAGTCAAGCTATGAGTCGCTGACTGCGGTCTCTATTGCTGCATCTTCACTATGATGACAAAAACCATTGTTGATGGGGCAGATGACACCTGAAGAAACCTTTAAGAATGCTATCCAGTGCAGTATTTCATCATTCCTGGAGTATCCAGTTCTTGACTATGTTTGGCATAACGTGAAAAAAAGGTACCGCCGCATCAAAAACAAAGTAATGTTATTTATCATACCTGCTTTACATTAGTTTTTTGACATTATGAAAGTGTACAATGAATTTATTTTAAAATCAGAAAATATCAAAATTAGGAAGCCTCATGGTCTCAAAGGATTTTAGCTAAGTGATATCCCATCTGTACTCCTAAATTAATGTTCATGTTTCTATTGTATTGTTCATTTGTAAAACTCAGACTCCAAAACTACTTTTAGTCTGTTTTGTTATTTTTCAACTTTAAATTCTTCTTCTTCCTCGTTCGTCCTGAAAAGGACGTTGGTTGCGTTGTGTCTGTTTATGCCGGAGCTGTGATATCTGCACCTTTCGGTCGACACATCCAACTTCAGCACGGCATTTTTTGGGACCGGGTTTGCCTTCCCTCTGAGATCCCTACTCTCTCAGCCAGACTGCAGTGATGCAGCCTGTTTCCAGGACCACCACGTGGAGGTGGAGTAGGGTCTTGGTCAGCTCTGGTTCGCTGACCCTGATGCAAGCAGTCAAGCTATGGGTCGCTGACTGCATCCTCTATTGCTGCATATTTGGGTCCCCATACAACTTTAAATTAATTTTAAGAATTTCCATGTTATTGTTCTTGTTGATCAGAATCGACATCACTGCACCCCGGGCAAACCCATAGATGCTCATTCTCCCTCAACAACTGTTGAGGGTAAGAATGCTAATTGTTTCTGTTGTGCACTGGTTGTATATATGCTGGATGCATCCTCTCATACGACCATCCCTGCTGGTCTTGGTCTTATGGTTGATGCCAAATTCCAGCAATCTTAGCCTTGATGACTCATTGATTGCAGTGTCATTCTATAAAAGGCAATCATTAATTGCCCTCATTATCTCTCCCTTATCCATATCCAATGCACCTTCTATGGGTGCTCTTGAAGCTAGTCTGTCAGTTCTTTCATTGCCGCGTACCCCTGCAAGACCAGGACAATAGATTCACACCAGTTCCTGAAGGTTTGAGGCTTCTATGGAGGTTTTACATTCATACCAGAGCCATCCACTTTGGACCTTCCGAAGTATGGATTGTGAGTCTGACACAATAACTGCTCTTGTTAATGAAGTCCCAGACAGCCACTTAAGGCTGCAGTAGCTGCCTCTACCTCCATTCTCATGCTGGAGGTTGTTATCATGTAAGCCCCGCTAAGTTCAGTGATGATTCTGCTCTTTACTCTAGCAGACAAGCCCCACCCTGATTTCTCATCACGAATTACAGACCCATCAGTGTAAGCAATGGCATCATCATCCTTAGCATGATCTTTATCAGCTGATCAATTTCCTGCTCTGCACTCCCATTGGCCCAAGTTCTGCACTCTCTACCAAGGCTGATGACGACTTGTTGATAGTTAATCCATTTCTCATCTGACTTACTCCACTCTTCCCCTTTGAGTATATTTTCAACTGTGGTCACCTGCTCGTTGCCTCTGTCTGTTCTATACATGACATCCCCCATTTTAAGCTCTGTCTCTTAATGTCAGCTATGTTTCCATGCAGGGGTAGGCTTTTGCCTGTGGTTACTCACATATAGGCTTTTGACTGGGCCAATGCATATCTAGATCTAATCGATAGTAATAAAAGCATGTGCTGCATCGTCACGATGGGGGAATCTTGTGTACAGCCCAAGACTACGCACATTCCTTCATTTCAAATGCGTTCCAATTGTTCACATTGTGATTTTGACAGCGTGAGTATTCCCAGACCATACTTGATGAATGACATACTGGCTTGATGATACAGAAGAAACAGTAGTCTCTATTCCAAGTGCACTGCGGCTATTGTTTTTAGGGCTGCCAGACCTCTGTTGCACTTTTGTATGATTAGATCAACATGATACTTTTATGATAACCCACGATCGAATGTTATTCCGAGGTATTTCAGCTTGTCTTGCCTTTCAATTTTCTGCCCACTGAAAGTAATGTCTGGAAGATCTGCTTTCAATACAGAGTTGTTCAAGGAGCATCATAACATACATGCTTTGTTGGGACTGACCTTGGAGCCGGTGACCTCGCACCATTTAACCACCTCATGTAGTGTTCCGTGTATGCTACTGACCATTTCCTGTCCATCAGAACCAGTCCTGTTAATGAGTGTCATCTGCAAAAGTCAATGGTCTTCAACAAACACATGCCAAGTCCTCCTGTCATGTGCCATCATCTCAAGTTCCTTCCACATTCTCCTTATAATTTTCACCTCTGTTTCCAGCTCTCTTCTCCATGTGCTTCTTGGTCTACCTCTGCCTCTCTTGCCCTAGGGGTTCCAGAACAAGGACTGCCTTGTAATGCTATCTACAGGTTTCCTCAGTGTGTGTCCTATCCATCGCCATCGTCTTCTTCTCATCTCTTGTTCCACTGGCACTTGTGTAGTTCTTGTCATCAGTTCCACGTTGGTAACCTTGTCATACTATTTTAATCCCGCTATTCTATGCAAGCACCCATTTATGAAAGTCTGTAGCTTTTTGGTTGTTGTCTTTGTTGTTCTCCATGTCTCAGAGCCATACAATAGGACTGACTTCACATTTGAGTTGAAGATTCTTATTTTCGTGTTGGATCTGATTTCTCTTGATCTCCATATATTTCCCAATGCAATGAAAGCTCCTCTTGCTTTTTGTATTCTTATTTTGATATTACTGTCTGTCCCCCCAACTTTGCTGCCTTTGTTTGTTTGGGGCAAATATCGATTGAGTAATGTTCATCCCATCCCTTCTCTTCATCCGTCTTTATGCTTATTCCTGCCGAGCTTTTAATGTTGGGGATGGGGTTGGCTTGTATATTTCATAGTCATTTCCATTTACATTTTACTTACAAAGGAAATAAATTTGAAGGGGAAAAAAAAGCATTTTTTTAGTACCAAAACTATATTGGTTAAATTATCTAATTTTTTTGCAGAATTTCAAATTTAAATAAAAGTTTGGAAATTCTGTGAAAAATTTTTATCTCAAAATATCTCACAATTTTAGTCCACAGTTGACAATAGTTCTTAACTTTGTGAACACATTTGCCAATATCTTGAAAAAAAAAACCAGACCACACTGTCTTTTATATTTGGACATGCTCCCTAATATAACTGATGGATCCTTCGTCTAGGCTGAATGGGCTGGGCCTAGCCAAAACGAGGCAAAATTTTATTTTTATAAATTATGTCAGGTAAAGTGTAAAAGCAAACATAAAAAGTTGTCTGCTACCAGTGAAATGAAAACTGCGAATGTTTGTCAAAATCTGGTCAAGAAATCAACATAAGTGCAGAAAGAAACAAAGTTCACCTTATATTAACTACAAGAACTTTAGTTAGTTTATATCTTGATACAAGCAAATGACCATATCAACTATTCATCACTTTCTTTTGTGTTCCTTACAGATCATGCCAACCATCTCTGTAGCCTGGTCCCCTGGCAGGAAGCCTGCACCAAGCAGAGATTCTTGTGGCTATTTGTTTGCCTCATATTAGTCACTTTAGTCACTTTGTACGACGTGACGGAGGGTGCAGTAGTCCTTTTCTTTCTTTGTCTCTTCAGAGACCCATGTTATCTAGACAGGGCAATTATTAACTGTCATAAATGGGTGCTTGCGCAGAATAGAAGGTTTAACATGGGTACCTGAGCAGAATAGAAGGTTTAACATGGGTACCTGAGCAGAATAGAAGGTTTAACATGAGTACCTGAGCATAATAGAAGGTTTAACATGGGTACTTGTGCAGAATAGAGGGTTTAACATGGATTTGTGCAAAACAGAAGGTTTAACATGGGTGCTTGCACAGAATATAAGGTTTAACGGGTGCTTGCACAGAATAAGTTTAAGGGGCTCCACTACAATGAAAACTGGATTTTACGTACAAAATATCGATTTTTTACTTTTGAGCTTATTTTATTAAATAATCATCGAGGAATCGATTGAGCAAGGTTTTATAACATAAAAAATGCATTTGATGTATCAAAAAGCATATTGTCGGCACTACCCCCATGCTATGATTTTCAAATTTGTGCCGAAAATGCACGATTTCTCTCTAAAACTATCTAACAGAGGAGTCTCAAATTTGGTATGCATGTAGTACACATCTATATCTTTAAAGTAACACATCTGCATTTTTGATATTTTGGTAATTTTCTTTTATAAATTTTTAAAACATATTTTAAAAAATATTTTTTACACAAATATAGTTTTTTTTTTTTTAAATCATTAAAAATAGAATTTTAAACTTATAAAAATAATCATGAGTAGTACACATCTATATCTTTAAAGTAACACATCTGCATTTTTGATATTTTGGTAATTTTCTTTTATAAATTTTTAAAAAATATTTTTTAAATATTTTTTTAAACAACTATAGTTTTTTTTTTTAAAATCATTAAAAATAGAATTTTAAACTTATCAAAATAATCATGAGTAGTACACATCTATATCTTTAAAGTAACACATCTGCATTTTTGATATTTTGGTAATTTTCTTTTATAAATTTTTAAAAAATGTTTTTAAAAATATTTTTTCATACAAATATAGTTTTTTTTTTTTTAAATCATTAAAAATAGAATTTTAAACTTATCAAAAACAGCATATGACAAATTGTTTTAATTGTCAGTCACAATATGTGTGTGCAATTTGATAAAGTTTGGTCAATGGTAAACATAAGAGTTTTGCTCTTGAAAATTGGTGAAAAACCCAATATGGCGGTTTTTTTTTTTTTTGGGTTACCATGTAGAAGGAAAGAAGAAAAATTAGGCAAGATAAAGGCGAGAGAAGGAGCTGCAAGAAGCTGAAGGATGTGCAGCATATAGTCCTGGAGGATTTTAAACACATTCAGCCCCCCCAGAATGGAGCATATTGGACAAGACAAGTCACTCGGTGACTAAAATGCATTTTTCTCAAAACTAACATTTTATTAACAAAAAATTTTATTTTTTACAAACTATCTAATAGATCAGTCTGAAATTTGGCATGCATGTAGTACACATATATACCTTTAAATTGTCACATGCTTTTTTTGATATTTTGGTAATTTGCTTTGATATATTTTTTAAAATATTTTTTTTTCATTTTTTTCATACAAATAAAGTGTAATTTTTAAAAAAAATCATTAAAAATAGAATTTTAAACTTATAACAAAAAGCATGTGACAAATTGTTTTAATTGTCAGTTACAACATGTGTGTGCAATTTGATAAAGTTTGGTCAATGGGAAACATAAGTTTTTAGCTCACGAAAAGTGGTGAAAATCCAATATGGCGGATGTTTTTTTTTGGTTACCATGGTAACCACATGTTTTTTAACAAAAAAAACTGTGGAATTTGGTTCATGGACATACACTGTGTCTATTGAGCACATACAAAGTTGGAAAATGTTATTAGAACAAAAGTTAGTTTTCACTGTAGTTCTTCCCCTTAACATGGGTGCTTGCACAGAATAGGTTTAACATGGGTGCTTGACCAGAAAAGGTTTAACACAGGTGCTTGTGCAGAATAGGTTTAACATGGGTGCTTGTACAGAATAGAAGGTTTAACATGAGTGCATGCATAGAAAAGAAGGTTTAATATGAGTGCTTGCGAAGAATAAAAGGTTTAACATGGCGTCGTGACAGGATCCCCAGTGTGGAAGTGATAGAAAGGATTAGACAAGAACAAGAACAAAAGGTTAAGAAAAGCTGCTGGCATTGGACAGGACACTAAATATGGAAACCATTACAAGGCAGTCATTGTTCTGGAATAGCCAGGTTAAAAGAAATAGAGGGACACATCAAAAGACGTAGAGCAGGAAATCAGAGACAGGCTTAAAGGGGGTAAAGAAGATATGGAAACAACTTGAATGGATGGCTCAGGTGGGTGTCAACTCGTTGAAGGTCTATGCTCCACAACTAGTTTTAGGGGTAATGAATGAAATTCAAACTGCTTTCCTGTATGTCCACACTAAGAAGACTTTTAGTTATTTTGTTTGTGAATTATTGAGCATCCAGGTTCGCACTTAATGCACGAGAATAAAACATAAATCACTATTGATAATCCAGTTATCATTTAGATTTGATTTAAGGAAAGCAAGATTTCCTTCACCTTTAACAATCAATTTAGTTTAACTATAGAGCTCAAGAGATTAAATGGACTACAAATGACTAAATGTCTAGACCCTTATACTTACTTATGATAGAAAGTACGAGCCATTCCCATTCGTTGTTTCTCACCACCAGACAGTACATCCTTCCAGTCACATTCAGCTCCCCATCCTGTGGAGATGAGTAAACTATTTTAAAAGTGCTATTTTATATTCTCTTGAATCTTCTTCTTCTTCAGGTGCCTGGTCTGGAACAGACATTGGCGATCATGCCCCTCCAATCTTCTCTGTATTTTGATAGTCTAATGAGGTTGTTGTTGCCCATGCTGTTGTTTGTTGCCCAGTTGTTTAAGCTTTCCACATACATCTTTCTCTGCCTTCCTCTTCATCTCCTACCTGGTATTTTCCCACATAAGACTAATTCCTCCCTCCTCCTCTTCTGTTAATATGTCCCATAAATTTCATTTGTCTTTTCCTGATGGTTTTGATGAGCGATCTATTAACACCCGCAGATGTCAATACCTCTGCATTTGTTTTGTTCTCTGTCCACGATAATCACATATCCACTGCCTCCAGTTTTTTCACCATTTGGTTACTCATTGTCCAACATTCGAATTGTTGTGCTTATGGTGCTGTTTCTGTTTTTCATTACGTTGCTCATCCTAGTAAAGGCTTCTTTGGACATGGTAATCCTTTTCTTTATCTCTGTGTCACATCTGCCATCTGATCTCAATCTTAAACATGAATCTTAAATTAAACATGAATCTTAATGTGAATCTTAAAAGTGCTACATGTGAAATTCACCCAGGATAAGAGAGGTAGAGGGAGACTAAGGAACACATGGAGTATACAGGGTTCATAGCAAATTTCTTCAAGCATTTTCCAGGCTTTTCCCAGGGTTTTCCAGGTCCAGCACGTGGTTTTCAAGGATGGGAAACTCTAATATTTTCCTCATCTAATTTTCTCAGATATAATTATCACTTTGCTGACCAGCAATCCGGAGCATTACCGTCTCCCATTACCAAGGGTGTTTGCAGATTTCTTTAAAAAGAACTTTTTTTTTTTTTTAAATTCATAAAAGATTGAAAAACAGACATCTTTTCCAAGTTTTTAGTGCATTTGTTCAACATCAGCGCAATAAAATGTTAGTGACATGGATGGTAATGAATAAAATAAGCTTGACTGACGTACTGATTTAACGATTAACCACGTACATCAACATAAAAGGCTAATAAAATTGTAAATAAAATGCAAAAAAAAAAAACCTGTATTTTTCGTGTTTGTCTTTTTTGAATGTATTCTGCGTCTGTGGCATCTGACAATGAGTGTTTGTAAATGTTTGAGCTGCTTTTTTCATTAACTGGGGTTGAAGTTGTAGCTGTAGGCCTCTGCAAGAGTCTTTGGATCGTTGATAATCCTTGACTGTGTGGTATAACTTGAAGCAGGGTATCAGGCATAGAGGTAAATTGCAATCTGGGCAGTACATGCAAGTCTGGCTTCTGTTCCCTGCAGCCTTACACACTTTACAGTCTGGTTTGTACCTTGCCCTTTCATATTTATCAATGAAGTGGTGCTCAGTAAGTCGTGTTGTTGTGACCTGTGGTTTTGAAGGTGTCACATTGCATCGAAGAATAGCAGGTTCAATAAGAGTCATACTGACATCCTGATCTTTGCTTTGATCTTTTTTTGTAGAGTTGGCAGTGTTGTAGGTTATGTGCCCATTGACCAGGGCAGTTTCAACTAAGAAATGATATAAAAATAGGATCTGTGTGGGTAGGGGTAGCTTGCACCTAGTTGGCTGAAGTGGTCGACACCTCCCATACTTTTGCTGTATTTTTCTGCAAGCACTGGCTTCTGAACTGTTCTGCCCTAAAGAATTTGTTTTTTTAACTGTCTTGTTTATATTATCATTGGAGTGAACAGTAGATATAAGGTTAAATCTGTTCGTATCATGCCAGGTGACTGTCGGCATGCCTTATCTTGTCGCACAAAACACAGGATGATTTGTCTTTTTCAATTTGAGTTGTTTTTTCTTCATTGCTACAGGAAAATGCTTCCTATTTTCAGCAACTGTTCCAAATGCACCAATCTGAATTTCAGAACTTGAAATAAAGCTGAAGGCTGAATAAAAACTACCACAGAAGAGAATATGTCCCTTGTTGCGTATGAAATTTGAATTAAAACTATGGTGACTTTTCACTGAAAAAAGAGTCCAAATAATCTCAGCTCTGAGAGTTTCTTCCTTGGTCACAAATGATGTCACATCTGTAGGTCTCCTACTAGTAGTGTTAGACGTTTTTGACGTGTCCGAGGGAGTAGTATTAGATGGTTTTGATGTTTCTGAGGGAAAAACTGCTCCTTGGGGTTGAGTTCTTTTCTGTTTAAAAAAAAAAAAAAATGGATCACACAAATAACTTATGAGTAGGCCTAAGCTATGTATATTTACCAAGTCAAAATTCTAAACGCATACATAATATAGTCAAACAAAATTTAACTAGAACAAAAGGTAATATATAGTAATTGGGAGGGTAATACTTATGATAAGTGAAAATCTATTAAATATCTAACTGGAAACGACAGGCCTTTACACCCCCCCCCCCCCCCCCCCCCCCCCTGGGTTTTGTTTCGTTTCTTTGTTTAGATTTTTTTTTAAATTAAATTTTTTTTTTTAATAACATAGGGTTAAGCACAATATTGGTGATTTTCATTTATCCTAATTAGTGATTTGACAGATGTGATGCCACTTTCGTGTATCGGCGGTTATTCATGTTATCTAGAATTGAAAACATGTAGGCCTATCCTAATTAGCCTATAACCCTTCAAAGGTAGAACGGGATAAGTCTTTTCATCATAAATATAATAAAAAAGCATTCAAAATATATTTATTTCCAAAAAGTGTGGTGAAATGAACAGTGGGACATGGGTCTGATAACAGGGTATGCTATAGGATATGGAATCACCATCAATTTCTATTCCTGACCATCTTAAACTGTGTCAAATATATTCCCGTATGCAGATGTAAGCCCAATGGGCTGATCACCCGTTGGCTTGTCACACCGATTACGGAAACAACGGCAGATGGATCTATTTGTTGTTGCCCTAAAGACGCCGCTAGGCGTGATGGGAAACTACAACAGAGAAAATCAATCTGCTGTTGCCCTTAAGACGCCACAAGGCGTGATGGCCTCTGACTGCTTGGTCGGTCTTTGGCTAAGGACGGAAGAAGAAGAAGAAGAAGATGCAGATGTAAACCAAGAAATTTCGTTCAAACGCTTGCCTAGGCCTAGCCTATAGGCTAATTTTGGCCATGGTTAAAAATAAAACTGTAAATAGGTCTACATTGTAAATTACAGACGCAAGTACAGTAGGCCTATCTATAAACTGGACTTATTTAAATAGGTTTTATAAATGAGATAAATGAATTTATTACTTACCTCAGTTGAAATGAACGGTTTAATACAACTTGAATGAAGTTCTTGGTGTTTTTCCCATTAGCATTCGAGTAACAACAGACGCGACGATCGCTAAAAATAAATCTGCGTTTACGTCATTAACGCAAAGCGCCAAAAACGAAACCGCTGAAAACTTCTGGAAATTGATTTAGTGCGCAAAAGGAAGTTAAAAATTATATGGTAACTGAAGTTTAAAGAAAAATACCAATAATAAATGAAAAATGGACGCAACAAAATATCGAACTTTCGATTTCGTATTTTATTTCCAGGTCCGATGCAGAAAATTCAAGGCTTTTAGCCATTTTTCCAGGCTTTTCAAGGCCTGGAATTTTTTTTTTTTTTTTCCAGGTTTTTCCAGGTCGCTACGAACCCTGAGTATAGAACAGGAGACAGACATGAAGAAGGCATGGAGAGACCTTGATCTGATAGCACTGGACAGAAACACTTGGCATAAGTTGAATGCCTAAGCTCCTTGGGGAGCTGAAGGGTGAGGGTGATGATGATGTGTGAAATGTCTGATACATTCTTCATGTCTGTTACGTTTCAACAAGATCATGGGGGAAGAGGGGGAGAACTATAAATGAAAACAGAAATAACAAAAGAGAACCAAATCTGACAATGGAAATATTAAAAACAGTAACAAATGTAGTATGTTTTGAAAGTGTATTAAATTAAATTTTTCTTTGCCTCTAATATGCTGTAAATCAGTTTCCCAAAATTTTTCAGGTCACCGCACCCTAAGCTCCCAGAGCACATCACCAGTGCTCCCTCAGTTTCCCTGCATTTCATAAAAAAATCTATAAAGAGTGGAAGATAAAAACAACTGCTAATTCAAAATAGTGACAACTAATTGCTCTATTTTAAAAAAAATTCGAATATAAAGCCACTGACATGCTTACCTATCCAATTTAATTTTTTTTTTCAAATAAATTTCGCAATCCAGTATGACCAACTTTCACGAACAGTATAAGAGAATACATTAGTAGCCCTCCACAATCTTTTGTTTTCACTAACACTGCAACGCAATATTTGAATTGGGTAATGCAGTTAATTACTAAACATTCCCAGTGCCCACTTAAATGTTTCTCATACCCCCCCCCCCCCCCAGTACATGTACCCCAGTTAAGGAACCTCTGCTATACAGTGTATGAAGAACTGGGAAGAACGATGTTAGGGAGGAGCTGTGGGTTGGTTGTTCAGGCCACATTCTCCTTTTAAGCACCCACATCAGAGCTCTGTAAAATCAAACCGCTTTTACATGTAAGCATTATATTAAGTAATATATACTAAAGCACATTAAAAACGCACCACCTGTATAATCCAGGAATAGAGTGTGAAATGTAAATATAAGTGTTTACAAGTTTATACATTTGGAATCTTGTTACGCACAAATAATTACTTTTTTCCAAAGTCTTTGTATGATCGTTTTTCGTATGTATGATCATTATTTGACTGAAATGCATGTTATATATATTTTATGGTCAAAGGGACAGAACCCGAAATATCGATACTGCTATTTTTTATGAGCTTACCTCCTCTTGTATAGAGACACGTTCGGTCTATAATGTCTTGAACGAAGCGTGACCATATCTCCTTATTTGGTAGTATCAGTCAACTGTTGTAGATGTTTGAAACCTTTCTTAACGCTTCTGTTCATGTCCATAAAAGGCGCGACTGTGTAAGACTTTTATCTCGAATGTTCTTAGAATCGTCTTATTGTGAACAGCGACTCAGAGATTGTCACTCTGCGCATGTCTCGACTGGGTTGTCGTTTTGTTGTTCCGCCCAGGTCGGGGAGTTGAGAAATGGACTGATTAGCGAGCGGACGCGACTGCGTCTTGTGATTCTCTGAGGGAAATACATTGTCTTTGTGAGTTAGTTAGCTAACTAGACTATTTCCCGTATTATTCAAGCCTGCCTGGAGGCATATGTTCATGGTTGATTTTCCGAAATAAGGTAATTCCTCTTGTATCGAACTTTAGGCTATCATCTAGAGGTTCGTCATTTTGTCGCCTTTTTGCTCGCCTGTGTGATTCAAAATGGAGAGGTACTTTGACTAGGATTAAGTCACCGGTATCTTTATACCTGAACTAGTTATATATCTATGGGTCGCTCTAGACCAACAAGACTATTGTCTGTGTTCCAGGATTCGTTATATCAGAGATCACGTCCAAGTCAGATGGTTAGACTTAGGAAGGTTATAAAGGTCGAGCTGACCTGTCATCCATGTATGCTACTCACGTGCAGACAGTAAACGGACGTATTGTATACATCTGATCTGCTAGCATCAGGAAGGAATAATTATTATTGTCTATGAACATTAAGGATCTGCAGCTGACCACGGTTGCAGAAGTTATATGTATTATTTATCAAGCTTCGCTATGATATTTGTTTTCCATACAACTATTGAGTATTGACTTCTACATGACTGTCAGTTAACATGAGTTTGAATGCTGCATTCGTTGTACTATGCCGATGATAACATAAGTATCATGACTGTTTTGTGGCGTGCAATAAATGGTATAAACCTAAAGCGAAGTTACCATTTCTATGACTCTACACGTCATGTTGCCTGTGGTGTACCCTGAACTGTTCTACTGCAACACACACACAGCAACAATCTAAACCAGATAAGACACCCACATCTTGCATTGTAATACCTGGTGTCGATAGAGGTGGTAATTTGACGGCATCCTAATTCCACCCTTATCAATTCATGGTGGCCAATAGTTGGTTTATTCTGGTACCAACTCTCAAGGGGGTCAACAAACCCAGACATCATCAGCAGACTACAAGACAACATTGCAGTTGCTATTCATCACCTTTGATGAAATTTTTTGAAAGACGCAGCAGTACTGACAGTTGTTGATATTTTGAAACTACCCGGCGCTGCTCGGCGGTATTGAAGTTTGTCTACAAATAGAAGGACAAGTACCGAGCGAATGGATTTCCTGATCTGTTGAGAAGAAGGACAAGTGCCGTAACAACTGTTCCGGTCTCAGAATTACTGTTGCAGATTCAGAAGGTCAAGTTCAGAAGCTGTTTCCTGTCAGAAGCTGTTTCCTGTTAGAAGCTCATTTCCTTCGTCATGGCAGTTTACGAGAGCAGATATGGATCAACGTTGGATCATTGTCCTAAGAATGCTGATCACATCCTGTTCTGACCTGTGCTGACGTTGTGGATACATAGAAGTTAAGTGGCCTGTTTTGTTTGTGAACTGTGCCCTTATGTTCTAACTGAGCCTTCTGTCTATCACATTTTTCGCACTTTTTATATGTTTACATGTTATATGTTATTTGGATTTGTATTTATATGTTTATATTTCAGCGGGTTTTCTCGGTTGGGCGGTGTCTTTCAGTAGAAGATACCACGCCACAGAGGTTCTACTGTTAGCGTTTTCGTTAGGGACTGTGCGAATTTCCTATTGTGAAATTTGCTAGCGACAATCGTTGCTATATCTGTTTAGTTGTGACGAGTTGTGCTTTATTTTCGTTTTTTGTATATTTTTTTTTGTTTCTCTCTTTCTTTCTGTTTTTTAGTTTCGATTTCAATTGTTTGTATTTGTAGGTCTCCTCTTTTCTATTATTCAGTTCTTCACGTAAATTTTTGTGTATACACTGTAGCGTCATTTGTTTGTCATATCTTCGCATTCTGTCATCATATTCTTTTTAGTTTCGCTGTTTATTTATTTGACTTATGCGAATGTTTTCGTATTGTTTGATCTTTGTTATTGTTTACATTGACTCTGATCTTTGTTATTGTTTACATTGACGTTGATCTTTGTTATTGTTTACATTGACTCTGATCTTTGTTATTGTTTACATTGACTTTGATCTTTGTTTTGTTTACATTGTTGGTACTTTGTTATTGTTTACATTGTCTTGTTATTGTTTGCATAGTTCTTGCATAGTTAGCTTTCACTATTGTTACATATATGCTCATGCACTATTGATCTATAGTGCACTTATCATAACTAGCTGGTGGTTTTTTCCTTATGCACTATTGTAGTGCAGTTATGATAAATAACTGATGGTTATGCACTGATTTGGGTAGTGCACTGATAATTAAGAGGTGACTTGTGATATTATTGTACAACTGATAATACAAATTGGTGTCAAGTCTTGTTTCCCACAGAGATTGGAGTAAACATAGTAATTATACAAGCACTTTATTAAGTCTTGTTGCTATTAAGATTGAAATAAGATAATTAATTATTTCAGGTTCTGTACTCACATTTTAGACATCATGTCTACATTTGAGTACTTTATTGAGCAGGGTAAAGCCCTTGGGAAGACAGGTGATAAATTAGAAGAATTTGCGACTGTTCAATATGCCAAGGCATTGAAGTCGGAGGAAAAGAAAATGAAAGAACTAACTGAACAAAAGAGAATAGATGCTGAAAATTTAAAACTGCAGATGCAGGTAGATGAAAAGAGATTACAAATGGAAATGGAAAAACAAAAAAGAGAAGCAGAATCTCAGGAGAAGAGACTTCAGGCTGAGGTTGAAAATAAGAGACTTGACTGAAAATAAGAAAAAAAGAAGCTGAAAATAAGAGACTTGAAATAGAGGCTGAAAATAAAAGATTAGAAAAAAAGTACAGGCTGAGGCTGAGGAAAGAAAGTTACAGGCTGAGGCTGAGGAAAGAAGGTTACAAAGAGAGTCTGATGAGAGAAAAGCAAAAATGGAACATGAAGAAAAACTCTTAGCTTTGGAGTTAGAAAAGTTGAAGTTATCTAGTAATGCTAATGATGCTAATAAGGTATCATCTGCTAATAAGTCTAATGCTGTTGATTTCAAGCTTAATTTACCAGCATTCAATGCTTCAATTGATGATATAACATTTTATCTAGATAGATTTGAAAGTGCATGTAAGGTGCATAATATAGATAAAACATTATATGTTTATCATCTGTCCAAGATACTTAGAGGTGATGCTTTGACTTTGTTGGGTATGGTAGATGTGCCTGACAAGAACAACTATGAGGTTGTCAGGGCGGCATTGTTAAAGAAGTACCAACTTAACGAAGACGGATATCGTCTTAAATTTAAAAACATGTTACCAGAAACTGGAGTTGAATTCTCAGAATTCATCTCAGGCATACGTCTTACTTTTTTACGATGGGTTGAGCTTTCTAAGACAGAAAGTACATTTGAAGCCCTCATGGACTTACTTCTTAGAGACAAGGTTATGTCTTCTGTTAATGAAGCTTTTCTTTCTTTTCTTCATGAGCGTAAGCCTAAAAATATAAAAGAAATGGAAGAATACTGTAGCCAGTATGTTACTGCACATCCTCACATAACCGTTAGCAACTCTAAGGTAAAAGAAGGTCTGCCAGTTGCTTCGGCAGCACCTTATGGCCCGAATTTTATGCGTAAATTTCAGGGTAGCCAGCAAAATTTCAATAAAAAGAGTAACCGTAATTATGCCCAGAACCATGGTAATCAATTTCAGGGAGATTCTTCTTCCCAGAACTGGAGACAACCTAATATTACACGGTATTCTATTCCCGGTAACTTTAGAAATTTTCATAAAGGTAATCGGTATAGAGGAAAATATTATTTGCAGAGACCTCAATACCAAGATAATAGAGGTTCTCAACAGCATAGAGATGGTAATGACAGTTATGGAAAATGGAACGCAAACCAGGATAAAAATTACAGTAGGGACTTTAATGATAATTGCAGAAGCAATAATGGTCGCGGTAGATCGCAACAGAAGAGAAAAAGATATCAACAGACAAACTCTGTTCAACAAGAATCTCAGGGAGCAGATAAACAGGTTAATAATGATAAAGACCATAATGCTATCGGATGCTCATCTTTTGACTTTGGTAGGGCAAATAAATGTATCCAATGCAGTACTTTATTTGATCCGAAAACCATTAGTACTCTAAGCTGTGGTCATCCTTTGCCCGCTCTTCCTGCTAATGTTGCTCATGATGGGAGAGGTTCTCTTATATTACATAAGGGGCTTGTAAATAGTAATCCAGTCTCGGTGTTGTTTGATTCTGGATGTACTACTGTCGGGGTTAGGCAATCTCTTGTAGATCCATTCTGTGCTACAGGAAAGGTCATCAAATGTGTCACATTTGGTGGCACGTTGGAAAAATATCCTACTGCCATAATACATATTGCTACTCCTTTCTTCACGGGAGAGGTCCACGCGTGTCTACTTCCAAACCTATTGCGGACCTTATTATTGGTCGTATTCACGGAGTTAGGGAATGTACCCCACAGCAGATTGCTGTTTGGGAAGAGCAAAACATTGAAGCTACCAATACGGTGGTCACAAGAGCACATGCTCTGGATCCACCTCAAACTTCATTAACTAATAATGATGAAGTAGATGAACAAAATAGTCACTTGACTATTACACGTGACTCATTTATCAAATTGCAAGAAGAAGATCCGTCGTTACAAAAATTCTTCATTCTAGCAAAAAAAGGTGATCCTAATCAAAATACTAATAGAAAATCTTGGATTTCTATGAAGAACGGCGTACTTGTACGTATGGTACAAGACTCGACTACATCCACTCATTCACAAATTATTGTGCCTAAGAGCATGAGGGTGCAAATATTGCAACATGCTCATGACTCGCAATGTGCTGGACATATGGGTTTTTCCCGTACAAAGTCGAGGGTTCTTGCGGCTTTCTTTTGGCCATTTGTGAGCAAGGACATACGAATGTACTGTCGCTCTTGCAAAGTATGTCAGGAGGTCAAATCTAAAGGACCACGACATGCTGCGCCTATTCAGGCTGCTGACATTCCAATTCGCCCTTTTCAAAAAATGGCAATAGATATTATCGGTCCTTTTAGAATTAAGTCGGCTAAAGGGCATCAATTTATTCTTACATGTGTCGATATGTGCACACGTTGGCCAGAGGCAATACCTCTCAAGAGCATCTCAACTGCTGATATCGCAGACGCTCTTTGGCTGATATTTTCTCGCTTGGGTTTTCCCGGAGAAATATTGTCAGACCATGGCACTCAACTGATATCAGACACTATGTCACAGGTAATGTCTATGCTACATATAAAAAGGTCTCTCAGCAGTATCTATCACCCAATGTCTAATGGGTTGGTTGAACGTTTAAATAGGACTCTAAAAACTTTACTGGGTAAAATAACTGAGGATCATCCTCAGGATTGGGACAGGGTCTTACCCGCGGCTCTCTTTGCGTATAGAGAGGTCCCCAATGAACATACGGGGTTTTCCCCTTTTGAACTTGTCTTTGGCGCGCAACCGCGCGGCCCTATGTCTTTACTTCACGATCTAATCACTGCCGATAATATTAGCGATGAGACTCAGTCTTCTTATGAGTACGTCATTGCTCTTAGGAAAAAAATCATTGAGGCATGCAGACTAGCAACTTCGTCTTCCGAATTTGCTAAAGAAAAGGCAAGGCAGTTTGCGAATAAGAATAGATGTCTACGACAACTTTGTCCAGGTGACAAAGCTCTCGTCCTACTTCCTTCAAGGGAGAACAGACTTCTAATTGCATGGAAAGGTCCATATGCAATAGTCTCCAAAATTTCTGATGTCGACTATGTTGTCGATATTGATGGAAAGCATAAAACTTTCCACATAAATATGCTCACGGAATTTCATGAAAGACCAGACTATTTGCAGCCTATTTTCCAGGCAACGGACAATTCTCAAGTACCTCATGGTCAATACTCATCGCTGTCAGTTATACAGGATGAGGAAACTACTTTTTCTGATGTCAATCTTCCTCTTTCTATGGTCCCACTTTATTCTACGGAATCTTGGAAAAACGTGACCGTTTCTCCAAATCTTTCCGCTGAGGAACATCGACAAGTTTCTTCGATGTTGCAAACATTTCAGGATGTTCTTACAGACATCCCGGGACACACACATGTCATTGAACATGACATTGTGCTAACTGATCATAATCCTATCAGAGTCAGACCCTATCCAATACCTATCCATTTCCAGTCTCAAGTCGAAAAAGAATTGGATGAAATGATACGTTTGGAAATCATTGAACCATCCACTTCAGCATACTCTTCGTCTATGGTTATTGTTCGAAAGAAGGATAATAACATTCGCATTTGCGTAGATTATCGCAAATTGAACCAAGTTACGAAGTTCGACGCTGAACCTATGCCTTCATTAGAAGAGCTACTCAATAAACTTTCTAATTCTAGATTCTTTACCAAACTAGATTTGTCTAAAGGTTATTGGCAAGTCCCGCTAACTGAACGTGCCAAACCTTTTACAGCTTTTTCTACACCTAGGGGTTTATTCCAATGGAATTTCATGCCTTTTGGTCTTATGAACGCCCCTGCTACATTCGTACGCATGATGCGGCGAATTCTCGCATATCGTACAGATGTCATAGCATATCTAGATGATATCTGTCTATTCAGTGATTCCTGGGAAGATCACTATTTGGGTTTATACGAATTACTGTCTACTCTTCGCGAGTATAACTTGACTGCAAAACCCTCTAAAGCCTTTATAGGATTTAGTGAGATTTCTTTCCTAGGTCATCGTGTTGGTCATGGTCTTTTAAAGACAGAAGACCACAATGTTTCAAAAATACTTAACATTTCGGTCCCTAAGACAAAGAAACAAGTAAGGAGTCTATTAGGTTTGATCCAATTCTACGGACGATTCATTCCGAATCTGTCCTCCATTATGGCACCGCTTTCTACTTTATTGAAGAAAGGGTCGCCTAATTTGATCCGCTGGTCAAAAGAATGTCAATCCTCATTGGACCAGGTTAAAGACCTATTTTCATCTCCACCTATTCTTAGGTTACCTACTATTGAGAAGACTTTTGTTCTTCGAAGTGACGCCTCGTCAACTGGGATTGGGGCAGCACTAATGCAGGAGTATTCTGATACTCTGCATCCGGTGATGTATATCTCTAGGAAATTAAATGCTGCAGAAAAGAATTACTCGGTTTTAGACCGTGAGTTATTGGCTATGGTATGGTCTATTCTGAAGTTACAAAGATTTCTTCTAGGCGCACATTTCATTGTGGAAACCGACCAGAAAGCGCTTACTGCTATTCAGAGCAAAAACTTGAAGAGCTCGAGGTCCACTCGTTATGCCATAGCTCTTCAACCATTTCATTTCTCGGTTCGCGCTATCCGTGGTTCGGATAATGTAATGGCGGACATTCTGTCCAGATGCCCACACGATTCCACATGATTCTTCTGTCATATATATATTTCCTAATATACAGTCCAATGTTATAATGACATGTTAGTAGATTTTTTTTTTTTTCTCACTTTTTTGAGGGGGAATTTATAACATTGTACCATGTAATTATCTAAGAAGGCTTAGTTAGTGATATACGGGCCAAAAGATCACTCGGCCACATTTAAATAAATTATTTTCAGGATTGTATTGAGAGATTTACCAGTTGTCTTCAAGATTTGTGTTATTGATATTTTCGCAGCACATCATTGAAGATGCGAGATTGTGTCCATTGTGGAACTTTGAGTATATCAAGTCCTGTCCTAGATTGGGAGCGGATGATGTCCACATCTTCTTCTATTGAATGTTTTATGTCAACGAAGATCAACACATGTATTACTTATTAGTTACTGATGCATTACATAATGTAATAAAATAGTGCGGTATATTAATATATTACACCGCTATTTGCAACACATTGTATGATATCATAATAATATATTTGATTTCATATATTGGTATGAGAATAATTTGACTTTTATTATGATGTTGCCAGCATTGTGGTTTGTGTTGGTGGCACCTTCCTGGGATATATACGCGTATACTTAGATAAATTTTTCTCTAAGGACCTGGGATATGATCTCAGTTTCGCTCCAAGTGTTGAGCTATTTTGTTAGGTATATCCGCGCATCATACGTGCGTTAGGAGCCTAGATTTTTCCGGCTCCAGGATTTAAAAAAAAAAAAATGTTTCATTTTTTTTTTCCCGGGAGGGTGCGGTAATGTTACGCACAAATAATTACTTTTTTCCAAAGTCTTTGTATGATCGTTTTTCGTATGTATGATCATTATTTGACTGAAATGCATGTTATATATATTTTATGGTCAAAGGGACAGAACCCGAAATATCGATACTGCTATTTTTTATGAGCTTACCTCCTCTTGTATAGAGACACGTTCGGTCTATAATGTCTTGAACGAAGCGTGACCATATCTCCTTATTTGGTAGTATCAGTCAACTGTTGTAGATGTTTGAAACCTTTCTTAACGCTTCTGTTCATGTCCATAAAAGGCGCGACTGTGTAAGACTTTTATCTCGAATGTTCTTAGAATCGTCTTATTGTGAACAGCGACTCAGAGATTGTCACTCTGCGCAAGTCTCGACTGGGTTGTCGTTTTGTTGTTCCGCCCAGGTCGGGGAGTTGAGAAATGGACTGATTAGCGAGCGGACGCGACTGCGTCTTGTGATTCTCTGAGGGAAATACATTGTCTTTGTGAGTTAGTTAGCTAACTAGACTATTTCCCGTATTATTCAAGCCTGCCTGGAGGCATATGTTCATGGTTGATTTTCCGAAATAAGGTAATTCCTCTTGTATCGAACTTTAGGCTATCATCTAGAGGTTCGTCATTTTGTCGCCTTTTTGCTCGCCTGTGTGATTCAAAATGGAGAGGTACTTTGACTAGGATTAAGTCACCGGTATCTTTATACCTGAACTAGTTATATATCTATGGGTCGCTCTAGACCAACAAGACTATTGTCTGTGTTCCAGGATTCGTTATATCAGAGATCACGTCCAAGTCAGATGGTTAGACTTAGGAAGGTTATAAAGGTCGAGCTGACCTGTCATCCATGTATGCTACTCACGTGCAGACAGTAAACGGACGTATTGTATACATCTGATCTGCTAGCATCAGGAAGGAATAATTATTATTGTCTATGAACATTAAGGATCTGCAGCTGACCACGGTTGCAGAAGTTATATGTATTATTTATCAAGCTTCGCTATGATATTTGTTTTCCATACAACTATTGAGTATTGACTTCTACATGACTGTCAGTTAACATGAGTTTGAATGCTGCATTCGTTGTACTATGCCGATGATAACATAAGTATCATGACTGTTTTGTGGCGTGCAATAAATGGTATAAACCTAAAGCGAAGTTACCATTTCTATGACTCTACACGTCATGTTGCCTGTGGTGTACCCTGAACTGTTCTACTGCAACACACACACAGCAACAATCTAAACCAGATAAGACACCCACATCTTGCATTGTAATACCTGGTGTCGATAGAGGTGGTAATTTGACGGCATCCTAATTCCACCCTTATCAAATCTTTATTCATTTTCCTATGAATCCATGCTGGTCATTAATTTGTACATTTGATTGTTATGAAATTCATTGCATTCTGTGCAGGCAAGGGAGAAAACCAAAAATGCAACCAATAAAAAAATTCATTCACACTATCCTCAGTATCTGGTATGTCCACTGTGTGCTTGCAAACAAGCTTGGCAGCGGCTCCGCATGGAATGCACAAGTCGAAGGAAATTCCGGGGAATCAAGTCCTATTCACGTGTAAGAGCAGCTTCGAGCTGTTTCAGATTAGCTGGAGAACCTTGCCTGTAGACTTCTGTGTCCAAGCTCGTCCCACAGATGTTCTATAGGGGACATGTCTGGTGATAGGGCAGGCCAATCAATCGTCACAATGTTCTGCTGCTGTAGATATTGCTGCGTAATGCATGCAGTGTGTGCACGTGCGTTATCCTGCTGGAGAAGCTGCAAGTCTGGATAATTTGTGAATGCAGGAGCAACCAATGCATCCAGAACCTCATCTCGATATGTCACAGCATTAACATTTCCACGGAAGACGTGAAGAGGCAAGCGATGGTGAAAACTGAATCCTCCCCAAATGTGAATACTGCCACCTCCAAATCGGTTGTGCTGACGAACACAGCAATCTGCAAAGCGCTCTCCACACCGTCGCCAAATCCGCATACGTCCATCAGCAAAGGATATGTTGAATCTGCTCTCATCTGTGAATAGGACAGCATTCCACTGCAGTCTAGTCCATCTGACATGTTGCTCTGCCCATTGCAGGCGCTGCTGACGATGTCTGTGAGTCAAGTTTGGCCCAACATAAGGTCGTCTTGCAGTAAGGCCTGTATCTCTGAGTCGTCGTATGACTGTCATTCGAGAGACTTGCCCACATCTACACACTATTGCTCTTGCTGTTTGACTTGCCGGGACAGAACGATTCCTTAGGTGACTCAGCACAATATGATGATCTTGCGCAGGGGTAGTAACTCGTGGTTGGCCACTCTGAAGTCTATCCCGGGCACTGCCAGTGGTTCCATAATGTTCATTGAGACGTACAATAGTGCTGTGGTGGCAATTCATCCTTCTGGCAATGGCCCATGAGCTCATTCCGGTCTCCAACATACCAATGGCTCATTGGTGGTCGTTTTCAGATAGTCGTGGCATTTCAAGCACACGTACTGGGTGTTTTGTCTCAACGGCCTTTTTATACCGAGAATACTGCCACAACGTGTACACATTTTCAGGGTCATAGCTGTTGGGAATCGTGTTGCACGTGTAACTTTCATTGTTTTCATGTAGTCTGTACACAAACATGTGGGTTGAATCATGCACTTTCCATTCCAGCAGCCATTCGCTTTCTACCTCATGACAAACACAGGGAAAATCCATTCCCACACCTTTTTTTTCCAGCTTCTCGGCATCAGTATATATATAATAGTGTGTGTTTTTAATGTGCTTCAGTATAGTTGAATTTAGCTTGACAAATCCTCAACCACCCCACTTACTAATGAACGCCCCCCTGTTTTCCCCTTATCCTCCCAACACCCCAGGGGGGTAGTACCGCCCAATTTGGGAACCACTGCTGTAAATGATGACTATTTCTTAAAAGTCTTACATACATTTTGGAGTCTGTTACATTACCTTATGGCCTAAGACAAAGCCTAAAATGTCTGCTACATGTAACATGTTATACGTTATTACAACACTGTAGTTTGTGCTTATAAATTCTCTTATGGCCAATTACAATAAGAATGAAGAGCGCATAACAAACAACATCAAATTAGAGCACTACACCCACTGAATGGCTGAATAAAAAGATATGGCCAAGGCAGACTGCAAGATGCAACTTCGCACAGAAAGCCAGATAACCATTGTACCAGACTGTCCATAAACAACACCTGGTGATGAGCAGCATATACCTACAACTGAGGCGAATAAGATTCCCAGAAGTGACTGACAGAATATCAGAAGTGACTAGAAAAAAAGAGCAGCAAAACAGATGCAGAAAGGAAGTATACGGCAATGGAATACATTATGTGTACCCAGCCACTGAATGACCTCTCTGAGAGAACAACTATAAAGTGATAAAAGAAGCCCTAAGACTGACTGTCTACTCTGAAATAGGTATGGTCATATGACAGCAAAGAAGAAGAGGAAGAAATATTTACAGTTAGCATTACTGAAAACTCGCCATTACTTTGCTTTATATATTTATACTTTGATCACATATACACTATTATAGTAGTTCATATTTCATTCTCACCTATGTCATCATCAATCAATACCCTTTAGCTCCCCAAGGAGCATAGGCCTTCAACAAACACCTGCCTATGTAATGGTATCAAAATAAAGATTAAATAAATATGATAGTTTTCAAACATATCCTTTAAAATTAATCAGCAAATGATGGCTTGATTGGACTTACTGACTATCCTCCGCTACACCCATCACAAAAAAATATGGAAAAACAAACCTCCTTCTCTGTGAACAATGTGATCTAGGTGAACAATTTTCAGAATATTCATCAAATCGTCATCAGTGAACCTCTTGGTCCTCATGTCTTCTTTCGAGTCAGGATAAATGACCTGGTCCCGTAATGTTCCAATAGACATGTAGGGCCTGAAAGTCAGAAAACATTCACAAAATTTACTCTGTGAGAAGTCTGACAAATCTAATCTCATTAAACGTTATCACTAGACTTACCATCCTGGACCTAATACTGTGGAGCAAAGAATAAAACCATGGCACCCTTCTGCTAATACAAGAACATAAATTCTTTCCACACCCAAAAAAAAAACAAAACTTTTTTTGCAATAAGGGAATAGCTTACATTAAAACTTTTGGATAAGGGAAAAAACCAGTGCCAAGAGGTGCTGAAATGAAGCTTTCAAGGGGGGGGGGGGTTGTTTGCCAGTGCGCATAGTAAACACAGCTAGGAAGTCATCTGCTAACATCACAAAGCAGGCAATTTCTGGAAATCCCCATTGTAAAATAACAGAGGAGGATCCCCAAAAATGTTAAGAAGAAAATGCACAACAACAACACAAGGACAAGAAAATGGAAAGATCTGAAACAGGATCCAGGTGCGAAAGAATTAAAAAATTTGGTTTAAAGCCCACCACTACTGGGAGATAAAAAGGTAAAGAAGAACAAGACACTCCTGGACATCACTTGATCCCATTCTCACTTCTTGATTCTCTTGACTACTGAAAAGCTTGCCACAACTACAAAACCAACATGAGGTTGACTTGATACTTGAAAGTCCAGCAACTACCCCGCCCACCCCCCCACCCTTGTAAGAAATTCAGTCATCATTTTCCTGTCTCCACCTTATGGAGCATGAAGCCACCACTACAGCTAGGGCCCTTGCAGGAAGCATTCAATGATCGTGCTGTGATGGTTTCTGTAGAAATGTGTTTGACATGATGAGGTCGCTAGCCTCATGGACAACCTGACATTAGTTCACCTTGTATGACATGCCTGAGGGACCAGTTGTCCTATTCTTTCTTTGTCTCATCAGAGACCCCCCCAGGAACTAAACAGGGCAGAAAGTCCCAGTACTAACAGACTAAACCACTCTGTGTAGTTTCTGGGATATGGGAGGGGGGGGGCCTCTGAGAAGGAAGAGAAACAGCTGGCCGTCTGCTGCCATCAAGCCTGTTTTAAGAAGCAGCTAAGGTGAGGCTGTTCATTTGCCTCATCATGTGAAACAAATTTCTACAGTAACCACTTCTATAAGAGAACATCAAGTGCTACGGTTTGCTGCTTGAGGGCTAACTTGCAACAACATCTGCCCCATGCTCCTTAAGGAGTGAAAAGGGGACATTCAAAGGACTGCAACACTGGATGTCTATGACAATGAACATTTTCTCCTGTTGTATCACTTTCTTCCAAAACACTTTCTCCACCTTTTTTCCCTCCTCTCTCCGTGGTTCTGTTACCTTCTCACCTACCTCTGTGGTATGTAGAACATCGATGATGGCGGAGGCTTGTGCAACTTTCCTCCATAAACTGGCCACAAGCCATTCAGAATGCGAAACAATGAAGACTTGCCACAGCCATTTGGACCAGTTATAAGTAGGTGCATACCAGGCTCCATCTGAAATATTGATACCAAATACTATCACACATTAAGCTAATTCATGGTTCATAAAGAAACTTGATGTAACATATAATCTATATCAAAACCAGCTGACTATTGCTAAAACTTATTTATCAACGTTTCCTTGTTGCTCACTATTCAGCTTCTAAGCACCCCTGCAGCTGTCCCCATGTAGGAAGCTTCCACCAAGCATTCACATGCTCTTCCAGTGGTGGTTTCTGTAGCTATTCATTTTACATGCTGAGGTTGCCAGCCCAATGCATATCATCATATTAGTTGCCTTGTACGAAATGCCTGTGGGAGAAGTAGTCCTAACTCTTTCTTTGTCTCAAAAGAGAATCCCAGGAACTATGTGGAGTACAACCCTTCCTTATTTCACAGCCAAGATAGTCATTAACACATAATCTACAGCAACACAAATGATTTACAAGGCAGCCTTTGTTTTGAAATCCCTAAGGTAAAAGAAGCAGGAGTGGACCTAACAACACATGGAGAAGAGAACTGGAGACAGAAATGAAAATAATCAGGAAGACACGGAAATAACTGAAGCTCATAGCATAGTACAGGAACACTTGGCACACGTTTATTGAAGGCCTATGCTCCTTGGGGAGCTGAAAGGGGATGATGAACATAAATGATCTGTGGTTAAAGCTTGTTCCACCTTCCTTATTCCATAGTCTTATAAAAGACTACAGCACCATTTTTTATACAACAATAGACGGCTTGTTTCCAATTTCTTGATTTCACGTCTGTGCTGTTATCTTTGTAATGGTCATTCCTGTCCCTTCTGGATGTTTATCCGCCCTGCTATTTGCTGATCCACTTCTTCCTCTTTGTGGGATTGTCTCTTATACAGTTGTCTTTGATAAACCACTTTGTTCCTATTTCAGTCATAATTTTGTGCTTTCTTTGCACAACGCCACCCCTTTTTTAATGGGTCATAGCATTCTTATTTATTTTTAATGTTTCTCGCTTAGCTCTCACTTTTTTTCCTTTCTGATTTTGTTTGCTTGTCCCTGACGAAGACATTGGAGCCGCAACATAGGCAATTTCCTACATCCTAGTAAGAAGTATTACTAATTATATAAAAAAATATTTTTAACCCATATATTTCAGCCTGCCTTGTCTACTGTCAGCTCAGCTTTACATGGCTCTGTTTGGAGTGGGAATCTTGAAAATACTATAACCACAAATTTCTTGTACCCACCTTTATGGACAGTGACTGGACAATGATGTCACCATTTGGTGTGATAATAGGCAGGTCTTCGATGATGATAGTTGACTGTGTATCAATGACAACACCTGAAATATACAAAACCAGCACAATCCTTTTAGTTCAAGGCAATTTCACCGATGGCCTTGTTGGAATCAACTCAAAATAATATAAATACAAGACTGAACACAGCATGTGGAGGGGGCCACACAGAGAAGTGAGGCCATGAAGATGGACAGTTTCAGACTTACGGTATTTGAAGAAAAGAGCTTTAATGGTTTGATACAGCCGAATCTTTCTCCATGGAGGAACCTATAACATAACATGCCAACTAGTACAGGTTACTCATATTCTTTACTGGTTTTCATTTTGTTTTCAGAACTGCACAGCTGTTCATACTTTCTGTTCATACTTTTTTTTAATATACATATATACACGCATTAGTCGATATTCATGTCGTGAAATTCAGTGAAATGACAGGTCATGTGAATAAAAAATCAACCAATAAAATCAAGCAGCTTTTTGTGATTGATGTGAGAACTTGCGTTTTACAGTGTTAAATAAACTCAGACACTTGTTTGGGTTTTAAAACAAGTGAAGACTTAACTTAAAAAGGCATTTTTGCATGTCTCAATTATAACTCAGCCCACTCTGATTGAAAATATTTTTACACAAATTAAAACTCTTTTGATATGTTTTTTTTCCTTTGTTTGTACGGTTTTTTTCAATTTTTTTAACAGGTTTTTTATCTGCTGGTTTTAGCATGTATGCTATATAATGAGGAACTCCTACCTTTGAAACATATACCTGCCCGCAAAAGCTGCTGATAGTGGACACCACTATATATATTCATTTTATAAGCCTTTAATTGAATTTTCTTATTAATTAATGTTTAATCTAGTTTTAAAACTAAAGTTTACTTAACCATCAAAATCAACTTCATATCCAAGTCAATATGAGATTTACTTTCAGTGTGACACTAAGGCTCAACTTCCTGTGGCCACTGATATGGCAACTCTGTAACAATGTTAAGCAAACACAGACACAATACAACTAAATATAACCTTAAAAACAAACTAATCAAAATAAAACAAACAGCCAGTTGGAACTGCATAGAGATTGCTCTAATCACTCTTATCACGTTCAAAGTTTGCTCAGAAAAATGTTAGGAACTACATTCTGCATCAATTATATTGACAGAAAAACTGTATCAAGTATATATAGAGAGACAAGAAAAATAAGTGGTTTGGCCATCTCATGAGACAAATTATCACCACATGCCTACAACAGTAGAGTATCTGGTTTCAGGGCACAGGGAAGATCAGAGACAGATGGATATACAATATCACAGAAATTCTACAATAACACGGGTTCGCAGCAGCCAATGTGACACAGTTAGCTCATGACTGCAGACTTCAGCTACCCACTAAAATTCATGGCAACATTGGACCGGAGGAGTAAGTAAATAATTAGCACTCTGGGTCCTATAAAAATGAGAATGATAAGAATTATTACCTGTTGCTGATAACATCAGCAAAGATGGATAGGAAGCCAATTAAAAAACACCACTTCAGCACTGCTTACATACCTTTTTGAACAAGAGGCCCATTGATCCTCTCATGGGTCACTTTCTGTGTTTTCTGCTGGGTGACGGTGTCCCTGTGATATTTTCCATGTCTGACATCCTCAAAAACTTCAAACATCTGGGACACTCGAGATGTGTATCCCGCTAGCTCAGTGACCTATAAAAAAATAAATAAAAAAGTCAAACACAGTGGCTTTGTTTCTTTATATCAATGTCTTTAACATCCAAAAAAATTTTTATACGAATACCAATGCTGAAGTGTAACCATTAAAAACTGTGATCATATATATTTTTAAATAAAAAAGAAACAGAAAGAAAAGGAGAAACTAAAGAAAGAAGAACTGCTGACTTGTATCAACTGAAAAGTGGATGCAGTAACAGTGAAAGCTGGAATTTTTATTTTAAAGGGTGAAACGAGAAAATTTGTCCAGTTCATTGTAGAATGAACTTGTTTTTTTGTTTTTTTTTAAAAAGGGTGAAACATTAATCAGGTTGCCAAGAAGTTGGGCACTATTGGAGCTGTAAAAAAAAATGAAGCAATTCCTCACCTCCTTGTAAGAAGATATCATTCTTTCAATGGCATCTGCTGAGCTGATAAGAAGGTTACGTGCCGTTGTAAAGTAACGAGTTCTCTCACTGACACCTCCATCTACATCATCTTCCACATTAGATCCTGAGAAATTATGGTCATAGTTCAGAATGCAAGCTTCTTTCCATTCCATAATCAAACAATTATGTATAAAGTGAGCGAGCCTACTTGAAACTACAAGGCCTTATACATTAAACATCATCACCCCTCAGCTCCCCAAGGAGCATAAGCCTTCAACAAACCCATGCCAAATCTTCCATAACGTCTCATCAGATTTCAAAGCAATTTTCTGTGTAAACATGTCAAACGCTGCTTCATTGTCTGCAATGTCACATGGTGAATTTGATACCAAGCTTTGTTCTACTATTATGTGCTATGTAAAGGATCTGTTTTATCAAAAGACTGCCTGTTCCTCCCAGAGTCAGAGATGGAGTCAGAATCAGAGTTTGCAGTGTTGTGCAGAGTTGTAGTCGGAGTCAGTTACAAGGTCCCTTGTTCTGACTCCTTTCACAACTTAAAAATTCCTGAATGCAAGGGGGAAAAAACCATGGCATCTCTCAAGAAATTAGGATTTATTTTCTTTAAAACCATTCCTGTGAAGCTCTTAATGTTTAAATTTTTGTTGTTGAAGTTTTGTTGCTATTAAGAACACTGTAGTTTTAAATGCCATTTAACAAATGACAACTATTAAAGTAAAAGAAGATTATTTTTTAATTTGCCTTACCTATAATAAATAAGTACTATTATATATCGCTAACATTAATGTAAAGGACTTGCATCAAAACCATATTACATTTGGGGTTGCGACATCATTGTGATGTTTTTAAATTAGTCACTTTGCTCATATATCAAAGATATGATCTTATGCAATGCGATTAATAGTTTACAGAGCATATGCAATGCGATTAATAATTAACAGAGCATATGCAATGTGATTAATAATTAACAAAGTCTGAGCTGGAGCCATACTTATTAAATTACTGGAGTTGAAGTCAAAAACAATTCTTGTCAGACTCCACAACCCTGGTTCCTCCCTCAGCTGTCTATCCATTGCCTCTTATAATTTCTTTATTCATTATTTTGAGCCCATGTAGTTCCCAAGAGACAAACAAACAAAAAAAAAAAAAAAGGGCCAACTGCACCCTCAGGCATGTCACACAGGGCAACTAATATGAGGTTGTGCATGAGGCTGCCAACCTCATCATGTAAAAATGTAAAACAAATTACTGCAGACACCACCACTACAAGAGCATGTGGACGCATGGGTGCAGACTTCCTGAGTGACCAGCTACAATGGTAGCTCCATACTCTATAAGGTGTGCAAAGGAAAATGATGATGATTCATTATTTGTACAGATATATTGTGACAGATTATGAAAATAGCTTTCATCTATCTACTTCTTTATCTACATTTTTCTTTTACCTAGCTTCACCTACGCCTGTTGGTTAACATAAAACCAATCTATGTCTTAATTCCCATATAAAAAATCTACAACATATACTAACCCTTAGTATTAAAGACACACTATTCCTTTATGCAACATTTTCTTAGTGTACTTTTCTTGAGCTTTATCTACTCTTTTCTTCGTGTTACAACAATTTTTCCAAATTTTATTAGTATACTCTCTCTTTATGTAATATTTTCTTAACTTTACAAGCATTATTTTTATTAGTGCTACAGTGTCCTAACTTTACAAGCATCAACCAATCAATATCCTTTACACATGCCAAATTCTCCTGTTACTCAAGGTCTTTCCGTGTCTTCCTTATGATTTCCATTTCTGTCTTGTGTTCTCTTCTCCGTCTGCTCTTTTGTCTAACTGTACTTCTCTCACCCTGGGTATTCCATCGCCAGCATCTTCTTCTCACCTCTTGTTCCACTGGCACTTGCCTGGTTCTTGTCATCAGTTCCACATTGGTGACCTTACTCTACTACTTAAAACCTTCTTTCTATGCAAGACCCATTACAAACATACTCTTCATTAATTTTGTAAACATAACCTTCTATTGTTTTACAGACATACTACTTCTCAGTACTACACAAATGCTCCTAGATTTACGAAGAAGAAAAAAAAATATTTTTTAGCTTTCCAAACAAACTGTTACTTGTATGAATGTAAGAGTAAGTTCCAAACAAACTGTTACTTGCATAAGCATTTCTTTTCTTTGTGTTTTTTCCTACTGTCACAAACATATTTTCTGTGGTGTATCCTGATTAAAAAGTACATACCATCTTCTCTGATACCAGTTGCTGTAATAATTGGCACTGCAACCATTATTAGTCCACTGGCACTCCACACATACTTCATGAGAAACTGCTCCAGCATAATGTACCACAACCGCTTATAGATGATGAGATCCATCTGTGCTACTAGCTCTTGGTAGCATCGGGTTAGAAGAGACTTCTCAATCTACAGAGTATGAATATGAAACATAGGACCAATTAAATAAAACAACTCAGTATGTCTACCTTTTATACAAAAACCACTAACTACACTAAAATTGTTTTTACAATGGCTGTAAAAACAGAATACTGAAAATTATGCCAAGATGATGATATCAGTGCAAATTTCCATCATCATCAGACACTGGCCTTCAGCTCTCCAAGGCCTTCAATTTATACATGCTAAGTCCTCCTATTCCATGTCATCAGTTTCAGGCCCTTCCATGTCATCATCATCACTTTCACTTTTGTCGCCTGTTCTCTTCTCCATGTGATTTTGGTCTCCCTACCTCTTTCCCTGGGGATTCCAGAACAAGGACTGTCATGTAATGCTATCATAGTTTCCTCAAAGGGTGTCAAAGCGTCCTTTTTTAACCTTCTGTTCCACTGCCACTTGTCTGGTTCTTATCATCCATATTGGTCATCTTGCTGTACCTTTTCAATTTATGAAAATCTTTAACTTACTGTGTTGTTGCTTTTGTCGATCTCCATGTTTCAGAGAATTTCCATCATAAAAAGTATCTATGTTAACTTTACATGCAGTGTTGGGATGAGCAACTTTAATTTTCAAGTGAAAACAGGTGTACGACAGGGTTGCCCCTTGTCAACCATTCCATTTTTAACTGTCATAGACTGTGTGATCTGCCAGACAACAGAGGATACCCCTAGTGGAATAAGATGGCCAACGTTCACCATAATGGAAGATTTACAATACACAGACAATATTTCACTACCCTCACATTCACATCAGCATATCCAAGAAAAAATAGACTGACTGAATAAATATAGCCAACAAGAGGGACTGAACATCAACCTCAAGAAAACAGAGGTCATGACACTCAAAGTAATAAACCCTGAGCCAATTAAAAATAAGGAACCAAAAGCTGGAACAAACAGATACATTTACATATGTAGGAAGCATATTAACACCAGACGACGGAACAAGCAAAGACATCAGTTACAGAATGAATAAATCCAGAACAGTCTTTGCAAATCTAAACATTTGGAAATCTTCTCAGTGCAGCACAAACACCAAATTAAGATTATATGACAGTTGCCTACTTTCTGTACTTTTGTATGGTGCAGAATGTTCAAGAGTATCAGAAATGTCCAAATTATCCTCTTTCTACACAACCTGTTTAAGGAAAATTCTTCGAATGTTTTGGCCGAATATCATCTCCAACCAGGAACTGCTTGCAAGGTGCAACCAAAAAAGCATGCACACCATCATTGCAGGAAGACGCTGGAACTGGGTTGGCCATATCATCAGTAAGGACCCTGACATCATCAACAGAACTGCTATGCTATAGACCCCAGAAGGACTGCAAAAGAGAGGCAGACCAAAGACAACCTGGCAGAGAACAGTGGAGGCTGTGATGCAAAGCATGAACCAGAGTTGGGGCATGGCACGAAAGATGGCTAACGACCGATCAAAATGGGGACAGTTTGTTGCTGCCCTACAAGACCACTAGGCAAGATGGCCACTAACTGATTTGTCAGTCAGGGGCTAAGGATCCAAGAAGAAGAAGAAATGTTTCAGAGCCACATAATAGGACTGACTTGGCATCTGAACTGACGATTCAGATTTCTGTGCTGGACTTTATGTCTCTTCATCTCCATATATTTCCCAATGCAATGAAAGCTCCTCTTGCCTTATGTATTTCTATTTTGATTTCATTGTCTGTCCTTCTCACTTTGTCTATATTGCTGCCAAGTTGTAGAGGTGTTTCTTCAAGTTCATTCTCGTTATCACATCTTTCGATCTTATAATTTGTAAAGCAATGATGCTCCCCTTGCCTTTTGTGCATCCTTATTTTGATATCCCTTGCTGAGAACAACACAGAGATAAGATGCCGAATGGTTTAACAACATAGGGAAATGGGGAAAAACTTATCTTACACATCACATACTGTATATGTGCCATGCTTAGGGAAATACTGTCCTAAACAAAAGTTAATTTTGTTATCTATCACAAGCAGAGATCTGTGATACATGAAACAGAAGAAATCAGACTTTAAATTCAATTTAAGGTGCATTAATTACCAGCTGCAAAAGTAGGAAAAGGAAAATACAAGAAAATAGTAGGACAGTATGGATTAGGGACAAGGAATGATAGAGGAGACAGACTTATCCAGTTCTGTGAAGAAAACCAGCTGGTCATATGTAACACCTTTTTTGAACACCACCCAAGGAAATTATACACATGGAAAAGCCCAGGAGATGTAACACGAAATCAAATCGACTATATCATGATAAAACATAGATTTAAGAACAGTGTCACAAGTGCAAAAACACATCCTGGCGCTGACATAAATTCAGATCACAATCCAGTCATCATCAAAGTAAATATAAAGCTGAAAAGAGCAGGAAACAGAAGACAGGAGGAACCCCAGATAGAAATATCAGCGCTGAAACAACCAGATATAAAACAGAAATATTTAATCGATGTCAAAAATAAATATCAACAGTTATTGACAGAAAGCATGGAGCAGTATAGAAGAGAAAACCCAGAAGAAAAAGCAACCGCAAAATGGGAATGCTTAAAAACAAGCATACAATCAGCAAATGCAAATTTACCTAAAAAGGAGTCTAAGAAAAATCAAATTTGGATGACAGATGACATCTTGAATAAAATGGCAGAAAGAAAGAAAGCAAAAAAACACTCCAGAATATAAAACAATAAACAATGACATACGTACTATGTGTAGAGAAGCAAAAGAACGGTGGATAGAAACAAAATGCAAGGAAATAGAAGACTTGGAAGCAAAGCACATGACAAGAGATATGCATGAAGAAATAAAGAAATTATCAAATCGGTCGCGGTTTGCACAAGGAGGAAGCTGTATCAAGAACAAAAATGGTGTAATATTACTTGATGAGAAAGACATATCAAACAGATGGGCAGAAATACGTAAAAGAACTATTCGAGGACAACAGAGGTAAAAAACCATCACCAGATTCTAATGAAGGCCCAAACATTCTCAGATCAGAAGTAGAGAATGCCATTCATATGATACAAAAAGGAAAATCAGCAGGCATGGATAACATAAAAATTGAAATGATAGAAGCTCTGGAGAGCTTTGGTATAGATACAATCACAGAAATATGCAACGATATATACAATACAGGATATATACCACACGACATGAAGACATCAGTTTTCATAACATTGCCCAAAAAACCAAATGCAACAGAATGTTCAGACTTCAGAACAATCAGCCTGATGAGTCATGCAATTAAGATACTGCTCAAAATCATACAGGAAAGAATAAAAAGTAAAGTAGACAGCGAAATCCAAGAAGAACAGTTTGGTTTTAGACGGAACAGTGGAACAAGAGAGGCAATATTTTGCCTAAGAATATTAGCAGAAAAATATACAGAGGTCCAAAAAAGTATGTATATGTGCTTCATTGACTATAAGAAGGCTTTTGACAGAGTCCATCATGAGAAAATAATTGAATGCCTCGAAGACATAGGTATTGATGGAAAGGATATAAGAATACTCAGTAACCTTTATTGGGAGCAAACTGCCACAGTAAGATCGGGAAGGAATTATTCACAATACATAGACATAAAAAGAGGTGTCAGACAAGGTTGTGTGCTGTCCCCCTGCCTATTTAATTTATACACCGAAAAAATTTTCAAACAGATACAGGAAATACCAGGACTGAACATCAGTGGAAGATCAATAAACAATCTTAGATATGCAGATGATACCGTGTTGTTAGCTGAAAGCGAACAGGAGTTACAAGAACTAGTGAAGCAAGTGAACAGTATAAGTCATGAATATGGACTCGACATTAATATTGAGAAAACAAAAACTATGATAATTAGCAAAACAGACGACAAACCCACATTAAAGATAAGCGTAAATGGGAAAATCCTGGAACAAGTCAAGAGCTACGTATATCTTGGTCATATAATAACAGAAGATGGCAGATGTGAAACAGAAATCAAGAAGAGAATAGGAATGGCCAAAGCTACATTCAACAACATGAAACATATACTGACATCCAAACAGTTATCTCACAAATTAAAACTGAGAATCATAAAGTGTTATATATATTCTGCATTTCTGTATGGTGCAGAAACATGGACGATGAATAAGCATTTGGAAGAAAGAATTGAGGCTCTTGAAATGTGGATATATAGAAGAATGGGGCGTATCTCATGGAAAGAGATGAAAACAAATAAGGAGGTCCTAGAAAATCTAGGTATGAAAAGAGAACTAATGAGGGAGGTCAAAGTTCGGCAGCTAAAATACTTTGGCCACATAAAAAGGCATAACACCTTTCAGAAGACCATAACAGAAGGGAGAGTTGAAGGCAAATGTGCAAGGGGAAGACAGCGCTATAAGTGGGAAGATAACATCAAAAGATGGACAGGAAAGAGTCTATCAGAGTGCACCACCAAGACAAGAGACAGAAGACGTTGGAGATCCATTACAGCCAACCTTCGTTGTGGAGATGGCAACTGATGATGATGATGATGAATTACCAGCTAAATCACTGTCTACTGTACATCACCATCTTAGTCTATACCCAAACACAGATCTATGACACATTTGGTTTAGTTTGGTTGTAAGGACTATCTTCATTGCACACGGACTACTCCATCAGTGCTCCGATCTCCCCCCTTATACCACACTAGGAGGATCTCAGCACAGTACACGAACTCTGTAGCACCGTCGAGAATCCCAATGTGTGTTTATATAGGAATTATACTTCTTCTTCTTCTTCTTGCGATCGCATCTTTGATGATTACACCGTCAGACGAGTTCTCATGATGAATTCGACTGTTGTTTGAAGTTCCTCTTTAACTCCATATAGCTTTGAGTTTAGTGTTGAGTCATTGGGCCAGTATATCTTTCTTAACTGGTCATACAGAGGACAGTCCTGTAGAACATGCTCAGCAGTTTGTTCGTTTAATCCACATGTGCACAGTGGTGAAGCAGACAATCGTAGCTTGTGCATGTGTTTATTCAGTTTGTTATGCCCTGTCCTGAGTCGAAAAATAGTTATCTGTCCCTGCCGGTCGAGAGTGTGATAGTCGTCTTTGGGTTGGTTCTGTTCTCTTCTGATAGTCTGGATAGCTCTCTTTTTCTCAAAGTACGTGACTTCATTATCTTCTTGTTCACATTCTCCTCCCTTTTTTGCAAGTTTATCTGCCTTTTCATTTCCGGGTACACCACAATGAGATGGTACCCACTGAAGTATGGTTCTCTTTTTGGCAGCTACCTTGTTTAGTTCATTTCTCAGATGCGGGAGTTTACCACCCTTGAGAGCTTGCAGGACAGACAGTGCATCTGTGAGGATGACTACCTGGTGGCAGTCAGAGTTGGTGTTATAAATCATATTTGCAGCTTGCTCTAGAGCTTGAACCTCAGCTGTATAGTTGGAACAGAATTTACCAGTGGGAATGTGCCTAGTCTCATAGTGGTTGTCAGGATATGAGATAAAGATACCGGCACCTCCATTCCTAACAGCATTAGTTGCTGATCCATCTGTATAGGCATGTATCCATGATTGATCGGGATAGCTTTCTTGGATCATACTCAATGTAGCAGTTCGTTTTTGCAGATCATTATACTCACATCCACTTGTGAGACCACTGACTGATGTATTAATTTGGAGGGCACTGCTGGCCTGCTCCCATGGTACAGGGTATAGGGTGGGCTTCAGTGGTGTTGTCTTCATGGATAGGTCTTCTTGATGCTGTCTTATAAGTCTTTTCCCCCGATGCACAAAGCTGCTACGCTTTAGACGTCCCAATGCCAGATCATCTAGTCTTGCCTTCATTGGGTGCATTGGCATACTGTTGTACTTTTCCATCTGGATCATGGTTTTTGTGTCTCTTCTATGGGACAATGTCTGTAATCCAGCAACCTTCTGCATCTCTGTTATTGGTGTAGTTTTCATGGCTCCTGTAATGAGCCTGAGAGCTTGATTTTGCACCTTGTCCAAAGACTGCAGATGTGAGTTAGCAGCTGATGACCATGCTGCTGAGCTAAACTCTAAGTGTGGTCTTATTACTCCATTATAAATCTTCTTTAGATTTCGTTCATTTGCTCCCCAGTTTGTACCTGCTAATTTTCTGAGTATGCCTAGTCGTCTTCGGGCCTTTCCTTCTGCATTTTCAATATGCTTATTCCATGTAAGCCTTTGGTCAAATGTCACCCCAAGATAGGTGGGGTAGCTTTCTTCCTTGATCACGGTTGTCCCTAGGTGTATGTTAGCTGATTTGTCCTTGGGGGCGAGGGAGAACAGTGTTGTGGAGGTTTTGTCTGTGTTTATTGTGATAAGCCATTTCTCTGCCCATGACACTAGCATGTCTGCTGCCCGCTGCATTCTATAATTTGCTGTGGTGACATTTTCATCAGCGCACCAGAGTACTAGGTCATCTGCATATAAGGCAGCTTTAACTCCTGCAGGGAGATCTTTCACCAGGTCATTGATGTAAACAAGGAAGAGTGTTGGGGAAATTACTCCTCCTTGAGGTACCCCCTGATGGAGCAACACTTTTCTGCTCTGCAGACCGTCAAGAGTGACTCTAGTTCTCCTGTTATGCAAGTATGACTGGATCCATTTCATCATGTTGCCTTGGATTCCACTTCTCCTAAGTTTTGCAATGAGGCCATCTTTCCACACCTTGTCAAAGGCCTGCTTGAAGTCGACCCAGATCGTTAGGACCTTTTTCTTCTCCTGGAAGGCATCTTCTATTGCTTGAGACAAGTAAGTAACTTGGTCTTCTATACTGTAGCATTCTCTAAATCCAGCTTGTTCCGGCACCAGGATCTGCTCAGACTCTAAATACCATTTCAATCTGTGGTTGACTATTCGCTCCATAGTCTTCCCAACACAGCTTGTGAGACTGATTGGCCGGTAACTTGCAGCCTCGGTCTTACATTTCCCTTTCTTTAGTATGGGTATTGTGATGGCTTCTCTCCATACTTGGGGTACCGTTCCTTTCAACCAGCTGTGGTTGAATATCTCAAGCAGTTTTGTCTTTGCTGCTGAGCTCAGATTTACTAGCATTTCATTGCTGATTTTGTCTGGGCCGGGTGACTTTTGAAACTTAAGCTTGGAAATAGCCTTCTGTAGTTCTCCTAGTGTGATGGGTTCCCTCATTGGGGCAGGAGTATCTGTCTGTCCCATGGTTGTCAGTATTTCTTTTCTTATCTCTCTCTGATGATCTATGTTAATGGGTAAGTTGCTTTCTGAACTGTATCTTCTAGCAAACAAGTCTGCAGCTTGTTTTCCTCTGAAAAGTTTGCCACCTTCATCCAATGTGATAGTCTGCCTAGGTGAGGAACGCTCTTCATTTAGAGACTTGACTAATCTCCAAAGTTTCCTGCCGTCTTTCTCAAGGTTCAGCGATGCCGTTTTAGTTCTCCAGCTTTTCCGTTTTTCTTCTAGCTTTGTTCTCTGAAACTCTGCTACAGCCTTTTTCCATTTGTTGTGAGTTTCAAGTGAAGGCTGAGACTCTGCGTCCTTTCTAGCCCTGTCCATAGCTTCCTGACGTTCTTGGAGTGTGCTGGACCAGTATGGTATGTAGTTACGCCGGCATCCTTTGGGAATTGTTTCTTTTGCAGCTTGTAGTATGCATCTGTTGAAGTCTTTTACCACTTCATTAATGTCTCTGTTCTGTACCTTGAGGGTAGACAGCAGCGTGTTCACCTGATGCCTGAATAAACCCCAGTTGGCTTTTTTGTAGTTCCATCTTGTAATGGCTGGGCCTGTACTGAGAGTTGCACTCTGGACAGTAAGAAAGATTGGGCGATGGTCGCTTCCCCCTAGTTGGTCTCCTACTTCTCTACTAATAGATCCAGCTATATCTGGTGTGGAGAAGGCAAGATCTGGTGTTGAAGTTGTGTGCCATCCTCTGGAGTAGAAGGTAGGAGTATCTGTGGCATTATTGACTAGGATTAGGGAGTGATCATCTTGCCAAGTTTCAACCTCTTCACCTCTGTGATCCAGATGGTTATAGCCCCAGCTCTGGGAGTGGCTATTAAAGTCTCCAACTGCTATAAAGTTGGTGGCTGGTACCTGTATAGAGCTGAGACTCAGGGGTTTGTTGTTCGGACAGTAATAGTTCAGGAGTTCTATTTCCATCTTGTCTACCTTTATCTGCAACAGCTGATATTCTGCTCCATCCATGAAGGTTTTCCTTTCGTGTGCAGGAATGTTATTCCTTACAAGAGTAAGTACTCCTCCTTTTCGTCTATCTTTTCTGTCGGATCTGAAGCATTGATATCCCCTTATTTTAAAGGTTTGATCTGCTTTCAAGTGAGTCTCTTGGATACAGCAAACACTGACTTGCTTCTCATACAAGATGTTTTCCAGCTCTGTCTTTTTGCTGTATCCAGCCTGCTTGCTGTTCACTCCCTCTGCATTCCAGTGCATCATGACAAGTGGCACTCTGGGTTTCTCTTTTTCTGTTTTGTTTTGGTCAGTAGTTCTCCTCCGCCGTCTGCTGACTCCACAAGACGGTCTAGAGGGTCCTCCAGTAGCTGAGGGTGGGCTCTGTCGAGGCTCAGAGCCCGGCACTGCACCTGCCTGGTGGAGCTCCACAGGGCGAGCACCAGTACGAGATTTATTTGACGGTGTACTCTCCATAGAAAAAAAAAAAGCGAGTTGCGTGATACTGTGGTTTCCGGTGCGCCTTCTGGCCCAGTATCTATGACTTTAGCACCTGTTCAACGGGAGAGTGGGCTCATCCCTAATCTGTTTATGTTCCCAGTAGTAGACTATTCGCAAGCAGCCTGGGGGTGTCACTGCTCTGCGCGGACCTTGTTTACCGAGGCGGCGTCCGAGCTCGTATGGTGAAAATATGGTTGTGTTATCTTCAAAATAGCCCTGTCTTTCCCATGGCTTTTCTGCCATCCTGCAGCTTTGAGTTAGGGAGTTCTGAGCTCCAGTCTCTTTCCCAGGCATTTTATCCTGGCCTGGCACGCATACAGAGGACCCCACTTCTGGTTCTAAGTTAGCAGTTGGGGATAGGTGGGGTAGCACCCTGTGCATTCCCCGTCATCCAGGGGGCTCTCCAACTATGCAGAGCTTGCACAATGCTGTGCTCTGGTTCTGGGCTCTCCCAAGGAATCCTCACGTCCTGCACAGAGCCACTTCCAGATACCCACCACCTGCCAACCCTCCATTGTAGAGATCTCCTGCGTGCGGCCATCCAGTCAAGAGCCAGTATTAAGTCTGGTGCCCATGTGATCCCCCCAAACTCAGTGTGCAATGCTGGGTTCTCATCATGCTGCAACACAGGGGGGATTGTGATGCTCAGCCATCTCTCTCAACTCTGCCCGATAAGTGACATCGGGGACTTAACTGTGCCTCAGTACTGGGAGGCCCCGTTTCCGGGTACACCACACACAGCCAATTGTGGCAACGGTCGCCGTGGGCATGTCTTCAGTGGGGAAGTTGTGGAGTCTTCCTGTCCATGTTCTTGCACATCCTAACACTGCCCGCAAGACATCGGAGGTTTGGAGAGTGGCCTTCTCTGCTTTTTTGAGCCGGGGTGGGCTCCCCGGGCAAGTCTCGATGGGGATCGGGACGTGTCCACGCGCCAGTGGGCCCAGCATCGGCTGCATCTGATGGAGGACTTGCTCTGCCAGGTTTGATGTGGATTTCCTACCGCCCCGGGTAGAAGCCAGAAGTGTACTGTGCCAGCTCTGGGGGAGATAAAGGGGGTGTTTCTGCGTCTCCTTCTGATACGTAGCCAAGGTAGGGCTCACAGTGCTCTTTCCCCGCCACCAAATTGCCTGCTGGTTACGCCGAGTTCTCCGAGGCTCTAGGCGTGTGACCAAGAGTTGAAGGCAATAGGATCGTCAAGTCCTGAGTCTCTGTGCCTGTACGATGGGTTCCGATCTTCAGGGAGCAGTCCACACTCGTTCCCACTCCCAAGACTTGTTCAGTACCCATCTGGCTCCTTCCCACCCACAGAGGGCGTGTACGGTGTAGTGCACCGGTTTTATTATCGAGGTTTGCTCCTCTAGATCCGTTGTGTTTAGCCTGAGGATTCGCACCCTCAGTTACCAGGACTACCTCGAGGAGGGTGTGGCTCTTCACCACGCACAACGATCTTGGGGTATGAGAGGTTTTGCTAGGCCAAGAGACTAACACCGCAATGGTCGCTCCTTTCATGAACAAGAATTCACTAGGCCTAGGGTGAAGCAAGGGGGGAAACCCACTACCCACAACACCAGCACATCATACCCCCTGTCTGTAAAAGACTTTGCCCCAGGAATTATACATTCTATAAATATTTTTGTGGTGGATAAGTTTCTAATTTATTTATTATTTTTTTTTGCCAGAGCTGCAGCCTGATAAGCCTACTCTTTACAAATTCCAACTGCCGTGGGATTTTTAACGTGTGCAACTTGCACACAGGACCTCCTTTTTCTTCGCCCTTATCTGAGAAGGCTAGGCATCTGATCTCACTACCCAGGAGACCAGGGGTGAGTATGACATCATTAGGACCACTGGTTCTGAAAAAAAATTTCCATAAATTATATTCCCTCAACTGGGAATCGAACCTGGTACCTCTTGAACTCGAGGTGGACGCCATACCTCTTAGCCACTCTGACCCGTTTTATGTTTAATGTGACACATTAAACATAAGAAACTACACATTAAATTTAAGGTGCATTAATTACCAGCTGAATCATTCTTTACTGTACATCACCATCTTTGTCTATATACAAACAGAGATCTGTGACACATTAAACTAAAGAAATCAGACTACATATTCAATTTAAGATGCTCTAATTACCAGCTGAATCACTCATTACTGTACATCACCATCTTTGCTGCAAATAGTTTCAGGTTTGGATTAATGTTATTTGTTAATGTTTGTTCAATTTCATCTGCAACTTGTGGTAGTGCAGTTAATTAAAAGTATTATTAAACATGTATTTAAAGAGAACAGGGTGAGGGGTTTAGGGTTTTAAAAAAAAGTCACTAATGCTAACCTTAACCCTAACCCAGACCCTCTTGCGACAAAGATGGCAGATATACAGTAAACTGTGGTTCAACCTTAATTACCTTATGGCCATTGTAGAAGGCAATTTCCTCTGCATTTGTTATTATTCTTGAATGCATGAACCGTAGGTAACCTTTCCTGTTTGCTTCCTCTGCTACAAGCTTTCCAAACTTTGGTGAGACAGAACGCAAAACTTTGGCAGTGATAAGTATGACAACAGATGCAATGATAGTTGGAGCTTTCGAACTTGCACCCCGGCTACTTGCAAGTCCGTACAATGTGAAAGACATAAGTGCCACATCTAATAACGGCTTTGTTAAATGTGAGTACAGATGGGCCAGGGATGATGTGAACATTGTAATGTCTTCTGTTAAACACTGATCAGCATTTGATAAACGACCGTCAAGATTGCTCACACGATAGTAAGTCTGGCTGTCAAAATACTTCTCGTATGCATGTTTCACAAGACGAGTGCGAAAGACTAGAGCCAGTTTGCTCTCCAGAAACCTAATGAGGCTGTTGATAAATGTCGCAGGAACAGCTAGAAGGATCCATTTTGACAACTGCACTATAAATCTGGTGACATTTCGTTGAACAATACTCTGCACAATACTGCCATCAAGTTTTGCAACATATATTGATAAAAATGTCCGTATCACTAGACTAACTGTATGCACCAAAAGAATTCCAAATTCTTTGCACCAAACTTTTGGTATAATTATTTTGATAAGGGACCGCAGCTGTCTGTAAAAATGTTTGTCAACTTGTGGGTTCCGTCTGTCTGACTGCTCCTTGCTGTTGTGCAGTGGTGATAAGTTTGCTGAATTTCCTACTTCACCTCCATTTAACTTATCATATCCTTTTGCTTTTTGCTGAAAAACTAACTTTGCTATTGTTGGATATAAACGACGAAGGCTATAAGCAGCCAAAAAACACACAGCTGCTCCTGTAACAACCTTATTTCTCGTGATATGTGTTTTGGCTGTGGTATCCAAAAATTTGCTGTTGGACATGATGAAAGCATAACAGGTGACACTCTGAGAAAAGACGCCGTTTATATGATTAGACTCTTCCTGGTGAAATATGTAGCTGACTAGATCACAAAGACGAACGACTGAAGCTGATGTTATTCTGGTTGAAGACTAGGCCTAATTATAAGACTAATAACAAGCAAGTAAAACGACAATGATCCTAGGCTCTGAAAGTTTGAAGTGTACTTTACCGAAAGCTCCACAAGACTAATTCGCTATCCTGGTGCATTATTGTGTGTTCATTTAATGACTGCTTTAGTCTGTTGGAAATAAAAAGAAAAAACATCAGTATGTTGCCAGGAGTTCATGGTATTAATCATCAATAACAGTAATACGTCCTATCTTCCATTTTTTACTGTTTTGATCGATGACCTCAATATGCCAGATTTAAAAGCATTCTCAAACATTATACAAAATTGAGGAGTAGGAGTGACTAATTCAAATATTGCACAATTAAAGCCCATATAGTTATTGCTGCCCCCGAAGTCTTAGTGTTATTTAAATTACTGTTTCGTGCATAATTATCGATGCATGCTTAGACAAATACCCCAAAAATATATTTGTAAAGATTAGTACAACTAGAGCCCCTTGATGTAGATGCTGTTATACTTCCTTGTAATGTTGCACTGCCCTTACATTAATACTTTCAGTACGCTGGAGAATGTTTGAGTAACAGTAATAAAAGATGAGCACGAGGAAGGAAGAATGCAAGAGGGGACTGTGCCCGATTTTCAACCCTTCGCAAATTAATTGCTTTCGTATATGTCTATCTAACTATCTACCTAGTCTGATTCTGGTCTAGAGTTTGGGACGCAAAGACAGCGAGGAAAGTAACTGTTTACCCCACCTTATCTTGATGAACCTAAAAAAAGTCCCTGAGTCATTCAGTTGCACACCGTTAGAAAATTTCACGAGTTCTTATAACATACCTCTGAATATGTCTCAAATCACTAATTTACTGTACGAAGAATTCGATTTTTATGTCTTGTTGTTGTTGTTGTTTTTTAATTTTTTATTATTTTAAAACGTACTTTAATTATGATGATTATTGCAAATGTAATATTACTTTTATAATGATAAATGCCTTAATTATGCTTAAAGTAATTGTGAGGATGAAAGGATATAGTATACATGATGAGAGAGAGAGGAAGGGCAGAATGTCAGACGGGCCTGCGTGCCCAATTCTTAACCCTTTGAAAATAAAGTTCGTTCGTTCGTTCGTTCGTTTTATACATCAAGGGGCACTAGGTACAACTATTTTGCATATCAATACAGTACTCCAACAGTATACTAGTCCATTTTTTTTTTATTTTATTTTTTTTACGTTCACAAACAGTATATAGCAACGATAACTTCTTCGATATCCGTACCCCAATTACAGCTTCACAATATCAATGCTCCTCTATTTCTTCACATTGACGCTCCTTAAAATGCAGACAAATAATGGCATGCTATTTAAGAAAATTATATTTGTTGTTAAGTCAATCTGGCATATGATTTTGAAGCACATGTTACCTACGTCTAAATAGATTAGAAACTACGAAATGTGTATATTTTTTCTATTTCCACGACAGATTATCATATTTAACAAACTATTTTGTGAAACAATGAAATTGTTTGGCGTCTGCTAATTATTTACGCTGTTATAAAATTCTTAAACATTGCACAAGATCTCGAGGTTTAATGAATCTCAAGTGAAAATGAATTGGGTTGGTGGAGTTAGAAATAGGCTTAAAAGCTCACTTCCCAGTGAGAGGAAAATTCAGAAGGTAAAACATATTGAACTGTTATTTACTACAAATAAAACATGCAGCACTAACGACAAAAAGCAATAGCACAACGTAAGCTAATATGTATAGTGCACCAGTAAATTAACAAATACACCATTTTGTCTTTTTCATTTATCTGTCTCGTATGTTTTGTCAAGTCAGTCCTGTTGTATTGCTCTGAGACATGGCGAACAACAAAAACAACAACCAAAAAGCTACAGACTTTTATAAACGGGTGCTTGCGTAGAATAGAAGGACTGAAAAAGTATGACAAAGTCAGAAATGTGGAATTGATGACAAGAACCAGACAAGTGCCACTGGAATCCACAGGGAAAGAGAGGCAGAGGTAGACCAAAAACACACGGAGAAGAGAACTGGATACAGAGGTGAAAATGATGAGAAAAACATGAAAAGAACTTGAGCGGATGGCACAGGACAGGAAGACTTGGCATGTGTTTGTTGAAGGCTTATGCTCCTCGAGGAGCTAAAGGGTATTGATTTGATTGATGTTTTGTTTGTCCATACGATGACTGAGAGTTGTTATCAACAAAGAACATAACCGTATACAATGGCATAGACAGAAGAGCAGCCTTAATACAAGCTAAAAGGAAATAAATTTGGAAAGATAAAAGCAGTATCATCAGGGTCAACGTGGCATTCTCATTGCTTATACCCTGCCTATATGTCTCTACTACTGAAACCTGGACTCTCACCATTGAGCTATGGCGAAAGATCTATGCAGGGGAAACGAAATACAGTAACGTGCACTTCATTCGAAGCACGATAATTCTAAGTTGGACTTAATTCGAAGTTTCGAACATGCCCCTGTAATAGCTCTATTTGTTATACTAATATATTGGTTTTAATTCGAAGTTCGAACTAGTGACAAAGCTGACAATACGAAGTTCGCAACTTGCTATTTCCATTGGTTTCATTCATTCGTTCATTACCGTTCAGCCACTCAAGGGGCTTCCTCTTCATTTTTCATTATGTTTCCAGTTCTCTTCTCTATATGTTTTTCGGCGTACTTCTGCATCTCTTGTCCTCGGGATTTCAGAACAGGGACTACCTGGTAATGCTATCTGCGTGTTTACTCAGTGTCTTCCCTATCGATCGCCAGAGACTTCTTCTCATCTCTTGCACTGCTGGCACGTCTGGTTCTTGTCATCAGTTTCACATTGGTGAGCTTGTCATATCATTTCCATCCTTCTGTTCTACGTTAGCTCCCATTTATGAAAGAAAGTCTGTAACTTCCTGGTTGTTGTTTTTGTCACTCTCCGTGTTTCAAAGCCATGAAACAGAACTGAATTGACTGTGAGTTGAAGATTCTTATTTTAGTGTTGGAGTTTATTTATTTTTATTTCAATATACTTCCCAATATAATGAAAGCTCCTATTGCCTTTTGTATTCTTATTTTTATATCACTGTCCCTCCAACTTTGTCGATATTGTTGGCAATATATATATATATATATATATATATATATATATATATATATATATATATATATATATATATATATATATATATATATATATATATATATATATATATATATATATATAATTCTTCATCTTGCAGGAGTGTTTCGTCATGTGCAATCTTGTTATCGTTTCTGCACTTAATCTCATTACCTTTGTTTTTTCGCTGTGTAGTTTCAGATCCACTTACCGTAATCTCCCATCAGATATTTTCATTTCGTCTTTCATCGGATTACGGTTTCAGGACTGAATTGCCAGGTCGTCGGCAAAATCTAAATCGTCAAGCTGTTTAGTCAGAGTCCGATGAATTCCATTTATGTTGGCTGATGTCGATTGTTAATCCAATCTATAACCAGTAAGAAGAGAAATGGTGACAAGAGGCAACTCTCACACTCCCGTTCTTATCTCAAACGATTCTGTAATTTGTCTTCATGAAGAATTCTGTATGTAATGTCTTCGTTGTTCTCTTAATTATGTTAATCATCTTCAACGGGAATCCATAAAGCCTCATCAATTTCCAAAATGATTATCTGTCAACACTGTCAAATTCCTTTTCATAGTCCACAAATCCAATGTGAAAATGTGAGTTCAATTTAAACTTTCCTTAACTATTATTTGCAATGTGGCTATCTGGTCAGCACATTAACTGTTTTCTCGAAAACCTGCGTGTTTGTTTCTGAGTTGTTTTACTGTGGACTGTTTTAATCTCTCAAGGATGATCATGTTTAATATTTTCAACGGCAGTGTCAGTTAATTATTCTTCTATAATTTGTACACTCTTGTAAATCTTCCTTCTTAGACAATTTGACTAGATATCCTTCTTTCAATGTGCTTCTTCTCTCACCCAGACCTTCCTAGGCTATTTGTGTAATATCTCTTTAGAGATGTCAACATTGCTTTGATGGCCTCTTCAGGAATGCTACCGCTTTTCCTTCTTTTATGAGCTCTATGGCGTTATTTCTTTCTTTCTTGTTTGGTCTTCCACAGTTGATTTGTAACTCATGTTCTGTGGCTGGACTTCTTGTAGATTTTGTGGACCTGGTCTATTGAGAAGTTTCTCAAAATGTTCTGTCCACCTCTTCATTTGCGCCTGCATATTGCTAGGCACTTTTCCATTATTGGCTTTGATTGGGCTATTTGGTTGCTTGTATTTCCCTGTTAGCTGCTGTGTCTATTGTACAGGTCCCTCATATTCCCTTTGACAGCAGTTTCCTCTATCTCTCTTCTACCGTTGGTTTGTCCATCGTCATGTTCGGTAATTAACTTTGGCGCACGAAAGAAAAGTTCAGTCGCATCCAGTTCGATTGATATCCACATCCTGAGATTGTTTTAAAATATTCTGTAAAGCACCTTTGATTGTTGCAATCCACGAACGTTGTTCAAGAAGGGATCACAATTTATTTACATTTCAGATTTTAATACTTGCATTCATTTGCTAGGTTCTGTAGAAGACATTAAACGTAGACCTTGTCGTAGCCGCGGTAGCATAGTGGTTAGTGCACTGGTTTCCTAGCTCAGTGGTCTATGGTTCGATCCCCAGATGATGTGGGATTTTTTTAGGCCGCAAACGCCTCCTGTGTCGACCCAGCCCCAATTGGGAACCAGAGCAACTTCTGGGAAGGTTAAGGCGGCCGGCGTGATGCTGACCACATCACCCCTAGTGTGCCAATGGCCAAGAAAATATGGGCCTAACACCATATTCCCAATATGCCTCAATGGGCGTGTAACGGGATCCTTTACCTTTGTCGTAACTATTGGCAGGTTTATTATGAGTACTGTATGTTGACATTTATTAAAAGCTTTTAATTTAAAGAAATTATTAAAATCAATTATGGTCGAGGTGAAACGTTTTCTTTTTAAATTAGGAGTTTTGCCCCGTTCCACTTAGACGCTAGGTCCGTCGGTTGTGTTAGGGCACATATCCAAATATAAAAGACCTTGAGGTGCGGTGATATGAGTAAGTTATGAAGCGAAGAGACTGGAAGAAAAGTGCTAATGGTCATATAACACGCAGATACTGGCTTGTCGAAGGCCATTTTTCAAGACAGGGCGCAATGAAAAAATATAAGAAAAAGTAGGCTAAAGAAATCCCATTTAGATAACACACAGGAAAAATATTTTTAGAGACGCAAACACTGACAACAGATAAGAATGGATACGATCTATAGATACAACGCTCTCAATGTGCATCTGAGAAATTTCAAGTGCAATACTTACAGTAAATCAAAGTCTACAAATCCCTCAAAAAGCAATAGGGTAAAGAGAGATAAACTAAAGAACATGGAAAGGGATATATTTTATAAACACTACATACATTAGGAGACACCACAACAAGCGCCAGAGAATTTGTAGCCTGGAAAAACCAACACAGAAAACCAACAAATGTAATGTACTATATAGAATAAAGAACACTATATACCCACATGGGGTTGAACCGGGTATTCCTTGCACAAGTTAAACACCAATTTTCTTGTGCATGGACCAAATACCGAACTAAAATGTCCTTGTAGGTTACGAGAATTAGTTAGAACAACTATTACTTTTGGTATGTCGACAATAAATAGACAGTAACTGTTTATTTTGTATGCTTTCTCTCTCTCTCTCTCTCTCTCTCTCTCTCTCTCTCTCTCTCTCTCTCTCTCTCTCTCTCTCTCTCTCTCTCTCTCTCTCTCTCTCTCTCTCTCTCTCTCTCTCTCTCTTTGGAACAATCTTCCCAATGACCTGAAAAACACGCACAGTCCTTACTCATACAATCGTATACTGTTCAAATACTTTATGAGTGCTGATTATATGCCACCCTAACTGATTGTGTTGTACTTTTATCTAATATACTGTATGGAGGCTCTGATGATCTAGTTTTCATAACAATATACTTATTCTTAATTTTGTGATCAGGTACTGTTAATGTATGCTGTTATACTACCTTATAATGTTGTATTGCCCTTAAATTAATACTTAAAGTACGCTGGAGAATGTTTGGGTAACAGTAACAAATGATGAGCAAGAGGAAGGAAGAATGCAAGAGGGGACTGTGCCCGATTTTCAACCCTTGGCAACTTAATTGCTTTCGTATATGTCCATCTAACTATCTACTTAGTCTGATTCTGGTCTTGAGTTTGGGACGCAAAGACAGCGAGGAAAGTAACTGTTTACCCCACCTCATCTTGATGAACCTATTGCAGCAGTATCTGCTATGAGACTCAAAGCTGCTCACCTCTCGTAAAGTAGTTCGCGCGCATTGGAAAAACACCGAGTCCCTGAGTCATTCAGTAGCAGACCGTTTGAATATTTAACGAGTTCTAATAACACACCTCTGAATATGTCTCAAATCACTAATTTACTGTATGAGGAATTCGATTTTTATCAGTCTTGTTGTTTGTTTGTTGTTTTTTTTTTCTTTTTTTATAGTTAATATTATTATTATTATTGTCATTTTCGTTAATTTTTTTTTTGTTTTTTTTTTTTTTTTGTAATTCTTTCTTTTGTTTTCTTTATTTTAAAAACATACTTTAATTATGATACAGTATACATGATGAGAGAGAGAGGAAGGGCAGAATGTCAGACGGGCCTGCGTGCCCAATTCTGAACCCTTTGAAAATAAAGTTCGTTTGTTCGTTCTCTCTCTCTCTCTGTTCGTGATGTGTTTGTACAGCAACTTACTATTCCTCTTTTATGCACTCTCTCGGTGTGTGTGTGTGTGTGTGCGTGCGTGTGTGTGCGCGCGCGTGTGTGTGTGTTTATTTTCCACCACTATTTTTGTTATCTACTAAAATATTGCTTTAAAAATGTAAACTGCACAGGTGTACTTTGGAAGAAAGCAGCAGGAAAAGGCAACATCGGCTTCAGCAATCAGAAACCCCAGCAATGCAAACATCTCAAGTCGTCGTAGGAAACGCAATGTGAGCCAAGACGTCCTGTCCTTCAAAATGCAAAGCGAAATCAATTGTAAAAACGGTAGGCTTAAGCTCACGAGACCAATTTATATTCCGGTTTTTATTTCTTGTTTGTTCGTCTTGCGCGCTTTCTTCGTGTCCGTTCAACTATGGATCCAATGACTGTAGTTATAGGACGCCTGATGGTGCTGTGGTTCTAGATTTTGAACGCGGACAGTACTAACGAACTTTCATTGAACCGCAGATAAATTATGCAGTATTTTTTTTATGTGAAAATCCAAGAATAGTAATACTGTAGCCTTCCAAGCAGGCCGTAAAAGGCGACTAATGAGAGTTGGGTATGAGGCCGACTACTCCACCCTGAAGAAAATCCACGAAAATAAAAACTTCAATGAGCACTGAGGAAACATGTTGATAGCATTACAGGGCAGGGTTGTTTTGGAATCCCCAGAGAGAGGAACAGAGGTAGTGGGAAACTGAAAAACGCACGGAGAAGAGAACTGAGACAGAAATGAAAGGGATGAAAAAGACGAAGATAGACCTTGTGCGGATGGCACAGGACAGGAGACCTGTCATGAATTTGTAGAAAGCCTGTGCTTCTTGGGAAACGGAAGGGTAATGAATGAGTGAGGACTATACCAACTAAGAATTGGGAATGGGAAACAAATTGATACAGATGCGGAAAGGAGAATTAAACGTTCAAATATCCCAACCCAACTAACATAATTAGCGATGTATGTTATGTCGGTCGGTCTCACTCAAAATAGTAACTCGCGCCAGAAAAAAAGAGGGATGGTCATAAGCAGCTCTAAAACAAAATCCATGGTGATATCACGAGAAGAAAGAAAACATCAGATTAAGCTGGGAGAACAGGTCCTGGAGCAGGTCGACCACATTAAATACCTCGGACCTATTATAGACCGAAAGGGAGGCATCAAAGAAGAGTTGGCCACTCGAAAAGCAGCAGCTGGGAGACTTTTTCAGGCCATAAATCGAGGATTCCTCAGCAAGAGAGAGGTTGGTAAGAAAACGAAGATGGCTGTATACCGCTCCACCTATGTCCCAGTCTTGACATACGGATGCGAGTCATGGGCAATGACTACAACCCATAAAAGCCAGATCCAAACCTCAGAAATGAGGTATCTGAGGAAGGTGGTTGAAGTAACAAGAAGAGACATGGTACGCAACCAGACGATACGTCAAGGCCTAAATCCTACCCCCTGCAGACCCAAGTAGAACAGTCCCAATTAAGATGGTTTGGCCATGTCTGCAGAATGGGAGAAGATCGGATACCACGACAAGCATGGGAAACAAAGAGCCAAGGATCCAGACCCCGAGGACGACCCAGAGTCCGCTGGGAGGACAACATTAGACAATCTTTGAAGGATCGAGGACTAGAATGGAACCAGGCCAGGAGGAAGACAGCCGATAGGATAGTCTGGCGCTCTCTCTTCCAAACCTCTACACCTCACGGTAGAAGGGGAACGACTAAGTAAGTAAGCCAGAAAAAAAAAGTGCGCAATACACGGTGTGCAACTTGCGCGGCGTGGGTGTTATATAAAACAAATACTTTGGTTTTATTTTTATTTTTTTTACTCTTTCACGAAATTAGTAGCGTCCGACAAAGAAAAAGTGCGTAAAAATTGGTGTGCATGAGCCCTCACCCGATGTACAGATCATGAAAACTTGAAAGTTTTTGTTAAAACCACTTATTATCAGGGAACACTCTTTGAAAACAATCCACGCACTTTCATATGAAATGTTGTCATCAAAGAACTTTTAAATTGAATCTAAAATGACATAATTCTCGCCGTGTGTACGTTGGTTACAGCTGAGGAACGCAACCGTGTTGTAAAATTGTATTGTTTCCATTATATATACTCTCCCGAAAATAGCTACAATCAACAAGGAAAAGAGTTCAAATGACGGTGTTCATGAACAGTTTGATTACACTGTATAATGGAAATAAACCAAAAACACTCTAAGAATGTACTTCTATCTGCTCATCCGGGAACGGAAACAGCACACTATAATTAACAACCCGTCAAGTTTGACGGGTTATTGCTAGTTAATAAACGTAGAAATGTAACAAATTCCCACCAACTTGCACTCTTTTCGTGGTACATTTTCAGGAAATTACGAAAAAGCCGTACATTGTGGTGAGGAAACAAAATTGCACGCCCACTGAAATAACGTGAGTGTTTTAGAAATATTCATACCTGTTTATGACCAAGTTTCTGGAATGTTCTCCATTTAACTAAGCAGATTTATTCGCGCATTGCGTTGAGGATAAATATGTATCTCCATCATATATTTATTTTTCGCCGGAGAAACATCATTGCTCAGCTTCTACGCTTTCGTGCCACTTTTTCGTGTGTCATCGATTTACTTTTGAAGGGAAGTGGAATAAATTAAATGACCACATGAGAATTAGTGCATACAGCAGAAAGAGCACATCATAATTATTTCCCGAAATATAAAAGGGGAAAATTCCAGATCCGGGCTGCAATGTGCGAGACATTTCCGTAATTTCCCGAAAATGCACCATTAAAGATTGCAGGTTGGTAAGACTTTGTTACGGGACAGGACACTAAGACAATTAGGAAATTTGACCTGTGCAAATAATTTATGCCATTGATGACTGTGTTGGGTGATGACTACATGAATGCTTACTTTCACAGACATCAGTGCTGGTCACAACTTCAGAGTGGTTAATCTTGGTCCTACCAGACAAGTGTCTTCTGCCAAAAATGGTTGGTATAATATGTCAAATAAGTGTATTGTGGAATTGCAGGTATGTGGTAAAGTGGGATATTATAAATATTTATAGGGGACTTAGTGTACTGACTGAGATCAGCTGTGAAGGTATCTGTATCTAATAAGGGTAGTGTATTACAGATGACCTTACTTGCTACCACATATTTATACCTCAGTCAGAATTATTCTGGAATATTGTGATGACTACGTTGAATGTCTAGGGTATGTATATGATGAAGTGTAAGTCACAACAACAACAGACAGATAAACAATTTAATTTATTCCACCACACGTGACAACACTGTGACACTCACACACATTTAACACTCTATAAGACTATTCTTACATGAGGCACTGGTAAATTTTCAAATATAAATATGTATTAATTACTGTCACTAATATATATGTGTCCTGATTCAAATACAAAGTGAACCAGGAATCACAATCAATTTTAATTACAAGTTATATGTACAGAATTTATCAATATGAATCTTGTAGTGACATATTTTATTAATATTATCCTATGTGTGTCAGTTGTGTAGTAGTAATATGAGGTAATACTGGTTTTGTTTTTTTCAAGCTATGTTGTTATTTGTCATCATGACTTCAAGTGTTTGTTTCTGTTGGAACTAGTATTGGAGATGTTCTCAGTTCCGTTCATTAAAACAATTAATTTCCCCTCTTATTTTTATACAATGTCAGTTTAAGATGGGGTTACATAATGTTGAGCTCCGCTGGCCACATAGGCTTATCTTTCGTGATGGCGGCAGGAAAAGACTCCTCTGCTCGATTGCTCCCCTGTGTTCTGGAGACACCTCACTCTTTGCTATATGGACCAAGGAGTATGCTGTCCCCTCTGGATTCAGCAACGCTCTGACCAGGTGCTGCTCAATAACTTTAGGACCACAGTCCCTGAAACAAGAAGGTTGTACCTCCTACTTCAGAACTAATTTATACTCTATTTCTACACTGAGCACAATACATAACAAACACTGAGTTCAGAGCGGTAGGCCAACTGCTATCTTCATCTGAAACAATTTTCACCAGTATATTCCTCCCTAATGGTTATTACGCCTCTGCAATTCCAGCATTATTTCTTTCTAGTCAATAATATAGGTGTCAGTGTACTGTTTGGCAATTCCATGTAGTTTTACTTTCCTCCGACACCTTCTGTTCAGGCTGGAGCACTATATAGGCTTTACCTCATGTTCGCTACTGAACCACACATATATACAGACATAAATTATCAATTTACATTCAATTTTCATTAAAAAGATATCAAATATTTCAAGCTTACCACAATTCATGGAAATAATACAGAATTACGTTGAATGGCAATGAATATAGCACAATTTCGATCTGCCGATGTCCCAGGCTTTTATTTAGAAAAATATGCACTGGCGCTCAACGCACTGGTTCTGTAGTAAGTTTATTTGCAAATGTGGTGCTGACCTGACGCCTCTGATTGACTATATTGGCAGGTCTAACCAATCATGCCATGTTTACACAGCTTTTCAAAAAAGTACTCCTACTCACGTTTCCCCTAACAACAAAGAAGTAGTATTTATAGTCCGACTAATCGTGTTTAGCCTTACATTTATTTTCCGCCAATCAAATAGGAGGTAACATGTCAGCCTATTTCCCGTACAATGGTGTGTTGAAAATCTGCCACTGAGCGATTCTGATTTGGGTGTTGTCTGACATCCCTCACTATTTCTTTTGGCTATAATTTGTTATTTCCTAGACTATTTGCGTAACGTTTAACATATTATTTGTCAGCAAGTCCTAAGGAACCCAAATATATAAATTTAATGGGGCTAAGGGGCTGCGTTCAAAATATGCATTTTCTTCCAGGATAGTCGTGCTGTTGCCACCTCCTCACTTCCAAACTTTAGGGTGTCTGCTGTACTGTCATACTAATGTCAGGATTTCAGACATAAAACAGTAGAATGTCATGTTTCCTAATAAGCGTTTTGTAAGTTTTTTAAAACCTAACTCTCGTTTTATCACTGTCGATTTGAAAAAAAAAAAAGCTAGTGCTTGTGGCCTTACACGCGTGATGGCAGCAATTGTGTATCGCGCGACTGTGGTAGTATTGCCTGCGTTCCGGCTTTCAGCCTCTCCCTTTCTTTCTATCTTTAGTCCATCTGTCTTTCGTTTTTGGTAACGTAGTGTATAAAATGACATGAATGGAATTTTAAATCTAGGTCAGCTGCGTATCTCAAGGTTTTTCTTAGAAAGGCAGTACACGTTTTATCGTAGAAGGCGGGTATTGAAGCAGTAGGCTTTTACTATCAACGTGAAACGTTACAATTTGCAGACGAAGTAGAAAACAAGGGGGATTTCGAGTACAGTCATTGTGACAGCACTGTTCTTTACCATTCTTCTTTCCTTTTATTGAAGTTATTTGTTAGGCTTTACATTTACCTGATAATTTATATATGTGGATTAGAATATTTCACGACAAGGTACTAAACTGCCAACGTAACAACTAATTAGAACTTTTCAGTGCAGAACAGTAGAACACTATTGAAACATATCCTACTAGTGACTAGGCGGTTGCTACTGGTGTCAGACTGTATTGGCTAGTCCGTTCCTCTGATACCCAGGCCGGGTCATGCTGCATGGGCAACAGCTTGATCTACAATTGCCAAACCTTGTGCCATCGAAAGTTATTTCGGGAGGTACGCTCCTTTGGTCAAAAATGACTGGTAGGGAAGATAATATATATATATATATATATATATATATATATATATATATATATATATATATATATATATATATATATATATATATATATATATATATATATATATATATATATATATATATATATATATATATATATATATATATATATATATATATATATATATATATATATATATATATATATATATATATGCGTGCGTGTTAAATTTACCAATGCAATGTATAATACGCTTTCGACTTCTATATTTACGCTTGTGACGAAATGAACGACCTCTATCGATCTTTGGTTCTCTCCGGCAGTATCGGTACATTTGTGGTACTGATTTTTATGTGCTGTTAATTATCGCACTTTTCTTTCTTTCTTTCTTTCTTTGTCTGCTAAGTAGCAGATATGTGATTTTATCAACTCACCCTGTAGGCGATAAATGTCATATTTGTGACACTCCTTGCAGATATGTCAGCGGTTTGTTACCCGGTCATCTCAGCCTACGAGGAGCTGAGATAAGATAGTCGCCGGCGCGTTTAGATTGAACCGCTGATAAGACGACATTACCGTCTGTGTGCCCCCTGTAGGCAGACAAGAGTGATGTAATCGCTTCCGGTCCTTGATTAAAAAGTAATCATGGATTTATTACATTTTAGACAATGAGTCTACAAATGTGTTTGTGAGAGTCTTACCCGCACCTTATTTCACTTGGGACTATTTTGAAATATCACAGCCTATCCTGCATGATTTGAAATGATTGGATCTTTCTGATTAGATTCATAACATCACTGGAGGGAATATAGGCTGACAATTTTACAGTTGTTATTTTCCTCTGTGATTTGCACGCTCGCCAAGACCACATCAGACCTTCGCCAGAGGAAGAACTAGATTCATAATTCCTATTTGTTAACCAGATCTTTTATTGGAGAACCAGATAAGAATTAGAAAAGCACAGGAAATCTCTCCATTTAATAGGGAACACTGGAACTAGGAAAACTGAAGAAACTCGTAGTCAGAAGGAGCAATCTATTGTAAAATTAAAAGAAATCCCAGACACGTGTTGTAAGAGAACGATTCGTCTCTTCTTCATCTGTGCGACAAGTCTGTAGCAAGGATTGTCTTATTGGTGGTACCAGCAGAACGTACTATTTCTGGAACAAGACGGGATCATTTAGTGCATGGACTATACCAGCCTTTCTCAACTTTTTTAATCCTGGAGGAACCCTTGAAGTAATTTTCAGGTCTCAGGGAACCCTGCATAAACATTATTATATCTACAGCTCATGGTACCTTAGCGTGATCAGTAAGTTGTAAATATAATAATCCAATAATGATTGTCAATGATCCTTTAGAGAATGATTTTTGTTTACACGCTTTTATTTAACTTCACTTCTATGTCACTTTCAAACTTTGCAATCGATTTTTCAATCACTTCCAGATGACCAGTAGCTCTGAAACTTGGCATAGTTGTGTATTCCCGATGACAATACAATAATCAGTCAATTATTTAATAATTATTATGACATTATGAGTAATTAAAGTTTTTCGTAAACAAATGTAAACAAATCAGGGGCCATAATCAAGTTAATTAAAAATTCAAGAGTACGTGGTTGTCACATATATATGTAAATAGTGCAGCAGTGACCCGTCCACCTTGCTTCCCCATCTCAGGTTATAATCTTTGCTACGCAAAAACATGCAATTCGCCGACGAAATTCACTGACTGTAGACTCACCTTTGAAGCCACGCCTATTTCTTCTGTTTACAGGCGCTGACAAGCGTTTACCTACGTTCGTACAGGCTAAGATAACAGTCAGCGAAAGCATAATTCGCTTATCATAAATTATCACACGAGCTGATTTGGCAACTAGCATTGTTGACAGACAGGAGCACGCGGATAGATAATTGGGTTCTTTTGAAGAGAGGGGGTGGGCAGGAGTTTGGCCGCAAACGGTTTGATGTCCAACATTTCAGGGGACTTAAAGCAAATGCAAAAGGGGAGATAATAAGATTTACCGACCACATTCGTTTGTCCGTGATCCCAGGGGAGGTAATTATCTGATCTAGAGCAGAGAGATGAGATCAAAGACGGTCTGTTCGTTTTAGCTGATGCCTATGTTGTTGGGCGGCATCCGTGAGCAGAAAATCTTATCTCTCAATTTTATCAGCCCGCTGTGGCAAAATATCTATACATAACATTGTTCCGAACTACCGACCATGGTGTTGTCAAGTGGATTTATCCAGAAAGATTTACCCACCAGACCTTTCCTTTAACTATTGGAAGTACTAACTACTGTCCACTGTGAACACTAGATCGTGGTAAATATTTTGCTACCTGAACTATCTGACGTGACATTTTCATATCCAATAATCACCACCAAAGTAAGCGTTCCCCATTAGGAGGATTAATTTTTCGTGGAGGAACTGGGGCTCACTTTGGCGAAGCACAACAATGGATTTTGTTACATGTACCCTGCTGATTATGTTCAAGATTTTTTTTCTCTAACCAGCGGCACTCGAGCTTTCCAGCTCTTTTGGCCCAATGACATGTCATTGCGAGGCTGGGGGTCAGTGGACTTTCCTTCCAACCCGGTCAGGAGCTTCGCTCCTTCCCATCCACACGGGATTTATGTGCAGGAGTCGTTCAGGTTATTCAGTCAAATTTCCGGTCGTAAACATTTCTTCAAACGCTGACGCCCGGGTTTGAACCATGAAAACCTGGTCGCCAGTACAACGCCGTAGCCATTACATCAGCACTGCTCCCTCAAGATGTTGTTAAACAACTAGTAGGTAAGCGAGATTGTATGTGGCCACAGATTTGACAGAGTGTGAGGAAGAGTAGTGAATATTTCTGTTTGTATAATCATTGTACCCACTTCTTTTTTTGTTCGCTAATACTGTTATTTTACAGGATAGATTAATTAGGAACTCTGTTCTTTACTTTATCGTCTATTTCTATACCCTAGCGTTAATCATTTGACCTTTTAGGGTTATTAACTTCTTGCGGGATCATTTCTCAACAGAGGGGATGGCACTTATGGGGTTATTTTCTAAATTCTGTAACCTATGATTTCATTTATATATATATATATATATATATATATATATATATATATATATATATATATATATATATATATATATATATATATATATATATATATATATATATATATATATATATATATATATATATATATATATATATATATATATATATATATATATATATATATATATATATATATATAATATATATATATATATATATATATATATATATATATATATATATATATATATATATATATATATATATATATATATATATATATATATATATATATATATATATATATATATAATATATATATATATATAATATATATATATATATATATAATATATATATATATATATATGTTTGATGTTGTGAGCAGTTTATATGATAATAAACTTAACAAAACTTAATTACTTGTGTTGGTCAGCTCAGCCCGTACCCATACTCCATTTACAATAGTTTTCACGTTTGTGTGTCTGGTTGTCACATAACTGTGTGTGTGTGTGTGTATATATATAGTTAAGACAATGCTCACTTTTTATAAATCTTTTATTAGAGGAAAAATAGATTATGGAAGTATAATATATGACTCTGCTGCACACAGTAACAAGATTAAATTAGACAGAATTCAGCATCAGGCTTTATGTACAATAGCAGGTGCAATCAGATCAACATCAATGGGAGCTATAGAGGTGGCTTTAGGAATCATACCCTTGGAATTACGGAGAAAGGAGTTAAGACTAAATTACATGAACAGAGTTATGTTGGATAAGTCTCACCCAGCACATACAGCTTTTACCAGATGCCAACTAACAACTCAGGCCAAGCCAATGAATACCACTAGATACCCTACAGGATGGAAGTGTATGGAGGAAATTGTCCATCTGGGTACATTAATTACATCAATTAATAACAGTTGTGAATACAAGCCAGTGATTCCGCCCTGGGAGATCAAGAAACCAGACACGGACTACCACCTAGCAGAAATACTTAAGAAAACAAATAATATAGAAAATATTAAAAACACAGCCAATAAATATATACAACAAATATCAAAAGACAGCATTACTGTGTACACAGATGGATCCAAGGGAGAGGATGGCAAATTGGGGATAGGAATATATATTCCAATATGGAAAATGGCAAAAGAATATAGCATCACGGAAAATACATCCATTTTCACTGCAGAGATGGTGGCAATACTAAAAGCACTAGAAATATTCTCTAATAACCCTCCCAAAAAATTAACAGTTTTAACTGACTCTCTTTCAACAATTAAAGCACTTAGAAACTTACGAGAATGTAGTAGACCTGATATAGCAGAGGAGATTTTTCTGGCTACTACATACTTATATTCTAGAGGATGTTCAGTATTAATTGCTTGGATACCTTCACATGTTGGCATAGAAGGAAATGAAAAGGCAGATAAAGAAGCCAAGAAAGGTAGATCTGATAAAAATCTAATAAATGTAGGGATGAGTAAATCAGAAATTAAGAGCTTAATTAAAGATTTAATAACTGATGAATGGAAAGCAGAGTGGGATAAAAATCTGAAAGGAAGACATGCATATAAGATGTTCAGGGCTCCAACAAGAAAATGTCAGATATCTAGGGAATTGAAAATTCCCAGTAATAAGAAACTTCTCAGACTACAGCTGGGAAAAGGCTATTTCAGAATAGAAGAACCTTACTGTGCAGGATGTCTTCAAGACAATAATATAGAACCTTTCTTGTTAAAGTGTAAGAAGTATGACCAAATGAGAATACCAATATTGGATTATTTGCAGGCATCCAACTTACCTATAAATATAGAGGAGGTGTTGAGAATAGACAGACCTAGGGAACTGCATAATATAGTCAAACAATATTTATCACGAACACATGTTAATATAAAGTGGCTGGGAATGTGAAGGTCTGATGCTGTTCTTACAATGCATGTGACTTTAAACAGATGAAAGTCAATTAAATATCTGGTAAAGTCCGTTATATAACTAGAACCACCAGGCCTTTACACCCCTCCACTTTAATATTATTCTTGTTCATAGTTTCTTCTTGATTTTGTTTGTTTGTTTGTTTTTTATTTTTTATTTTATTATTTAACGTATAGGCCTACGCACAAGTGTGAGTATCCCTATTTTCAAATGTGATGCCACTTTCTCATGTCAGCAGTTGTTCATATTATTTGGAATTGAAAACAATATATATCCTAATTATAACCCATCAGAGGTTGAACGGGATTTCTGTTTATCTTCATTAATATAAAAAAAAAAAAAAATTCTCAACCCAGTGACAGATTCTACCCTTGAACTATTCAGTCGTGAATCTATTTCTCATACCTTAATTCTCACTTAATTACCACTTTGCCTGTTCTATTCAGACGGACCTAATCTAACTTAAATACCTATCAAATTTACGACAGTGGTGTGCTTTTTTTCTATGCGTAAAACAGGGCAGTACTCAAACAAGTGTCTAGCTAAATCAAGGGAAACAATCCAAATTATAAAATTATGAATCAAGGCAAAGTCGAGTTCGATCTCTAGATGACCTTCAAATTGAAGAAATTGAATGCACCAAATTAACAGGCACAAAGCCATGTAATATTGACGCTCTAAAAGAAATGGATCGCTTTAGAAATTTTAGACCAGATTTACAATAAGTAAAAATATTGTTTATGTTTTAGTATGTCATAATTCTTCTAACACTAAAATGAAGAAAATTTAAAAAATATATTTTAAACACGCGCTTTTAATGCACTAAAAACCCAAAAATAATTTTTCAAGAAGTGTCGTAAAAATTTTACATCTGTATTTCACCACGCTCAAATTCCCCGCTCAAAAACTAGCATAATAGTTGAATCTAAAACTAACTATAGTATTTGAAGCAGTCTAAGAACTCAGTCAAATTTACCGCCCACCAAAATTTATCTAAGAGCATAGTACAAATTTAACAACCAATCATAATGCTTCTTTTTTTTTTTTTGGTAAGTTTGGTAAGGATAAAGAAACCTTTTAACTTGGTAACAATGACTATTTTGTGTTTTTGACCGAACGAATATATTTTATTTCTTAACAACTAAAGATAATTAAACATAAGGAAATGTCTCAAATTATAGCGCTGATATTGCTTAACACATAAGCATAAATATTCACGCATGATAAAATTTTATGGTAGTAGAAAAATTTATTTTAGTGATATTTTCACATCAGGGTAATGCCAAATTTAATTACTTAAAAATTACCCAGATTGAAATGCAAAGAAATAACAGAAGGAAAACCATATAGAACGATCGAGAACAATGGGCCGTTTAATTATCACTTTTGATAATTAAAATCGGTCCGCTAATAACTATAATATATATTATTTAAAATTAGTCAGATTATACAAACACGCTCAGAACCGCATAAGGCACAAGTCTCAAAAATTAACTTTTTGACTTTTCCTCCGATTGGCTGGATGTAGTTCTATAAATAGTAACAAGGGGCCATTAGATTCAAAAATTTACACCGATCTGACAGCATTGGAAAGATAGAAAGATCAAGTCTTCGCCTTCTGTTCTGAAAGCAGTTCTAAGATCCCTTAGAAGGCCCGTTCAGCTTGAGTGTGTATGAATATATTTACCTGAGGGTAAGAAAGATATATTTATTTGCTTATTTTATTACTTATTAACTTGTGAGTAAACAGCCTATGTGTTCCATATTAATTCGAAAGTGAAACTGCCGGCGGGATGTGTTGTGTCACACTGACCTAAGTAGGAATGTGTGTAGTATTTGCAGGCTTGTTCGAAATGAAAAAAAAAATGTGTATAGTGTTTGCAAATATGGTAACAAATTACGACAATAAGTATTAGTAGTGATTTAAATTAGTATTTCTTCTGGAGTGACACACTGTTCAAAGATCATGTGAAAAACGTACAGGAGAAGTTAAAATGAAGTAATCAATAGGTCACATACTGTTTTGTACTTAACCTGATTATCGTACGGAAGCCAAGCATGGACTATGGACACTAACAGGGAATTAATACAGAGAAGGAATGATCAACTTGAACGGGCTGTAGGCAAAGAGATTTTAGGTTTTGTGCAACTTGTTAGCACAATATCTGACAAAGGGTAAGACTTGATGTTGTTTGTGGGTGAATGACTTAAGGCAGACTTCTACATGGAATGTGGTTGTCCTTCTATTCCAGGTTATATCACGAAAGTACCTCGTGGCTGTATTCAATTGAGAGGAAGTGTGGGAGTTGAGAGGTCCTCATACAACTGGCACCAGACCCCATCTTCTCAGTCAGGGGCTACTAAGTTTGTGGTCCTGATTTGTGCATATATGAATATCAGCATCAAGATTCGAAGATAAGTCCTTTAAAAAGGCCATTGTCAGTTTATCCAACTCATTCACCCAAGAGTAATCAAACTAGAATTACAACCTTTGTATGATGAACCGATAAGACCATTAAAATAATAAAGAGAACCTACAGCATAGAAATAGCAGACGTTATCACTCATATGAACAGAAACTGTATGTGTAGTTATTCCAGTGAACCCTCTACAAACATGGAACAGTTTTTCCAATATATTTATTTTCATGTGTGAATATCATTTTATTGCTTTTGAATTTTCCTGACCTGAAAAGATTGAGGTTCAGGACAATTAAATTGTACATAAAACTGTCACACAGTCTTGCTTAATAATTTTATTAAAGTTAAAGTTCTGTTTGAAATCAATACCTGTTATATTAAATAAATTACCCTAGACAATTTGCCAAATAAAACAACACAGTTAATCTGTAATCTTTGCGGGATCTCAAGAGGTAGCAGCTAGGGACTCAGAGTACATCATCATCATCTTCTCTGAGAACTTACATAGCTTGACCCCACTTTGATGTCTATACACCCTTGCTCTTTTCAGAGAAGGGGGTATTTCTTATAAGACCAGTCTCTTATCTGGCACTATCCTGGTATCATCTGATACACCTATTTGTCCAGGATATCCCATACTTTAGTAACATCAAAACCTCTTATGACAAGAAGTTTATAGCTTGCAGTCAAAAAATGTAACATCAAATTGACAAAAAGCGTAGGGCGACCCAGCGTCATGAATTGGGTACCACAGCAACTCTGGTAAGGTAAGGCGGCCGGCGTGATGCTGACCACATCACCCCTAGTGTGCCGATGGTCAAGAAAATATGGGCCTAACACCATATTCCCAATATGCCTCAATGTAAACGGGATCCTCTTGATTTTTTTTAACAGTATCCATGTAGGCCTACAAGTCTGATAACAAATTTCTACTCTACAAGATGCTAATGAAGTATGGTATGTGCCAGAATGAATACGTTCCGAATGCGCACTGCCACACAGGGCTGCTCGGTCACTGCCCACAACTGCAAGCGGTAACATCGCCCGGGACGCAAAGTTAAAACGGCTTTTAATTTTTTTTTTTTTTTAATCATGATCTCTCGCGGAACCCTAGCTTTCCGTGGAACCCCAGCGAGTAATTACAGTGCGTTTCTCTGTTTTCTTGAACACCCATTCTTATACTTTATTTACTAGTATATTATATGGCGAAAGGCGGAAAGAAAATGAATAAGACAAAAACAGAAGAAGAAGAAGAAATCATCTTGAAGAAGTGAAAAAGAAAAGAAGAAATTCGAAGAAAGATAAAGAAGAGAAAGAAGAACATGTAGAAGATGAAACCCGTGGTAGAAGTAGTGGTAGTAGTAATAGGACAGAAAATAAGGAAACGGAAGCGGGGAAAAGGGTAAGAAAAAAAATAATTCTTACTTGTAGAAAATCCAGTTGACCTATTGCAAGAACACAACATGTATGATCTTCTGCATGGTTACCTCATTAATAATCACATTCTTTATAGAATTTGTGTGTTTGCTCGAATTGTATTTGAGTGTGAATGTGTGTGCGTTCGTGTGTTATACTTGAACTCGATTATTTCAGGTGCTAATGTGATTAGGACCAGACGTGTTGAAAGCGTGAACTTGCCTGTGTCGCCTATAGAAACACCGTCCGCCCTGGATCTGTCATACTCGCCGACAGGGTAAGATAATTACACTCATTAACATTTTAATGTTACGGTAGACGTTGTAAACCAGGCATATATGATTATATCGAATAAGATAGTATTGATCTCTTATCAGTTATGGCCTGCAGTTTATAGTTAACAGTTCACCTGTTTAAGACCAGCAAAGTCCTGATAACATCTGGGTCAATTGTGTGCCGTTATTTAATGTAAACCACATTTTTTTTAAATGACGGGTACTGAAATCACGGTGTGTTACTTAGCCAGTTTTTTTTCATGTAGTACCCACTCCCCACCTCCACCAAAACATTTAAAAGAATGTACAGTAATATTTCCATTCAACTCTAGGCTGCCAATCTGTGATTACGTTATTTTACGTTACTGTTTTTCCCTGAAACTATCATGCGTAGAATATAGTGCCCCTTTCAGTTCCCGGGGTACCTGAAGAGACAAGGAAAGAATAGAACTACGCACTGTCAGGCAATTCGTACAAGGCGACTAGACTAATATGAGATTGTGCATGGGGCTGGCAATCTCATCATGCAATACAAAGTGCCCTAAAACCACTGCTGCAAGAGCATGTGACTACTTGCTGCAGGCTTCCTGCAAGGGGACCAGCTGCAGTGATGGCTCCATGCTCCGTAAGGAGAGCACAGGAAAATGGATGATGATGATAGAGTATAGTGTAATGGTCATCCTTATACAGGGTGTTTATAAAGTCGCTGTGCAGTGAATTTGAAAAATATTTCAGCTTTATTTCCTGTCAAGATTTGGCGGTTTGCCTACTCTCCTTTTTTAAAGTTTAGGCTAGGGGCCGTTAACAAATTACGTAACGCAAACATGGGGGGGGGGGGGGGGCCAAGATGTTACGCTTTGTTGCAAGGATTGGGGGGGGGGGGGGGGGGGGGGGGGGGGAATGTTGTTACGCAACGCAGGAAAAATCCATTGATAATTCATAAGAAACAGGCTGTGCAAAGTTTCTCTTCAGGCTCCGCACGGGCCACAACAGACTGGTACTACTACCTATTAAACAAGCTAAAGATAAGAACTACCGATGAGTGTGACTCTGGCACCGATAAAATGACTGCTGAATATCTGTTTCAAAGATGCCCAACATATGAGGAATAGAGAAAGCACATGTGACCATCACCAGTTACCATTCCTGGAAAAGCTCTATGGAGATAGAAATAGCCTCAGGCTGACCACGGCTTTCTTTGAACATATTCGAATTGACGTCTGAGAGTGTACGAAGAAGAAGATACAAAGTTTCTGCTTTCCGTACATAAGACTGTGTTAGTTAGTGACAATGTGCGAACATTCAGTGCACAGAGGTTGCTTATTTATTTAGTTTATGAAGTCAGCATTTAATTTCTATATCTATGGAATTCAGCCTCCGAGTCTGATTTATCTATGGTGATTACGTCAGTATTTTTGTTTAGTATTTTATGTGTGCATTTGATTGTGAAGGCAGAGAGAACTGATGTCTAACATTGCGTTGGAGGAAAACGGAGAAAGGACCTGGACATAACTGGGCTGGAACTTCCCAACAGCATAATTCCACATCGACAGATGCTAGTTGTTTCTACTGAGTCATCTTTCTTTCATTGTCTACATGGGAAGAAAGGAAGTGATAACATTTGAGAGACAGCCATATGGTAACATTTTGGGATTGCGTTCTTAAGATTGTCAGTGCACCTTTAAAATTCACTGCAAGTGATTGGCCTATTAGTAAGGTTTTAAAACGCTGTTATATGACAGGTGGTTATTTTGAAGTAATTGGTGAGATAGATAGTCAGGCCTAATTACTACACAAGTGCAGAAAAGCTGTCGCAAAGCTTTACCACCACAGAAAGGGGGTCGGTCGAGGTGTTACGTAATTTTAAAGGGGAGTTGGTGGGTTTTTGTTATGTACATGTTAGAGGGGGAAAAGGTGGCTGATAATGTCAAAAAATTGCGTTACGTAAATTTTAAACAGCCCCCTATTCAAAGGCAGATGATAATGTCCGTACTTCCAGTTTAGTATCTCAGATTTAGAGTGGCTACCAGATAACGAAACATTTTTTTTTTTTGGCACCCGTTTTGAAGTTTCAAAGAGAGCTATTAAGGCTCAAATATAATGACATTACAGTACAGTATTTGATTACGTTAACTTCAAGTTTTTTTTTTTTTACAGTTGTTTGAACGACATGTGCATCGGGACTAACTTTAAATGGGTAATTTTTAGAGCTTTCTTCGATGATTGAAAATGCAGTGCATGAATATTTAAAGAACCTAATTGTCTTAATCACCATCATCCCTTCCCTTTTCACTCACTGCGGAGCACAGATCCACTACTGTTGTTGGCCCACTTGCTAGGAAGCCTACTCCAGAACATTGATGTACTCTTGCAGCAGTGGTTCTGTGGCAATATGTTCTACATAATCAAGTTACCAGCCTCCATGCACTACCTCATATTAATTACATTGTACGACATGCCATATTCTTTCTTTGTTTCCGCGGACACCACACGGAACTACACGGGCACATTCTCTTGAATGGCATAAATAGTTGTGGGGACTGGAAGTTGTGGAGAGACAAGATCTCCTACGCCACCAGGCATGGCACTAGAAGAAGAAGAAGAAGAAGAAGAAGAAGAAGAAGAAGAAGAAGAAAAAGAAGAAAAAGAAGAAGAAGAAATGAGCATGTTACAGGAACTCGTATGACTGGTTAAATGTGGCCACTAAAGAAAATAAAACGGAAATTTAATTGTATCCTTGAATGAAAATCTGACGCTGTGTAGATTAACTTGCGATAATTGGCATAACCGTATAGGCTACACAGATAGATCTAAGAGAGACAGTGGGCATATAAGTGCAGAAGTAGTGATACCAAGCTGCAGAATTAAGCAAAGTTAGAGCATTAAAGCGGGTGTTTTCATCTTTACAGCTGAAATGGTAGCCATATTTACAGCAGTGGAAATACCGGTAATTTCAGATAATCCTTCCAAGAAGTTAATGTCTTTATAGATTCGCTGCTATCCCATCAAGCACTTTAACACCTACATGAACGCAGCTGACCAGACATCAGAGAAGAGATAATGTTCATGAAAATAGGGGGGGGGGGGGGGGATGTGCACGAACAACAGCAGCTTGACCTGAGTAAGTAATTTCGCGATCGCAATGTGGACATTCCAACGAAAAAGATGATCAATTTAGATGCCCCAATGGAACTCCGAACGATACATCAGCTTAACAAATAAAAACATCTAAGTATATAAAATTAAATTTATGTGGCCATATCAATTGTCTTAAGTCGTTCCCCTTCTAAATTTTTTTTTTATTTTAACAAACGTAACGAAAGTAAAATAACGTAGGCCCGTCTATACCTTTCACAATTCTCATATTAACATTAAAATTACTTATAAATATAGTACACTCATATTAACATTAATTACTTATAAGCATGACATAACATATGTTGAAAAGTACAAACATCGTCATTAGAACCTACAGTTGATGTTATAAGAAAAGATAATCCGATTAGGGGGGCATGTAATCAGAATTCAGAAAGTATTCAAAAAGTCTATGATTGTATGAATAGGGACTGAGGTTGTTTCTTAGGTTATGTGGAAGACAATTCCAAAGATGAGCAGCAGAGTACGCTAAGCTTTTCTTGAATAAGTCAAGCCTAGGCTTGGGCACTTGCAATCTGTTAAAGCGTAGACTGCGTCTTTCATTGTAATTGAACATTGGCCACAGATATGCTGGAGCATTGTGTGACAGGATTTTGTGAACAAATTTAGCTTTGTTAGACAGAAGGCGCTTTCTTAAGGGCAGTATTCGGAGGTTTTTATAGAAATCTACACACTGAGTTAGGCAGTTGTCAGAGACTAGACGCACTGCACGCTTTTGTAGTGAACGGAGTCTCTTTGTGTTGGACATTGAGCAACCATCCCAGATTGTGGAGCAATAGTCAAGGTTTGCTTGTATGTGAGATATATAGAACAATTTTCGTGCATCTTCATCTAGGAAATGTTTGATTTTAGCTAACTGGTAAACTTTCTGTGCCGTTTGCTTGGTCAGTGCATGTACATGTGAGTTCCAGTTTAGATGCTGGTCAACGATTATACCTAGAGTTTTATGTTCATTAACGTTTTCAATTAGTGAGGTACCAATGTAGATCTGAAGTGTTGTTTTCTCTGAATTTTGTAATTTTTGTCTAGTTGATATTAACATGCATTTCGTTTTAATGATATTTATTAGCATGCGATTACCGTTGCTCCACTTAATCAGATTATCTGTATCCTTTTGTAACGATAGTTCGAGTGTTTTACAACTTTTATCACTCTTGTAAACAGTACAGTCGTCCGCAAACAGATCACAGGATGAGTGCTTGATGTGAAGAGGAAGGTCATTAATGTATATGGTAAAAAGTAGAGGACCAAGTATAGAACCCTGAGGAACGCCAGTATTTATTTTTTGATGTTTCTAGTTTTCTAATTAAAATAGCGTGATCTATCATATCAAATGCTTTTTTAAAGTCTACAAAGACTGCCCCACACATGTTATCGTTGTTAATATTTAGGTGCCAGTTGTCTATCATCTTAGTTAGAGCAGTGTGACATGAATGTTTAGGCCTAAACCCCGATTGACTATCAATTAGCAAGTCGTTGTTAACTAGGTGTTGTAGTGTTATTTTGTGAATGTGTTTTTCCAGTGGTTTGGATAGCGATGATATTAGAGAGATTGGCCTATAGTTACCAAGGTTACGAGTATCAGAGGAACCAGGTTTGAAAAGAGGATATACCTTAGCGACTTTAAAGTGCAACGGGAAGTAACTCTTTGCGATACATAGATTGTATATGTATGTTAGTGAATCACTAATAACTGGCGCAGCATAGCGCAGTATTCGATTACTGATTCCATCAAGTCCTGATGAGTTGTTCTCTTTAAGGCCTAGAAGATAGTTATACACTTCATTAACTGTCATATACGGAATGTCGGATGGGACTGTGTTCGTGCATTTGTTCTCACTGAATGCTAACAGTTGGCCTAGGTCACAAGGGGAATCTGGTATCGTAGATTTAAGACTGGTTATTTCTGCTTGAAAGTAATCGCTAAAGTCCGTACACGTAAATGAGGTATTGCGGCTTAATGAGTCTGGCGAACTTCGTTTGTTTGCTAGAGTGTTGATTGCTTTCCACATATCTTTACTGTTTGTTTTGTTCTGAATTAAGTTTTTAAAGTATGTTTTCTTTTCTCTACGTATTAAATATTGTACCTTGTTTCTTTGTGCTCTGTATGTGTTAAAGTCCTTATTTCTGTGAGCTCGATCTCGCTGCCTCATGGCTTCCAGCACTGCTTGTGTGATCCAAGGAGATTTGATCTGTCGTTTGACACGAACTTTTTTAGCTGCTGCATGGTTATCAAACACACAATGAAAGATACGTGTCTAATGAGCTATGGCGTCATCGGGATCAGAAAGCTGGTAAACATTGGCCAGAGCTGCAGCTCGCAAATCATGTAAAAATAGTCCATGGTTAAAATTTTTGAAACTTCTAAATTTAATACTTAAATGTTTATTTCTGGGAGCTTTATATTTATTCTTTGACCACGTGCAACATATTGGATAGTGGTCACTCATTGCTACAATAGGAACAGAGCATTCTAGAATGTTATCTGTACAGGTGACGTAGATGTGGTCAATTGTTGTGGATGATGTTGTTGTTACCCTGGTAGGCTGGTTGACTATTTGTTTTAAGTTGTAAGATGGTATGATGTTTTCCCATGTTTGGTTTGTGTTATGCATGTCAATGTTGAAGTCACCCAAAAGAATAATTTCTTTGGCAGTGGTAAATACTGTGTCCATCATAGTGGTGAAATTTTCATACCAGATGGTTCCTGCACTGGGATTTCTATAAAGATACCCGATTAGAAATTGTCCCTGACTGGGTATTTTTATTTCTAACCAAATGCACTCGGTCTCTGCTGTGGCTCTTTGTTTCCCATGCCTGTCGTGGTAGTCGATCTTCTCCAATTCTGCAGACATCGCCAAACCATCTTAGTTGGGACTGTTCTACTTGGGTCTGCAGGGGGTGGGATTTTAGGCCTTGGCGTATCGTCTGGTTGCGGACCATGTCTCTTCTTGTTACTTCAGCCACCTTCCTCAGATACCTCATTTCTGAGGTTTAGATCTGGCTTTTGTGGGTTGTAGTCATTGCCCATGACTCGTATCCATATGTCAAGACTGGGACATAGGTGGAGCGGTATACAGCCATCTTCGTTTTCTTACCAACCTCTCTCTTGCTGAGGAATCCTCGATTTATGGCCTGAAAAAAGTCTCCCAGCTGCTGCTTTTCGAGTGGCCAACTCTTCTTTGATGCCTCCCTTTCGGTCTATAATAGGTCCGAGGTATTTAAAGTGGTCGACCTGCTCCAGGACCTGTTCTCCCAGCTTAATCTGATGTTTTCTTTATTCTCGTGATATCACCATGGATTTTGTTTTAGAGCTGCTTATGACCATCCCTCTCTTCTCCAGCTCTTCCTTCCAGACTTGCAGGTTGCATTGGAGATGTGCCCCTGATTTAGCAATCAGGGCAACATCATCAGCAAATGCCAGCTCTGAAATACAGACCTGTCTCATCTTCCAGTACCCCACTGAATACTTTCTTGTTCTCTTCTTACATGCCTTGATGACATCGTCCATGAGGAGTATGAGAAGATAAGGTGACAGGATATCACCTTCTCTTACACCAGTGGTGGTCCTGAATTCTTCTGACTTATGGTTTGCTGTCCTCATATAATTTCTGCAAGACTTGTAGAAGCTCTGTATAGCATGAAACAGATGTGCTGGAATGTTCTTCTTTGCCAAACAGTCCCCAAGTTTGCCCCAGGGGACCCTGTCAAACGCCTTTTCCAGATCTTTGAAACAAAGATGGATCTCACTCCTATACTCAAGGGCCATTTCACTCAGCAGTCTGAGTGTGAAGATTAGGGCTTGAGTACTTCGGTTTGCTCGGAATCCGCACTCACCTCATCCAATTGTGGCTCAGCTAGGCGTCGGAGTCTCTGCTCTATGATTCTAGAGTAGATTTTACCAGGGACACTGAGAAGGGATATGCCTCTGTGGTTTCCACATTGTCGATTGTCACCCTTTTTGAAAATTGGTGTTATGATGGCAATCACCCAATCCTTTGGTATGGTCTTGTTGCACCACGCTGCCTGTAGGACCGTTAAGAGTAATAGGACGCCTGATGCTCCCATATACTTAACCATTTCTGGTGTTATACCATCATGCCCTGCTGCTTTGCCCATCTTGATTTTCTCCAGTGTTGCCTTCAGTTCTTCCATCTTTATGTCATCTTCATCACCATTGGTTTCCTCTTCTGTGCTAGTAGTTATCATTTCTGATGCTTGACCTTGCTCACCATCAAGGAGTCCTGAGAAATATTTCCATCTTTCCATTACTTCCTTCGGGGCAGTAAGCAAAAACATTTTACTCTTGATTGTACATAAATGAGGCCTGCTCAATCCAAATATCACATTTACTTGTCTGTAGAAGCTCTAGTTTTTGAGATACAGACATTTTTGTATTTCATTAATACAGGGTGACCCCAAAAAAAAAGGGCCCGCGCCCAATATTACAATATTTTCTATATAAGGCTATGTAAAAAAACTATTGCTGTCTAGTCCTTTACAAAAGAAAACTGCTTGTTTACTCTCAGTTTCAGTTTTCCAAGAATCTTCCCAGAATTGCCTTTTTTAGATTTTAAGCCACTGCATGCATGTTAGTATGCTACTTATTTTATTACACTTCTAACAGAGAATGGCATCATCTTCAAGAAGAGCATGTTTTCTTTCACCGCATTTATTTTGTTATATTTGTGGAGAGTACACTTTCAAAGAAGAACATAGGAAGCATATTACTGTTTTTGTGAAAAAGGCATACTTTGCTTACTTTAAAGTAAAACTAGGTGACCAGGACAAGTCTTGGGCTCCTCATATTGTTTGCAAAACATGTGTTGAACACCTGCGACAGTGGACTTGTGGGAAAAGAAAATGTTTAAAATTTGGAATTCCAATGGTTTGGAGAGAGCCCAAGAACCACTATGATGACTGTTATTTCTGTGTTGTGAATATTAAGGGAATTAATGGAAAAAAAAATCACAAAAAGTGGAAATATCCAGATTTAGATTCTGCTAGGCGACCTGTTCCACACGGAGATGACATACCAATTCCAACTTTCAGTCAGATTTCGGATTCCCTGCTAGAAGATGAGACAGCAGTGGCATGTGGAACGACAAGTGACAGTGATAGTGATTTCGAAGATGATTTTTCAGATGCTCAACGCTTCGACCAGCTTGAACTAAATGATCTAATCCGAGATCTATATCTCTCCAAGGAATCTTCAGAACTTTTGGCTTCAAGATTGAAAGAAAAAAAATTACTGACTGCTGAAACAAAGGTTACATTTTATCGCAGCAGAGAGCAAGGTTTTATTCCATTCTTTTGTAAAGAAAACAACCTTGTGTTTTGTACTAATGTAGGAGGTCTTGTTAACAAAATGGGTGTAAGTTATACACCAGATGAGTGGCGACTTTTCATTGACAGCTCTAAAAGAAGTTTGAAGGGTGTTCTCTTACACAATGGTAACAAATATGGCTCAATTCCAATTGCTCATTCTACTACAATGAAGGAGGAGTATGCTACAATAAGCACAGTTCTGGAAAAATTGAAGTATTTAGAACATAACTGGATGGTTTGTGTAGATCTTAAAATGATGAACTTCTTGCTTGGCCAGCAAATGGGATTCACCAAATATCCATGCTTTATATGTTTGTGGGATAGCAGGGCAAAAGATATGCACTGGACAAAGAAACAGTGGCCGTTGAGGGATGAATTTAAAGTTGGAGAAAAAAATATTGTCAATAAGCCTCTCATTGATCGAAAAAGAGTTCTACTGCCACCATTACATATAAAGCTTGGCTTGATGAAGCAATTTGTTAAGGCACTGAACAAAGATGGTACCTGTTTTAATTACTTATGCAGAAAGTTTCCAGAATTGAGCATAGACAAACTTAAAGCTGGAATTTTTGATGGACCTCAAATTAGAAAGTTAATAAACGATCCAAATTTTATTGATTCCATGAACAAAACAGAGTCCACAGCCTGGTCATCATTTGTTTTAGTTGTGCAAAACTTTCTGGGTAACTTTAAAGCAGACAATTATTCTGAATTAGTTGGAAACATGCTGTCGAGTTTTTGTGAACTTGGATGCAACATGAGCATAAAATTGCACTACCTCCATAACCATTTACATTTATTTCCGGAGAATCTTGGCGACTTTAGTGAGGAGCAAGGTGAAAGATTTCACCAAGATATAAAAACAATGGAAGAGAGATACCAGGGACTTTGGGATGCCCACATGATGGCAGATTACTGTTGGACCCTTAAGCGTGACTGTCCGGGCATATCACATTCCAGGAAGTCCTCGAAAAGATCCTTTTTGCGTGTTGACTAAACAAGTGCTAGTGATAAAGTTTTATTACATTTTTGGTAATATATGCACAGTAATTACATATAATATGAATGCAGACTAAAGTCAAAATGCCACTGATAGCACCTAACTCTAGGATTGTACATAACAATTGCCCTACTAATATGGTCATTCTTAGTTATCTCAAAAACTAGAGCTGATAGAAAAAAAATCTGATTACATTTTTGGAATCAGCAACCCAAAATTACCCAAGAACAGCTATAAAATTTAAGGCACCAAAATGTGTGTATTTTGAACATTCTAGAACAGACTTTCTCACAAACAGTTCAGTTTCATTCCTCGCACGAGAATTGTGATCACGTAGGCAACTCGGTTTAGCAAAACAGAACAAAAACTTGATTTAACATTCTGATTTCCGGTCAAGGTCGGCCGCACTGAATACTGTGATCAAGGGACGCCAACCCTACTCTTGTCTCCTACTTCAACGTATTATGGATTATTTCCCTTTGATTATAAATTTACAAGTCCGTTAATTTCCTTCATAACAGTCATTGTTATAAAAATTAATTCAGACCAAATTTCTGATTACCGACACTACCTGTTACATTATCTCAGCACCACGTGTAAAAAAAAAATTATCTTAGAAATAGCTTTTTCCCTTTTAGAAAAAAACCGATCTTATCTTCTACTACTTCTATCCCTAACCTATGCTCAGTCTCATTTCTACTTTGTCTTTGTCTCAAAAACAGTCTATCTAGAGAATAAATGCAAGAAATGATAACAAGGTTGAACTTGAAGAAACACCACTAAAAGATATATAATCGTACACATATCTTGGCAGTAATATAGACAAAGTTGGAGGGACAGACAGTGATATCAAAATAAGAATACAAAAAGCAAGACGAGCTGTCATTGCATTGAGAAACATGGAGAACAAGATAAATCAAGTCCAACACGAAAACAAGAATCTTCAACTCAAATGTCATGTCAGTCCTATTGTATGGCTCTGAGACATCGAAAGCAACAAAAACAACAACAAAAAGCTACAGACTTTTATAAACGGGTGCTTGCGTAGAATAGAAGGACTGAAATGGTAAGACAAAGTCACAAATGTGGAACTGATAACAAGAACCAGACAAGTGCCAGTGGAACAAGAGTTGAGAAGAAGACGCTGGCGATGGATATGACACACATTGAGGAAACCTGTTGATAGCATTACACGGCAGTCCTTGTTCTGGAATTCACAGGGAAAGAGAGGCAGAGGTAGACCAAAAAACACATGGAGAAGAGAACTGAATTCAGAGGTGAAAAGGATGAGAAAAACATGGAAAAAACTTGAGCGGATGGCACGGGACACGAGGACTTGGCATGTGTTTGTTGAAAGCATATGCTCCTTGGGGAGCTAAATGATATTGATTGATTGATTTGACAGAAATCGGTATGCGTTTTCCAACATCACGGAGCATAAGTGGAAGAGTTTCCCCGAGCGTAGCCTATTCACTGCCTGTTCCAAAATTTCATTTTTGTGTGGATTTATAATTCTCGTACCCGTGGAATTTAATTTTAAATAGTGTTCTTAAGGAATTTGCGAACGGAAAAGCAGTCCTGCAGAAGCCTGAGTCTACATGTGTTTGGCATCTAATCGGAAAGAAGCTAGCAAAGCGTATACATTGACAGCAGAATTCACAAGAAAGGACATCATACACTTCCTAAGTTACAAGGAAACTAGCAAAGCGTACGTCCAGATAGCAGAATTCACATTATAGGACATCATACACTTCCTAAGTTACAAGAAAGATCTCCACGCCTGCGTTTGTAAATTTTTATGGTGCAGCAATTTATTCACCCGTTTCTCAAGTGCTTACAAGTTTATTCGCAAATACATATATCAAGTTCAACTCACTCAAAAGCTTACCGCCTGAGTCACGTTAAAGCACGCACAAATTGATTCTCTCTCCCTGTATATATATATATATATATATATATATATATATATATATATATATATATATATATTATATTATATATATATTTATATATATATATATATATATATATATATATATATATATATATATATATATATATATATATATATATATATATAGTTGAACTCACTCAAAAGCGTATTTCCTGAATCAAAATTGCATACTCACAAGTTGATGAGCCTATATATCAAGATCATTTAATCACAAGGGATTAGCCAAGATATCAAGCTCAAATCACCAAATTCATCTACTCACTACGTCAGTGCATGAAGCGAATTCATCTACTCTCATCGTGTATTGAACGACTTAAATTCACTCAGACAAGTTTCTTTCCACAAAACCCACTTATTACCAGAATATCATTTTATGAAGAGCTCCAGTCTAGACAGTGCCTTTTCAAGATCAGACAGCAAACATTTTCCTGAGACAAATGTCAACGTTTGTCGACGCTAGAGAGATTTCCGAGCGTTGGAGGACAGTATACCTTCCAAGTTCTCATCACTCAACGTGCAAAGGTTTTCATCAATAAGACCTCATCTCTAAGATAACCCATACGGCGTACCATACATCTACTTTGGACAGTCAGTGCATACCATCTGTCGTGGAATATTCTAATCCACATATATAAATTAAAAGGTAAATGTAAAGCGTAACAAATAAATTCTAATAAAGAAAAGAGCAATGGTAAAATAACAGTGCTGTCACAAGGAATGTACTCGAAATCCCCTTTGTTTTATGCTTCGTCTGCAAATTGTAACGCTTTCACGTTGATAGTAAAAGCCTACTATATTATTACCCGCTTTCTTCAATGAAACGTGTGCTGTATTTCTAAGAAAAACATTGAGAGGCAGACTGCGTAATGACCTAAATTAATCCTAACATTAATTATATTACGTTACCAAAACGAACGAACAGATGGACTCAAATAGAAAGAGAGAGGGGCGAATAAAATCAGGAACGCATGCAAAATTAAACACGCGTCTCGCTATTAATGCCACCCCCAACAAGCGTAACGCGATACACAATTACTACTATCACGCGTGTAAGGCTACATGCACTAACTTTTTCGGACGGACAGTGATAAATTCACTACCCTTCCCAGAGTTAGGTTTTAAAATCACAAAAAACGCTTATTAGGAAAGATAACAATAGATGGGTTTACGTTTGAAAACATTACAGTACCCAGACAGCACATCTTCGAAACAGGAGGTAGAAGAAATTGCATATTTTGAACGCAGCCACTTAGCTCTATTAAATATATATATTTGGGTTCCTTAGGGTTTGCTGACAAAGAATATGTACGGCGTTATGCAAATAGTCTAGGAATTAACAAGTTATAGCCAAAATAAAATGATGGTGCTGTCAGACAACACCCAAAATCAGAATCGCTCAGTGGTAGATTTTTTTACACCACCATTGTACGGGAAATGGGCCACAAGTTACATTTGAACTGATTGGCTGGAATGATATGTAAGGCTAAACGCGATTAGTCGGGCTATAAATACTATCTTTGGTTGTTAGGGGAGACGTAGGAAGTTAAAATTTTTTTCAAATACTTGTCGAAACGTGGCTCCATTGGCTAGACTCGCTGATATACTCACTTAGGAGCGTTAGTTCGAGACCACTAGTCAAATAAGCTTGATAAAGCAACAGTGCGTTGAAGCCAGCTCATATTTTTGCTAAATAAAAGCCTGGAACATAAGCAGATGGGAATTTGTGCCAGTAGTTGTGCCAGAATTCATTGCTAATCAACGTATCTGTGTTTGTTTCCATGAATTGTGGTAAGCTTGAAACATTCAGTATCTTTTAATGAAAATTGAATGTGAATTGTTAATTTATGCCTGTATATATGTGTAGTTCAGTAGCAAACATGATGTAAAGCCTATAATGCTCCCGCCTGAACAGAAGGTGTCGGAGGAAAGTAAAACTGCATGGAATGGCCAAACAGTACACTGACACCTAGATTATTGATTAGACAGAAATAATGCTGGAAGTGCAGAGGCGTGGTAACCATTAAGGAGGTAAATACTGGTATAAAATATTTCAGATGAAGCTGACAGTTGGCCTAACGCTCTGAACTCAATGTTTGTGATGTATTGTGCTCAGTGTAAAAAGAGAGTATAAATTAGTTATGAAGTAGAAGGTACATCCTTCTTGTTTTCAGGGACCGTGGTCTTGATGGTATTGAGCAGCACCTGGTCAGAGCTTTGCTGAATCCAGAGTCGGACAGCATACTCCTTGGTCCATTTAGCTATCAGTGAGGTGTCTCCAGAGCCGAGGAGAGAATCGAGCAGAGGAGTCTGTTCCTGCCGCCATCACCCAAGATAAGCTGATGTGGCCAGCTGAGCTCAAAATTATGTACCCCCAGCTTAAAATGACCTTGTAAAAATAACATTAAGAGGGGAATTAAATTGTGTTAATATCAGGAACTGAGAACATCTCCAATAATAGTTCCCATAAAGACAAACTATTGAAGTCATGATGACAAATACCAACAGAGCTTGAACAAAACAAAACCAGTATTACCTCATATTACTACTACACAACTGACACACATAGGATACTTTTAATAATATATGTCATTACAATATTCATATTGATAAATTCTGTACATATAACTTGTAAGTAAAATTGATTGTGATTCCTGGTTCCCTTTGTATTTGAATCAGGACACATATTCATTCATAACAGCAATGAATACATATTGTTATTTGAAAAGTTATCAGTGACTCCTTTAAGATATCCTTTAGAGTGTTATATGTATGTATGTGAGTGTCACAGTGTTGTCAAGTGTGGTGGAATAAATTAAATTGTTTATCTGTCTGTTGTTGTTATGACTTACACTTCATCATACACATACCCTAGACATACAACGTAGTCATCACACTATTCCAGAATAATTCTGACTGAGATATATATATATGTGGCAGCAAGTAAGGTTATCTATAATACACTACTCTTATTAGATATAGATACCTTCACAGCTGATCTCAGTCAGTACACTAAGTCCCCTATAAATATTTATAACATCTCACTTCACCACATATATTGGGGTCTCGCTCTTGGGATTTTGAATCTTTCACTATTAAAAATATTGGGGGTAATTCACTTCAGGGAATATAAGAATTAAAAGATATCCTTGGGTGGAATTAAATAAGGTTGAGCTCACGGTGCCTGTGTTGTCCATTAGATATATATGTAGAAATTGAATTGTTGGTTAGACATTGTATAAATTTACCTGATAGACAATGGCGGACCTGGCCAAGTTTCGATCTGCTGCTGTTCAGACTGCAAAAGAGTTAGGATTAGATGGGCAAGTTATGGTTGCCTATGTCACTACGGAATGTGACAAATTTATTGAACGCGAAGAAAGAAGATTAGAAAAAGAGGCCGAAAGAAAGTTAGAGGCTGAGACTAAGAGGTTGCAATTTGAGGCTGAGACTAAGAGGTTGCAGATTGAGGCTGAGGCTAAGAAATTGGAGGCAGAAAGAGAAGACAAAAGATTGGCTGCAGAAAGGGAAGAGAAGAAATTAGCTGCAGAAAGGGAAGACAAGAGATTAGCTGCAGAAAGGGAAGCAGAAGATAAGAGATTACAAAGGGAACATGAGTTACGGCTAAGGGAGTTTGAGTTTCAGGGCCATGCTCCTGAAAATGGTGCCAGTCCCTTTGCCTCTGATGCCACTGCTAGCCAAGGAGCCTCAACCTCAGCTATGAATTTTCATTTAGATCATTTTGTTGAGAAAGACGATGATATAGAGAGCTACCTAAATAGGTATGAACTATTAGCTACCACATATGGGTTAGAGAGAGAAAGGTGGAGCTTAAAGTTATCTCAAGGACTTCGTGGGGCAGCTTATGAAGTTTTTGCAAAAATGAGCAGAGGTGATCAGGAAAATTATGACATGCTAAAGCAGGCTCTTTTGTTAAGATATGAAAAGAATGCAGAATTCTATAGGAAAAAATTTAGGAATGCTAAACTACTGTCAGGTGAAACCTATCACCAGTTCTCTGCACGAATAGAGACATACTTGGAGAAATGGACTTCTCTGGGGAAAACCCAAGATCTTAAGGAAATGGTCCTTATAGAGCAATTAAGAGAGTCCATGGCTCCAGACCTGAGAAAGTTTCTCATGGAACAAGGTGCAGAGAGGCTGGATGAGTTGCTAAATGTTGCTGAAAGGTATCAAGCAGCTCAAGCAGAGGTAACAGGAAATAAAAAAAAGAAACAAGTGGATAACTTTAGGGCACCACAGAACTTTAATAAATTTGATCCTAAGGATCAAAATAAAGGTAAGCACCAATTTGATAGGCCACGGTATGAAAATAAAAATAAATTCCCACAATTCGATGAAAGGAAATATGATGAAAGAAAATCTTTCAACCAAGGAAAAAGGTGGTGTAAGAATTGTCAGATGGACAATCATGACACTGACCGTTGCAGAAGGAAACCTGTGTATATGGCAACCCTTCAGGTCAGGTCGACCTCAAGACAGGAGGAGGATATTATGTTAGATACCACTCCAGAAGAGATGAGGAAGGCACAGGCTGGGGATAAAACACTCAAGCCTTGTTTCAGAAAATTGTCAACTTGTCATACAACTCCAGGCAAGGGAGATTTTTACATGAAAAACAAGTTGATGTATAGGAAGACTGGAGCTAGATCCAAAGGTCAGGGACAACTGGTACTTCCTAAAAGATATAGGGCAGACTTAATAAGGAGCCTACATGTGAAACCAGATGGGGACCATGAGAAGATAGGTACCATCATTCAAAAGGTGGCTCACAATTATTATTGGCCCAAGGCAAGATGGGACATTGAGAATTTTGTAGAAAGGTGTAGCATAGCACATGAGGGAACACCCACAAGTGGGAACATGGATCAGGACCTGGACACGCCACGGGGCAAAATTAGGCCTGATAATTTTTTTTTTTTTTTTTTTTGCGTTCGCCCGCTAATACTCGAGGCGAAATCTCAGGTTATTATTTTTATGTCTAACCTGACATTGATTTTACGTGAGTATCCCTTTATTTCTTGTACAGAGACAGGTGTCCCTCGCCATTCAGGCAAATACTCGCCGATTTCGGAGGTACCCATTGCAGCTGGGTCGGCTCACGAGCCGCCAGTCCCTGGTCGACGACACTCCTTCAAATGTCCTCGCCAGGTCTCGAGTTAATCCAGTCCAAATCCCGGTCGACGAAAAATCCTCAAATGCCGTCGCCCGGGTTTGATCCTGTATCACCCGGTCGCCAGAGCGGTGTTGTAACCACTACGCTAGCGCGGCTCCCAGGCCTGATAATAAAAAGAGATATAAATTTGATAAAGTGGACCAAATGGAATGGGAAGCCCCTTTTCACGGACAAGCTTCACTTAACTGTTTTACAATGGCCACTATGCGGAGAGTGCAAAAGATGTCTTACCCCAGGATAAGCCGAAAATCCCTCAATCGGACTTAAACAAACTGGAGGAAGAAGATGTAGAGAGGAAATCTCTCATCAAGAATTTTAAGTGGGGAGAAAGCCCCAAGAAAAGAAAAATTGGTAGCGGTCGTTTTGTGAATGATAATTCTGGGAGGAAAAATCATCACTATAAAGCTTCGAGTGGAAGAGACCATACCGGTGCATGGACAAATAGGTCCACACAATAAAAGGTCCACTCGAAGCTTTGTTAAGAACGTGGACTGATGAAAAGGCAGAGGAAAACATTACATCTTCATACCAATATGTGAATGAGCTGACCACTCGTTTAAAAACTGGTTGAAAACTTGCCAATGAAAATTTGAAACAAGCCAGGAAGAAACATGCTGCCTATTATAACAGGAAGGCGAAAGACAGAAATTTGGCTGTGGGAGAGAAAGTACTGCTTCTTTTGCCCGGGAGTCAGAATAAGTTACAAATTGGATGGCAGGGTCCATATACAGTTTTAGAGAAGGTATCTAGAACAAATTATAAGATAGATAAGAAGGGGAAAGAAAAAATCTATCATGTGAATCTCCTGAAGAAATATTTGGAAAGAGAACATCAGGAGGAGACACACTTGTTGACCTTGTCCATCGCCATGGAGATGAAAAAGGAACCACTTTCATCATTTGAGTATCCATTACACCCCTGTGAGACAGCAGCACAGGTGAAAATCAGTACACATTTAACGAAAACTCAGAAAGAGAGAGTGCAACAGGTTCTAAATAATCATGCAGAGGTGTTAACAGACCGACCAGGGCATACAAACCTATTGGAATATGATATGAAACTGATAGACCCCACACCTGTCTGTATGAAACCATATTCGATTCCGTTTGCTAAGGAGAAAGCTTTGAAGGAAGAGATAGACTATCTGTTGAAGGAAGGAATTATTTCGCACAGTGAATCTTCGTATAGTTCCGGTGTTGTACTCTTAAGGAAGCCCTCTGGAGAACATAGACTCTGTATAGATTACAGGAGACTGAATGCTATTACAGAAGGACAGGTGGATCCATTGCCGGATACAAATCAGCTGTTTGCCAGACTAAATAAAGCTAAATATTTCTCAAAAGTGGATTTGAGTAAAGGATACTATCAGATTCCAGTAAAGCCTGAGGTTAGACCATACCTAGCTTTTAGTACCTCAGAAGGACACTATGAGTTTAATAGATTGCCATTTGGATTGAAGAATGCGCCTAGTGTCTTCTCTAGAATGATGAGAAAATTATTGGACCCTCTGAATAATCCATGTATAACAAATTTCATGGATGATATCCTGATAGCAACAGAAACATTTGAGGAACACATTGACTCTCTGAACATGCTGTTTAATCGACTTAGGGAGGCAAATTTAACAGCCCGACCAACCAAATGTTGCGTTGGATGTAAAGAATTGGAATTTTTGGGACACACAGTTTATCAGGGAAACATGACCCCTGACCCAAAGAATTTAGAGAAACTACAGAAAGCCCCGAGACCACAAACCAAGAAGGACGTGAGATCCTTTGTCTCATTATGTGGTTTCTACCAGAAGTATATCAAAAACTTTAATTCCATATGTGCACCGTTAACTGATTTGACACGTAAAGGACATCCAGATCGCATTACATGGACACCACAATGTGAAATGACTTACCAAGAATTGAAGGAAAAGCTCACAAGTAAACCCATTTTGAAATTACCTGACTTAAGTCAAGAATTCATAGTAAGGACGGATGCAAGTAATATTGGGTTAGGTGCAACTCTACTACAGAAATCCGATGCATTGGATGGGGAATTAAGCCCAGTGGCATATGCTAGCAGAAAATTGAATAAAGCTGAAATCAATTACTCAACTAGCGAAAAAGAATGTCTTGCAGTAATATGGGCAATAAAGAAATTCAATATTTATCTGTATGGGAAGGCCTTTAAGTTGCAAACAGACCACAAACCTTTATCGTTTCTAGCACAGGCTAGGCATGAGAACTCCAGGTTACTCCGATGGTCTTTACTTTTGGCTCCATATAATTTTAGCATTGAGTATATATCTGGAAAAACAAATTTGGGAGCGGATTTTTTAAGCCGCCATCCGTGTGATGAGAATCACCGTAAACCCCAGAACTAATAATAAATTTCTCTATGTGTATATAGAATAAAGGACTGACATATAATGTCTGTTTTAAGAGGGGAGATGTCGTGGAATATTCTAATCCACATATATAAATTAAAAGGTAAATGTAAAGCGTAACAAATAAATTCTAATAAAGAAAAGAGCAATGGTAAAATAACAGTGCTGTCACAAGGAATGTACTCGAAATCCCCTTTGTTTTATGCTTCGTCTGCAAATTGTAACGCTTTCACGTTGATAGTAAAAGCCTACTATATTATTACCCGCTTTCTTCAATGAAACGTGTGCTGTATTTCTAAGAAAAACATTGAGAGGCAGACTGCGTAATGACCTAAATTAATCCTAACATTAATTATATTACGTTACCAAAACGAACGAACAGATGGACTCAAATAGAAAGAGAGAGGGGCGAATAAAGCCGAACGCATGCAAAATTAAACACGCGTCTCGCTATTAATGCCACCCCCAACACGCGTCGCGCGATACACAATTACTACTATCACGCGTGTTAGGCTACATGCACTAACTTTTTCGGACGAACAGTGATAAATTCACTACCCTTCCCAGAGTTAGGCTTTAAAATCACAAAAAACGCTTATTAGGAAAGATAACAATAGATGGGTTTACGTTTGAAAACATTACAGTACCCAGACAGCACATCTTCGAAACAGGAGGTAGAAGAAATTGCATATTTTGAACGCAGCCACTTAGCTCTATTAAATATATATATATTTGGGTTCCTTAGGGTTTGCTGACAAAGAATATGTACGGCGTTATGCAAATAGTCTAGGAATTAACAAGTTATAGCCAAAATAAAATGATGGTGCTGTCAGACAACACCCAAAATCAGAATCGCTCAGTGGTAGATTTTTTTTACACACCACCATTGTACGGGAAATGGGCCACAAGTTACATTTGAACTGATTGGCTGGAATGATATGTAAGGCTAAACGCGATTAGTCGGGCTATAAATACTATCTTTGGTTGTTAGGGGAGACGTAGGAAGTTAAAATTTTTTCAAATACTTGTCGAAACGTGGCTCCATTGGCTAGACTCGCTGATATACTCACTTAGGAGCGTTAGTTCGAGACCACTAGTCAAATAAGCTTGATAAAGCAACAGTGCGTTGAAGCCAGCTCATATTTTTGCTAAATAAAAGCCTGGAACATAAGCAGATGGGAATTTGTGCCAGTAGTTGTGCCAGAATTCATCGCTAATCAACGTATCTGTGTTTGTTTCCATGAATTGTGGTAAGCTTGAAACATTCAGTATCTTTTAATGAAAATTGAATGTGAATTGTTAATTTATGCCTGTATATATGTGTAGTTCAGTAGCAAACATGATGTAAAGCCTATAATGCTCCCGCCTGAACAGAAGGTGTCGGAGGAAAGTAAAACTGCATGGAATGGCCAAACAGTACACTGACACCTAGATTATTGATTAGACAGAAATAATGCTGGAAGTGCAGAGGCGTGGTAACCATTAAGGAGGTAAATACTGGTATAAAATATTTCAGATGAAGCTGACAGTTGGCCTAACGCTCTGAACTCAATGTTTGTGATGTATTGTGCTCAGTGTAAAAAGAGAGTATAAATTAGTTATGAAGTAGAAGGTACATCCTTCTTGTTTTCAGGGACCGTGGTCTTGATGGTATTGAGCAGCACCTGGTCAGAGCTTTGCTGAATCCAGAGTCGGACAGCATACTCCTTGGTCCATTTAGCTATCAGTGAGGTGTCTCCAGAGCCGAGGGGAGAATCGAGCAGAGGAGTCTGTTCCTGCCGCCATCACGCAAGATAAGCTGATGTGGCCAGCTGAGCTCAAAATTATGTACCCCCAGCTTAAAATGACCTTGTAAAAATAACATTAAGAGGGGAATTAAATTGTGTTAATATCAGGAACTGAGAACATCTCCAATAATAGTTCCCATAAAGACAAACTATTGAAGTCATGATGACAAATACCAACAGAGCTTGAACAAAACAAAAACCAGTATTACCTCATATTACTACTACACAACTGACACACATAGGATACTTTTAATAATATATGTCATTACAATATTCATATTGATAAATTCTGTACATATAACTTGTAAGTAAAATTGATTGTGATTCCTGGTTCCCTTTGTATTTGAATCAGGACACATATTCATTCATAACAGCAATGAATACATATTGTTATTTGAAAAGTTATCAGTGACTCCTTTAAGATATCCTTTAGAGTGTTATATGTATGTGAGTGTCACAGTGTTGTCAAGTGTGGTGGAATAAATTAAATTGTTTATCTGTCTGTTGTTGTTATGACTTACACTTCATCATACACATACCCTAGACATACAACGTAGTCATCACACTATTCCAGAATAATTCTGACTGAGGTATATATATATGTGGCAGCAAGTAAGGTTATCTATAATACACTACTCTTATTAGATATATATACCTTCACAGCTGATCTCAGTCAGTACACTAAGTCCCCTATAAATATTTATAACATCCCACTTCACCACATATATTGGGGTCTCGCTCTTGGGATTTTGAATCTTTCCTTATTAAAAATATTGGGGGTAATTCACTTCAGGGAATATAAGAATTAAAAGGTATCCTTGGGTGGAATTAAATAAGGTTGAGCTCACGGTGCCTGTGTTGTCCATTAGATATATATTTAGAAATTGAATTGTTGGTTAGACATTGTATAAATTTACCTGATAGACAATGGCGGACCTGGCCAAGTTTCGATCTGCTGCTGTTCAGACTGCAAAAGAGTTAGGATTAGATGGGCAAGTTATGGTTGCCTATGTCACTACGGAATGTGACAAATTTATTGAACGCGAAGAAAGAAGATTAGAAAAAGAGGCCGAAAGAAAGTTAGAGGCTGAAAGGGAAATTAAGAAGTTACAATTTGAGGCTGAGGCTGAGACTAAGAGGTTGCAGATTGAGGCTGAGGCTAAGAAATTGGAAGCAGAAAGAGAAGACAAAAGATTGACTGCAGAAAGGGAAGAGAAGAAATTAGCTGCAGAAAGGGAAGACAAAAGATTAGCTGCAGAAAGGGAAGCAGAAAAGCTGCAGAAAGGGAAGCAGAAGAAGAGATTACAAAGGGAACATGAGTTACGACTAAGGGAGTTTGAGTTTCAGGGCCATGCTCCTGAAAATGGTGCCAGTCCCTTTGCCTCTGATGCCACTGCTAGCCAAGGAGCCTCAACCTCAGCTATGAATTTTTCATTTAGATCATTTTGTTGAGAAAGACGATGATATAGAGAGCTACCTAAATAGGTATGAACTATTAGCTACCACGTATGGGTTAGAGAGAGAAAGGTGGAGCTTAAAGTTATCTCAAGGACTTCGTGGGGCAGCTTATGAAGTTTTTGCAAAAATGAGCAGAGGTGATCAGGAAAATTATGACATGCTAAAGCAGGCTCTTTTGTTAAGATATGAAAAGAATGCAGAATTCTATAGGAAAAAATTTAGGAATGCTAAACTACTGTCAGGTGAAACCTATCACCAGCCTCTCTGCACGAATAGAGACATACTTGGAGAAATGGACTTCTCTGGGGAAAACCCAAGATCTTAAGGAAATGGTCCTTATAGAGCAATTAAGAGAGTCCATGGCTCCAGACCTGAGAAAGTTTCTCATGGAGAGAGTCCATGGCTCCAGACCTGAGAAAGTTTCTCATGGAACAAGGTGCAGAGAGGCTGGGTGAGTTGCTAAATGTTGCTGAAAGGTATCAAGCAGCTCAAGCAGAGGTAACAGGAAATAAAAAGAAACAAGTGGATAACTTTAGGGCACCACAGAACTTTAATAAATTTGATCCTAAGGATCAAAATAAAGGTAAGCACCAATTTGATAGGCCACGGTATGAAAATAAAAATAAATTCCCACAATTCGATGAAAGGAAATATGATGAAAGAAAATCTTTCAACCAAGGAAAAAGGTGGTGTAAGAATTGTCAGATGGACAATCATGACACTGACCGTTGCAGAAGGAAACCTGTGTATATGGCAACCCTTCAGGTCAGGTCGACCTCAAGACAGGAGGAGGATATTATGTTAGATACCACTCCAGAAGAGATGAGGAAGGCACAGGCTGGGGATAAAACACTCAAGCCTTGTTTCAGAAAATTGTCAACTTGTCATACAACTCCAGGCAAGGGAGATTTTTACATGAAAAACAAGTTGATGTATAGGAAGACTGGAGCTAGATCCAAAGGTCAGGGACACTGGTACTTCCTAAAAGATATAGGGCAGACTTAATAAGGAGCCTACATGTGAAACCAGATGGGGACCATGAGAAGATAGGTACCATCATTCAAAAGGTGGCTCACAATTATTATTGGCCCAAAGCAAGATGGGACATTGAGAATTTTGTAGAAAGGTGTAGCATAGCACATGAGGGGACACCCACAAGTGGGAACATGGATCAGGACCTGGACACGCCACGGGGCAAAATTAGGCCTGATTCAAGAAGCCCGCTCATATACTCGAGGCAAGGGAAATTCAGGTTATTATTTTTATGTCTAACCTGACATTGATTTTACGTGAGTATCCCTTTATTTCTTGTACAGAGACAGGTGTCCCTCGCCATTCAGGCAAATAGCTTGTCACCGATTTCTGGCCAGGAATAACTGAAGATATCAAAGATGGGTCGGCTCAGGAGCCGCCAGTCCTGGTCGACGACACCTTCAAACATGTCCTCTGCACAGGTCTGGGGGAAATCCAGCCAAAATCCCGGTCGACGAAAAATCCTCAAATGCCGTCGCCCGGGTTTGATCCTGTATCACCCGGTCGCCAGAGCGGTGTTGTAACCACTACGCTAGCGCGGCTCCCAGGCCTGATAATAAAAAGAGATATAAATTTGATAAAGTGGACCAAATGGAATGGGAAGCCCCTTTTCACGGACAAGCTTCACTTAACTGTTTTACAATGGCCACTATGCGGAGAGTGCAAAGAGATGTCTTACCCCAGGATAAGCCGAAAATCCCTCAATCGGACTTAAACAAACTGGAGGAAGAAGATGTAGAGAGGAAATCTCTCATCAAGAATTTTAAGTGGGGAGAAAGCCCCAAGAAAAGAAAAATTGGTAGCGGTCGTTTTGTGAATGATAATTCTAGGAGGAAAAATCATCACTATAAAGCTTCGAGTGGAAGAGACCATACCGGTGCATGGACAAATAGGTCCACACAATAAAAGGTCCACTCGAAGCTTTGTTAAGAACGTGGACTGATGAAAAGGCAGAGGAAAACATTACATCTTCATACCAATATGTGAATGAGCTGACCACTCGTTTAAAAACTGGTTGGAAACTTGCCAATGAAAATTTGAAACAAGCCAGGAAGAAACATGCTGCCTATTATAACAGGAAGGCGAAAGACAGAAATTTGGCTGTGGGAGAGAAAGTACTGCTTCTTTTGCCCGGGAGTCAGAATAAGTTACAAATTGGATGGCAGGGTCCATATACAGTTTTAGAGAAGGTATCTAGAACAAATTATAAGATAGATAAGAAGGGGAAAGAAAAAATCTATCATGTGAATCTCCTGAAGAAATATTTGGAAAGAGAACATCAGGAGGAGACACACTTGTTGACCTTGTCCATCGCCATGGAGATGAAAAAGGAACCACTTTCATCATTTGAGTATCCATTACACCCCTGTGAGACAGCAGCACAGGTGAAAATCAGTACACATTTAACGAAAACTCAGAAAGAGAGAGTGCAACAGGTTCTAAATATTCATGCAGAGGTGTTAACAGACCGACCAGGGCATACAAACCTATTGGAATATGAGATGAAACTGATAGACCCCACACCTGTCTGTATGAAACCATATTCGATTCCGTTTGCTAAGGAGAAAGCTTTGAAGGAAGAGATAGACTATCTGTTGAAGGAAGGAATTATTTCGCACAGTGAATCTTCGTATAGTTCCGGTGTTGTACTCTTAAGGAAGCCCTCTGGAGAACATAGACTCTGTATAGATTACAGGAGACTGAATGCTATTACAGAAGGACAGGTGGATCCATTGCCGGATACAAATCAGCTGTTTGCCAGACTAAATAAAGCTAAATATTTCTCAAAAGTGGATTTGAGTAAAGGATACTATCAGATTCCAGTAAAGCCTGAGGTTAGACCATACCTAGCTTTTAGTACCTCAGAAGGACACTATGAGTTTAATAGATTGCCATTTGGATTGAAGAATGCGCCTAGTGTCTTCTCTAGAATGATGAGAAAATTATTGGACCCTCTGAATAATCCATGTATAACAAATTTCATGGATGATATCCTGATAGCAACAGAAACATTTGAGGAACACATTGACTCTCTGAACATGCTGTTTAATCGACTTAGGGAGGCAAATTTAACAGCCCGACCAACCAAATGTTGCGTTGGATGTAAAGAATTGGAATTTTTGGGACACACAGTTTATCAGGGAAACATGACCCCTGACCCAAAGAATTTAGAGAAACTACAGAAAGCCCCGAGACCACAAACCAAGAAGGACGTGAGATCCTTTGTCTCATTATGTGGTTTCTACCAGAAGTATATCAAAAAACTTTAATTCCATATGTGCACCGTTAACTGATTTGACACGTAAAGGACATCCAGATCGCATTACATGGACACCACAATGTGAAATGACTTACCAAGAATTGAAGGAAAAGCTCACAAGTAAACCCATTTTGAAATTACCTGACTTAAGTCAAGAATTCATAGTAAGGACGGATGCAAGTAATATTGGGTTAGGTGCAACTCTACTACAGAAATCCGATGCATTGGATGGGGAATTAAGCCCAGTGGCATATGCTAGCAGAAAATTGAATAAAGCTGAAATCAATTACTCAACTAGCGAAAAAGAATGTCTTGCAGTAATATGGGCAATAAAGAAATTCAATATTTATCTGTATGGGAAGGCCTTTAAGTTGCAAACAGACCACAAACCTTTATCGTTTCTAGCACAGGCTAGGCATGAGAACTCCAGGTTACTCCGATGGTCTTTACTTTTGGCTCCATATAATTTTAGCATTGAGTATATATCTGGAAAAACAAATTTGGGAGCGGATTTCTTAAGCCGCCATCCGTGTGATGAGAATCACCGTAAACCCCAGAACTAATAATAAATTTCTCTATGTGTATATAGAATAAAGGACTGACATATAATGTCTGTTTTAAGAGGGGAGATGTCGTGGAATATTCTAATCCACATATATAAATTAAAAGGTAAATGTAAAGCGTAACAAATAAATTCTAATAAAGAAAAGAGCAATGGTAAAATAACAGTGCTGTCACAAGGAATGTACTCGAAATCCCCTTTGTTTTATGCTTCGTCTGCAAATTGTAACGCTTTCACGTTGATAGTAAAAGCCTACTATATTATTACCCGCTTTCTTCAATGAAACGTGTGCTGTATTTCTAAGAAAAACATTGAGAGGCAGACTGCGTAATGACCTAAATTAATCCTAACATTAATTATATTACGTTACCAAAACGAACGAACAGATGGACTCAAATAGAAAGAGAGAGGGGCGAATAAAGCCGAACGCATGCAAAATTAAACACGCGTCTCGCTATTAATGCCACCCCCAACACGCGTCGCGCGATACACAATTACTACTATCACGCGTGTTAGGCTACATGCACTAACTTTTTCGGACGAACAGTGATAAATTCACTACCCTTCCCAGAGTTAGGCTTTAAAATCACAAAAAACGCTTATTAGGAAAGATAACAATAGATGGGTTTACGTTTGAAAACATTACAGTACCCAGACAGCACATCTTCGAAACAGGAGGTAGAAGAAATTGCATATTTTGAACGCAGCCACTTAGCTCTATTAAATATATATATTTGGGTTCCTTAGGGTTTGATGACAAAGAATATGTACGGCGTTATGCAAATAGTCTAGGAATTAACAAGTTATAGCCAAAATAAAATGATGGTGCTGTCAGACAACACCCAAAATCAGAATCGCTCAGTGGTAGATTTTTTTACACCACCATTGTACGGGAAATGGGCCACAAGTTACATTTGAACTGATTGGCTGGAATGATATGTAAGGCTAAACGCGATTAGTCGGGCTATAAATACTATCTTTGGTTGTTAGGGGAGACGTAGGAAGTTAAAATTTTTTCAAATACTTGTCGAAACGTGGCTCCATTGGCTAGACTCGCTGATATACTCACTTAGGAGCGTTAGTTCGAGACCACTAGTCAAATAAGCCTGATAAAGCAACAGTGCGTTGAAGCCAGCTCATATTTTTGCTAAATAAAAGCCTGGAACATAAGCAGATGGGAATTTGTGCCAGTAGTTGTGCCAGAATTCATCGCTAATCAACGTATCTGTGTTTGTTTCCATGAATTGTGGTAAGCTTGAAACATTCAGTATCTTTTAATGAAAATTGAATGTGAATTGTTAATTTATGCCTGTATATATGTGTAGTTCAGTAGCAAACATGATGTAAAGCCTATAATGCTCCCGCCTGAACAGAAGGTGTCGGAGGAAAGTAAAACTGCATGGAATGGCCAAACAGTACACTGACACCTAGATTATTGATTAGACAGAAATAATGCTGGAAGTGCAGAGGCGTGGTAACCATTAAGGAGGTAAATACTGGTATAAAATATTTCAGATGAAGCTGACAGTTGGCCTAACGCTCTGAACTCAATGTTTGTGATGTATTGTGCTCAGTGTAAAAAGAGAGTATAAATTAGTTATGAAGTAGAAGGTACATCCTTCTTGTTTTCAGGGACCGTGGTCATGATGGTATTGAGCAGCACCTGGTCAGAGCTTTGCTGAATCCAGAGTCGGACAGCATACTCCTTGGTCCATTTAGCTATCAGTGAGGTGTCTCCAGAGCCGAGGAGAGAATCGAGCAGAGGAGTCTGTTCCTGCCGCCATCACCCAAGATAAGCTGATGTGGCCAGCTGAGCTCAAAATTATGTACCCCCAGCTTAAAATGACCTTGTAAAAATAACATTAAGAGGGGAATTAAATTGTGTTAATATCAGGAACTGAGAACATCTCCAATAATAGTTCCCATAAAGACAAACTATTGAAGTCATGATGACAAATACCAACAGAGCTTGAACAAAACAAAACCAGTATTACCTCATATTACTACTACACAACTGACACACATAGGATACTTTTAATAATATATGTCATTACAATATTCATATTGATAAATTCTGTACATATAACTTGTAAGTAAAATTGATTGTGATTCCTGGTTCCCTTTGTATTTGAATCAGGACACATATTCATTCATAACAGCAATGAATACATATTGTTATTTGAAAAGTTATCAGTGACTCCTTTAAGATATCCTTTAGAGTGTTATATGTATGTGAGTGTCACAGTGTTGTCAAGTGTGGTGGAATAAATTAAATTGTTTATCTGTCTGTTGTTGTTATGACTTACACTTCATCATACACATACCCTAGACATACAACGTAGTCACCACACTATTCCAGAATAATTCTGACTGAGATATATATATATATGTGGCAGCAAGTAAGGTTATCTATAATACACTACTCTTATTAGATATAGATACCTTCACAGCTGATCTCAGTCAGTACACTAAGTCCCCTATAAATATTTATAACATCTCACTTCACCACACCATCGCATACTCATACACTGGAGGAGATTTGAACGACTCATTGGCAGTGTAGATTTGACATCACTGTGGTAACATTTAATATATCACATCATCATTTCACTATTTACTTAGGTTCACTCTCATATTTGATTAACTACATTTTTATATTTCGTCCGTGTATATGAATTGTCTTTCACCTTCATCCTTTTCACTTTCTACTAACCTATATGTGTATATATTTAATTAATTAACAGTATTGCCGCATTGATCGTTACCTAGTTAGTTAATGTATCATTCGTTCTGTCTGTGTTAACTTAAGTATGTACATTAGGGAAAATCCGTCATTTAGAGGATGTTGGGGGCTCTTTCTTTATTGCGATCTGAGGGCAGAAGTTAAGGTCGTAGGGAAACGGGAAACTCCTCATAATTTATTAGACAACACTATCTAATGGGGAGTATTCGCCTTTTCTACTTCTTGTCCTTATCTCGAATAAGACGAGCTAATTTCTGGAGACCTTCTTGACAACATTCCATAGACCAGCCCCATACACAAGTACTGTTGTAGTTGCATAATATACGACAACGGGGCAGCCTGTTAACAAGATATGAATGCATAACTTCTCTTTTTGATGTCTTTATTATTGCTCACAGTTTATACCATATTTTCATTACTTCTAGTTTCAACAAGGCCCTGCGTAACCATACATCCCATGGCAGTATCCAACCAAGTACAAACGCAAACGCGCCGTATAATCGGTTTACACACGACAATGGAGCATCACTCAAGGCACACAACAGTGGCAGCTCTGGCGTAATCGACTTGTTCGGAATGCCTATTGAAAAGCCAGTCAGGAAGCAGAAAGCCGTGTCCTCTGACGAATCAAGGCATAATTACTCTGTCAGCAGTGATCGAGCCTGTAGAAAGGTATCGCATAACACTCGAAGCCATTTTTTTCCCTATCTTCATGAATAACTGGTAAATATTGTGTAATAAGGAAGAAAAAACCTCAGTTCTTCACAGAGGTATGAAGTGTTGTTTTCATCATCATTATCATCATTATTATTATTATTGATCTTTAGGTGCTGCCGTTAATAGAGGCATGCCAAGTCCTCCTGTACTGCGCCATCCGCTCAAGGTCTTTCCATGCCTCCTTGTTATCCCTGTCATTTCTGTTTCGAGTTCTCTTCTCCGTGTGTTTGTCGGTCTGGCTCTACATGAAGGTTCCATCAAAGCATTCGTGTGCTCTTGCATCAGTGGTTTCTGTAGCAACTTGTTTTTAACAGGATGAGGTTGCCAATCACATACACAACCTCATATTAGTCCCTCTTACGACATGCCTGAGGAAGACGCAGTACTATTTTGTCGTTGTCTCCTCAGACTTAAGTGAACTAATAGCTGCGTTTTCTTAGCTGATAACGTTGGCAACCTCATGCCCAGTATACGCCTAATCTTTGTGGTTTATTAAACTACATATCATATTCATGTGTTTGTAAATGTATCCTATGGTTAATTTTATAGTCCAGACCTATTGTAATATATCTCATTTGTTAATGCCCTCCTCCAACGCTTTATCCCTCTCTCCCCAATGTCTATGTATTGCTATTTGCTCTGGTTCCTGTTGACTACTAAATGCTGATTATTATAACTAGTGATGTCTTTCTAATATTTTTACGACTTGTTCTGTCAGTTATTGTCTTTATTTTCCTCCAGCTTAATATCAGACGACAGCTTCGAGAAGAAGAAAAAACGCACGAAAGCGATTACTGTTTGTACAATCAAAATAAAATATAGAACATTTATATAATTAAAACAAGACAGACATTGCTACATCCATGGGAGGAGAGCTTGTCACTCCGGGCGGCATGAGAAAATACGTCTTTAGTGGTACAATTCTGTGTTGATATTATCACGTTTATATTTACTGGGGCACATCCATTCGAGTATTTTGGTCAATTTTACATTATGAATTAGTGTTTTGTCGTGTTACGTTAGCCTCACTTTGTAACCAAAATAAGTTCAACAAGCCGTTCTGCAAACCCGGCAAATTTTAATTGGCTCTTCGGGCAAACCGGTGCGAGTCGGCTGAATGACACCAGTGCTTATAGCCACTTTTTTAAAACTACAATTTGTAGTACCATCATTATCGTTTTTATGTTCGTTCCCTGTGGAACATGGACCCACTACTGCAGATGTTCCCTTGCAGGAAACCCGCATAAGCATTCACCTGCTCTTGTAGCGGTAGTTTATGTAACAATTAGTTTTACTTGCTGAGGTTGCCAACCCCATGTGTAACCTTATATTAGTCGCCTTGTACGACTTGACCGTTTTAGCACATTACATGTACAAAAACAAAACAAAAAAAAAAAACATCCCGCTACAATTATAGACTTCAACTGCGTTTAACTTTTAATGTTTTTAAATTTAAGATAATCATCATCAAAAGTGTTTTTAAAAGCCAGTTTATCTATTGTTTCGTATCCTTCGTTTTGTTCTAGCCTTCGTGCACTATGAAAACCTGTGGCGGCCTGATGCCAGTGGCTGAAGACACGGGCCTACAAGACATTATGCAGATGTCTTCGGCTAGAGAGACCGATACTAAAAGAAGTCATATTTTGGCAACAGACCACTTTCAGACTTTCCCGTTAACAAAATCTGCCATTTTAAGCGGGACATCACCATCTGGTTTTAAATTTGCGCCAAATTTTGATGGCAGTGATAATGGAACTTGTTTCTCAGAGCCACTTCTGAATTATTCTTCACCTGGGTTAAACTATGACAAGTGGCACAACATGTCTGATACTGACTATAACGTACGACAGGTACGGTACACGTCCTCATTTCCAGATGTACCACGCTTACCAGATTCAGACTTATGTGACACTGTTTACACCGTGGACAGAGACATGGACTCGTTCGAAGTCAATCTTATCAACTCTCCTCGGTATGGGAAAGATGAAAGCCTCCCTCCTATAGGCAAAATGGCCAAAGTTGATCACTTTTGTCACTTGCACAAACCTAAAACTGCCCACAATCTTATAAGCTCGGCGAGTGGGTCTGGTGTTAACTGTGCGGAGTGTTCAAGTAACATCCCAGAAAATATTTTTCCAAATGCAGCTTGTACCGACAGCTTAATCACCAACGAGATCGAATTTTATGGAGAAGTCCACAATAATGAACAAGAAGACAGAACATTTGTATCTTCTCCTCATTCGCCCCCCAAACCTGTCTTTTTACCGTACAGTAAAAACTATTATTCTCCACAAAGAAGTAACAACAAATTGCCTCTGTCAGGTATCTACGATAGAAAGAATTCGTTAGACCACGAACTTGTGAATGAGTTTCACTGCAGGAAAAACCACGAACCAATGCACTCGTTGAATGACGGATCTGACAGGACAAAAATGTACCAAGCAGCAGCTACGCTGACAACAATTGAGGACCTACCAGTCTACTCGGATGACTTGTACAGGGATACTGAACTGTGTGTTGATGATTGTCATAACGAGAATACCATCTCACACGAGCTGGCGGATGATCAACAAAGGTCGCATAGGAAAGAAACGTACATAGTTTCGTCTGGACTGGACTGCACGCCCAGATTAGGGTTAGATTCTCACTCAACAGACAAAAGCGATAACAATGTGAGCTCATTTGGTTGGCGTCCATCGTTCAGACCTGGCAATCATGAGACTTGTAAGGACAGAAGGAAGAACTCTATTTCCCTCTCCGTCGAAAGCAGCGGAGACAAGGCTTATGTATGCAACAAACCACTATCACGTGGCTTTAACAGAGCTGAGGAGCAGTCATTAACATATAATGGGCGAACCGGTTCATGCGGCATTCACGGGTGAGTAGATATAAAAGCATTTGTTTCTGTCTTTCTCTCTTCATTTACTTCTTTCTTTTCCTTTAAAAAAATGATATTATAAACACTTGTTCATCTTTTTCTCATCACTCCTTATGGAGCATAAAGCCACCACTGCAGCTGATCCCCTTTCAGGAAGCTGCATCTAAGCTTTCATTTTCTATTTCAGTAGTGTCTTCTGTTTGACATGATGAGGTAGCCAGCCCCCGTGCACAGTCTCACATTAGTCGCCCCTTATGATATGCCTGATATAACAGTAGTCCTATTCTTTCTTTGTCTCCGCAGAGATCCCCCCTCCCCTCCGGGGACTTATACCGGCCATACACGTAATTTCTTTTCCAATTTTCCCCAGCAGGTTTACCAAAGTCTCACAGTAGGCAAGTACAACTTTACTCGGAAAATTCAATTAATATAATTATGAAAGTGCAGTGTCTGACGTCAGCGATTACGTCTCTTTATTAACCAGTCACTGCGGCCCAGGTCATTTCTGATGTTGACTTCTCATCGTGCCATGTTGTTAGATTACCCATTATCTTCCTCCTATGTCGATACCTCTCCCTCTCATCATGGCTCATTCATTACTACACAGTTTCTTGTGGAGCCATGAGTCTTCAACTTATTGACGCCAGAACGTCCTGTCCAATGTCTGTCTATGTCCTCTTTATCCCTTTCACGCCTGTCTCCTATTCCTCTGTCCGTGTGTTTTATGTCTCTCTTAACTTCTCTTACTCTGCTAATTCCGGAACACGGACTGCCTTGTGATGCTATCAACTGTTGTTATCAGTGTTGTTATCCCACGCCAGCCTCTTTTCCTCACTTCTTGTTCTACATATTTATCTGCATCTTTCCATCATGGCCACATAGATGGTTTTGTCACTATATTTCAATCATTCTGCTCTATGCAACCCCTCATTTATGACTTATTGGTAACTTCTAGGTCGTCGTTTCTGCTGTCTTCGTGTTTTACAGTAAACGCTGGAATTGGGTTGACCACATCCTTAGAGACTCTGACATCATCACCAGAACTGCCATGCTATAGACTTCAGAAGGAAAGCGAAAAAGATGTCGACCAAAAGCAACCTGGTGGAGAACAGTGGAGGTAGAGATGCAAAGCATAAACCAGAGCTGGGACACCAGACGAAGGATTGCTGCCGACTGAGCAAAGTGGAGACAGTTTGTTGCTGTCCTACAAGATGCCACCAGGTATGATGGTCACCGATTACTTTGTCAGTCAGCTGCCAAGGACCACAGAAGAAAGAAGATGAATGTGTTTCAAAGTCATACAATTAAGCCTGCCTTGGCATGTAATAACATTAAAAAAATTGTAACAACATCAATAAGTCTTTGTGACAAAACATCTGAACATGCTCTTTTGTGATCTCTCACAGCTTCAGCCCTCCGGCAATATCCTTTCCTTTTCTTCATTTTTCTCACTCATCGCTTTTATTTGGCATAAAACGTGCCTTTTCATTCGTTATTTTCACTATTTCGCTCTATGCTGGACATAGCATGGCGAAGTCTCTAACATGCCACTCCCCTATGGCAGTATTTGCTATAGGGATGTCTTTATCTTGTTTTCCACTCCTCGGGCGTGTTTACGTTCCGCCAGCTGAACTGTGGTATTATCGTAACAATACCCAGTCGTCAGACCAGTCACCCGCTTATCGCATTTACCGTCTGACCACCTGTGGAAACGTGTCGGGCAAACATTTGACCCCATTGGAAAGCTGTTGATCATGTTGACACAAGCTTGTATTGTGCTACGATGAAATAAAACAACACTGGCTGACCAGACATCTGTCTGGCGGAGGCACGCAGATAAAGGGGATAATTAGATAATCTGTCGGGGCAGACATCTGGGCGGAAGTCATTACGCCAGAAACACAGGGTCACAATATTGTGATAGACAGAGATGTGCCGGAAGTCTTATGTAATGATATGACATCACTGTTTTAAGGGGCCACGCGTATATATATATATATATATATATATATATATATATATATATATATATATATATATATATATATATATATATATATATATATATATATATATATATATTAAATTTAATATTTTCAAATACGCGTGGGATGAGTAATGATAAACTTCCCCACCCAAACAGTGCTAGATAAATTTGATTGGTTCGCCAGAATTTATTGGAACATTCAGCAGGAAACACAGCTGGGATTTGAAACTCCGGATTGTGAGATATACTGTAGAAATCAGACCCAGAACAGCACAGACTGCATCGCAGCGTCAACTAAACACCTCCTACAAGCCAGGGGAAAGAGGATAGGACTTACAATTCCACAACTAGAAGTACCAGATCGAGTATTGGGTAACTTTTGAATTTACAAGTAAACCCGCAATTTTAATATAAGTCTGGAAACTTGGGAATTTTATCACAAGGAGTCAGAGAGGAATTGTAACAAGAGTTTTCCCAGGCAGGATTCATAGAACACCAGCCGTCAGAGGAATTAACTCATATTTCCCAGACCCAGTCATAAGAGGAATTATACCAACAGTTTTCCCAGGCAGAATTCATAGAACACCAGCCGTCAGAGGAATTAACTCATATTTCCCAGATCAAGTCATAAGAGGAATTATACAGTTTTCCCAGGCCAGGAATTTACAGAACCCCAGCCGTCAGAGGAATTAACTTATATTTTCAGACCTCAGTGATTCGAACAGCATCTAACTAAAGGGCTGTGTCCATTCTAAATCTGTGCAAGGAGAAGGGTGTATTCCCAAAATTTTGGGGTAAGTGTAAACAAATTATTTACCAATGTAAATTTTATAGGTTTCTTGCTAAGTGGTTATATATGGGGCTGGCAACCTTACCATATGAAAATAGTCTATTCATGAACCACTACAGCAAGAGCTGGTGATTGTTTCTGACTAATCGTGCGGAAAACCAAACAGCAGAGCGACCCCAGACTTCGACTGGAGCAGTGATAAGTGATGATTACATCACATGTAACTAAAGTGTAACATATTATCTTGTGAGAATTATGTACCTTTTTTAATTGTAATTCAGGCAAATCATTATTCATGCACTCCAGTCGCAATTTCCTAGTTGACACCAGGAAGGATATTGGTGAATTTTCATCATATTCCCTGAGTTACATTGTGTGCTCGGGAATTTAATTCTTCTGAGAGGTTAACATTGGTGGTTGGAGCGCATAACAATCGGCCAGTTAGTTTGCGGAGAACAAATGTACACAGCAGAAGGCATTTGTTTCTATCTATCACAGTTCGTGGTTACAAGACATCAGACTTAAGTACTGAAGTTCTACGCCACTAGTGTGAGAGAAGAGTATCACCACCTACTGCCTACAGTGGACGAATTATGTGGAGAAGTGTAGTCATCACCAAAAAGAAGTGACGGAAACCACAGCTGCAGGACTCATCTGGAGCTAAGTTTTATGTAACAGGCTTTAGCAAAAATACGGACATTATTAATGCCCTACCAAAACCTCAATGAGGAAAAATTTAATATAACTTTCACCCCATTTAATCCTTATTTTAACTTGTTGAACTAATTGACTATTAAATTTGTTGTATGTTATTTTACACTAAACAATAATTGTTGATTCAGTTTATATATACGAAAGCAAACGTATGAGCCAGTTTTTCTTGATAAATACATATATAATATGTATATATATATAGCCATTCATTATAAGAGGGCATTCGTTGGATTACTCTAACTGGGGGCTTGACGGGCCAGAACCATTGCATAAACCCTTCACGAAAGGGGACGGGTCAGATAATAAGTTAACAAATTTGCTCAGCCCTTAAGCAGCGTTTGTTCTTGACTTCTGGGAATATCTTGTGGAGGCTCCCCTAAGGTAGAAACGCCAGTCATCTTCTATCTACATCTTTGCCAAGAGTAATCGCGCGAAGATAGATGCCTTGGACGACCTACTTTTAGATACGCTTGTTGTGACCATTAGTAGACTACTACTGCAAAGCAAGGGGAGGCAATCCCGTGACAGTTTTCATAATATATGCGTGTTGTCAATAAGAGTATCATTATCACATTGTACACTTTTGCCATTAGTACGCATATACTCCATCTATACAGATTGTCCCCACGAACGGGACATATTTGTCCCTTGGACAGCCATAATACAGAAATACAATGGAGTGAACGAAAGACGAATGAACCTAAAGATGATGAATTGTTATCAGGTAATTAATGTTTCTGTTTTCCTGGACATTTGAAATGGAAAAAAATAAGTGTTCCGTTTTTTAAATATTTTTTATGCATTGTGTTTAGAATGGTGTTTCTCGGTGGGAATGATCCCACACTACCAACAACTAGTGATATAGGCAAACAATCCCATTTTCGCGACATCTCCATCAATTCTTGAATGCATATGTTAAAAAACATCTAGGCTAAAATATTTGGTCCCGTGTAGTTCCCGGGGGTCTCTGAGGAGACACGGAAGGAATAGCCCACAGGCATGTCGTTAGAGGCGACTAATATGAGGCTGTACATAAGGCTGGCAACCTCATCATATAAAACAAATGACTACAAAAAACTAACGCTGTTACAGTACATGAATGCCTTTGGTACAAGCTTCCTGCAAGGAAACAGCTGCAGCGAAGGCTCCATGCTCCGTAGGGATCGAAAAACTAAATGAGGGTAAGATGTTTTACTACATGTTCCTCCTTCAGTTTGACATAATCTACATCACATAATTCCCACAAATAGTTATGTTACTTAGGTACTTCTGTTGCTAGTTCAGATGTTACATGAACAGATGAGGTGAAATGGTATGACAAGATCACCAATTTTGAACTGATGACAAGAACCAGTTAAGTGCCAGTGGAACAAGAGATGATACGAAGATGAGGGCGATGGATAGGACACACAGTGAAGAAACCTGTTGATAGCATTACAAGGCATTCCTAGTTCTGGATTCCCTGGAGAAGCTGTAGACTAATGAATGAATGATTTACTGGGTGCATTAGTGTGAACTTTGCGTTAACATCTGTGTGCAGCAGGTCATGATCTTTATGGTGTCTTTATTGTGGGTCTTGTCGTGGAATATTCTAATCCACATATATAAATTAAAAGGTAAATGTAAAGCGTAACAAATAAATTCTAATAAAGAAAAGAGCAATGGTAAAATAACAGTGCTGTCACAAGGAATGTACTCGAAATCCCCTTTGTTTTATGCTTCGTCTGCAAATTGTAACGCTTTCACGTTGATAGTAAAAGCCTACTATATTATTACCCGCTTTCTTCAATGAAACGTGTGCTGTATTTCTAAGAAAAACATTGAGAGGCAGACTGCGTAATGACCTAAATTAATCCTAACATTAATTATATTACGTTACCAAAACGAACGAACAGATGGACTCAAATAGAAAGAGAGAGGGGCGAATAAAATCAGGAACGCATGCAAAATTAAACACGCGTCTCGCTATTAATGCCACCCCCAACACGCGTCGCGCGATACACAATTACTACTATCACGCGTGTTAGGCTACATGCACTAACTTTTTCGGACGAACAGTGATAAATTCACTACCCTTCCCAGAGTTAGGCTTTAAAATCACAAAAAACGCTTATTAGGAAAGATAACAATAGATGGGTTTACGTTTGAAAACATTACAGTACCCAGACAGCACATCTTCGAAACAGGAGGTAGAAGAAATTGCATATTTTGAACGCAGCCACTTAGCTCTATTAAATATATATATATATATGGGTTCCTTAGGGTTTGCTGACAAAGAATATGTACGGCGTTATGCAAATAGTCTAGGAATTAACAAGTTATAGCCAAAATAAAATGATGGTGCTGTCAGACAACACCCAAAATCAGAATCGCTCAGTGGTAGATTTTTTTACACCACCATTGTACGGGAAATGGGCCACAAGTTACATTTGAACTGATTGGCTGGAATGATATGTAAGGCTAAACGCGATTAGTCGGGCTATAAATACTATCTTTGGTTGTTAGGGGAGACGTAGGAAGTTAAAATTTTTTCAAATACTTGTCGAAACGTGGCTCCATTGGCTAGACTCGCTGATATACTCACTTAGGAGCGTTAGTTCGAGACCACTAGTCAAATAAGCTTGATAAAGCAACAGTGCGTTGAAGCCAGCTCATATTTTTGCTAAATAAAAGCCTGGAACATAAGCAGATGGGAATTTGTGCCAGTAGTTGTGCCAGAATTCATTGCTAATCAACGTATCTGTGTTTGTTTCCATGAATTGTGGTAAGCTTGAAACATTCAGTATCTTTTAATGAAAATTGAATGTGAATTGTTAATTTATGCCTGTATATATGTGTAGTTCAGTAGCAAACATGATGTAAAGCCTATAATGCTCCCGCCTGAACAGAAGGTGTCGGAGGAAAGTAAAACTGCATGGAATGGCCAAACAGTACACTGACACCTAGATTATTGATTAGACAGAAATAATGCTGGAAGTGCAGAGGCGTGGTAACCATTAAGGAGGTAAATACTGGTATAAAATATTTCAGATGAAGCTGACAGTTGGCCTAACGCTCTGAACTCAATGTTTGTGATGTATTGTGCTCAGTGTAAAAAGAGAGTATAAATTAGTTATGAAGTAGAAGGTACATCCTTCTTGTTTTCAGGGACCGTGGTCTTGATGGTATTGAGCAGCACCTGGTCAGAGCTTTGCTGAATCCAGAGTCGGACAGCATACTCCTTGGTCCATTTAGCTATCAGTGAGGTGTCTCCAGAGCCGAGGGGAGAGTCGAGCAGAGGAGTCTGTTCCTGCCGCCATCACGCAAGATAAGCTGATGTGGCCAGCTGAGCTCAAAATTATGTACCCCCAGCTTAAAATGACCTTGTAAAAATAACATTAAGAGGGGAATTAAATTGTGTTAATATCAGGAACTGAGAACATCTCCAATAATAGTTCCCATAAAGACAAACTATTGAAGTCATGATGACAAATACCAACAGAGCTTGAACAAAACAAAACCAGTATTACCTCATATTACTACTACAAAACTGACACACATAGGATACTTTTAATAATATATGTCATTACAATATTCATATTGATAAATTCTGTACATATAACTTGTAAGTAAAATTGATTGTGATTCCTGGTTCCCTTTGTATTTGAATCAGGACACATATTCATTCATAACAGCAATGAATACATATTGTTATTTGAAAAGTTATCAGTGACTCCTTTAAGATATCCTTTAGAGTGTTATATGTATGTGAGTGTCACAGTGTTGTCAAGTGTGGTGGAATAAATTAAATTGTTTATCTGTCTGTTGTTGTTATGACTTACACTTCATCATACACATACCCTAGACATACAACGTAGTCATCACACTATTCCAGAATAATTCTGACTGAGGTATACATATGTGGCAGCAAGTAAGGTTATATATAATACACTACTCTTATTAGATATATATACCTTCACAGCTGATCTCAGTCAGTACACTAAGTCCCCTATAAATATTTATAACATCCCACTTCACCACATATATTGGGGTCTCGCTCTTGGGATTTTGAATCTTTCCCTATTAAAAATATTGGGGGTAATTCACTTCAGGGAATATAAGAATTAAAAGGTATCCTTGGGTGGAATTAAATAAGGTTGAGCTCACGGTGCCTGTGTTGTCCATTAGATATATATTTAGAGATTAAATTGTTGGTTAGACATTGTATAAATTTACCTGATAGACAATGGCGGACCTGGCCAAGTTTCGATCTGCTGCTGTTCAGACTGCAAAAGAGTTAGGATTAGATGGGCAAGTTATGGTTGCCTATGTCACTACGGAATGTGACAAATTTATTGAACGCGAAGAAAGAAGGTTTGAAGCCGAAAGAAAGTTAGAGGCTGAAAGGGAAATTAAGAAGTTACAATTTGAGGCTGAGGCTGAGACTAAGAGGTTGCAGATTGAGGCTGAGGCTGAGGCTAAGAGGTTGCAGATTGAGGCTGAGGCTAAGAAATTAGCTGCAGAAAGGGAAGAGAAGAAATTAGCTGCAGAAAGGGAAGAGAAGAAGTTAGCTGCAGAAAGGGAAGAGAAGAAATTAGCTGCAGAAAGGGAAGCAGAAGATAAGAGATTACAAAGGGAACATGAGTTACGACTAAGGGAGTTTGAGTTTCAGGGCCATGCTCCTGAAAATGGTGCCAGTCCCTTTGCCTCTGATGCCACTGCTAGCCAAGGAGCCTCAACCTCAGCTATGAATTTTCATTTAGATCATTTTGTTGAGAAAGACGATGATATAGAGAGCTACCTAAATAGGTATGAACTATTAGCTACCACGTATGGGTTAGAGAGAGAAAGGTGGAGCTTAAAGTTATCTCAGGGACTTCGTGGGGCAGCTTATGAAGTTTTTGCAAAAATGAGTAGAGGTGATCAGGAAAATTATGACATGCTAAAGCAGGCTCTTTTGTTAAGATATGAAAAGAATGCAGAATTCTATAGGAAAAAATTTAGGAATGCTAAACTACTGTCAGGTGAAACCTATCACCAGTTTTCTGCACGAATAGAGACATACTTGGAGAAATGGACTTCTCTGGGGAAAACCCAAGATCTTAAGGAAATGGTCCTTATAGAGCAATTAAGAGAGTCCATGGCTCCAGACCTGAGAAAGTTTCTCATGGAACAAGGTGCAGAGAGGCTGGGTGAGTTGCTAAATGTTGCTGAAAGGTATCAAGCAGCTCAAGCAGAGGTAACAGGAAATAAAAAGAAACAAGTGGATAACTTTAGGGCACCACAGAACTTTAATAAATTTGATCCTAAGGATCAAAATAAAGGTAAGCACCAATTTGATAGGCCACGGTATGAAAATAAAAATAAAAACCCACAATTCGATGAAAGGAAATATGATGAAAGAAAATCTTTCAACCAAGGAAAAAGGTGGTGTAAAAATTGTAAGATGAACAATCATGACACTGACCATTGTAGAAGGAAACCTCCTCATTTTGCTGCTATGACATCGGGGAAAAAGGAAAAGAAGGGCAAACCTGAAGAATTACAGGAACCATACCACCCCCCAGTGTGTGAAGATGTCATCTGTAATGGTGTCACTATAAGATGTTTATATGATACCGGTTTAGATTACGATTCCGTTGTGAGTTCTCACCTGGTGCAGGCCGATCAATACACCACAGAAACAGTGGAGATTCAAACTGCAACCAAGGATGTAGCTACCATGACACTTCCCGTCGCCCGAATAAAAGTGAAAACGCGATATGTGGAAGGAATCATAAAAGCAGCAGTGATAAATGAGCCAATCTACCCTCTAATATTGGGGTGTAGATATGTCTTCTTGGGGAATCCCAAGAGACCTGTGATATTGGCAACAGTGCAGACCAGATCACAGTCAAAAAAGGAGGAGGATAATCCCATAAATACTCACCCAGATGAGATGAGGAAGGCACAGGCTGAGGACAAAACACTCAAGCCATGTTTCAAGAAGTTGCCCAAATCTCATACACCTCCAGGCAAGGGAGAGTTTTATATGAAGAACAAACTGATATATAGGAAGGCTGGATCTGAATCCAATGGTCACGGACAGCTGGTCCTTCCCACTTCATATAGGACTAAAGTGTTGGAACTAGGGCATGCGATTCCCTTCAGTGGTCATATGGGAATCAGCGCAACAGGACAGCGAATAGCTTGTCACTATTTCTGGCCAGGAATAACTGAAGATATCAAACGATATGTAAAATCCTGTCCAGAGTGCCAACGAGTAGCACCTAAACATTGGACTGCACCAGCAACTCTGGGGGAAATGCCCATAGTGGGAACACCCTTTGAGAGAGTTGCCGTGGATCTTGTGGGACCTCTCACCCGAACCAAGAGAAGGAACAGCTACATTCTGACTCTGGTGGACACTTGTTCTATGTGGGGAGAGGCAGTAGCCCTGTCATCGATTGATTCTAAACATGTGGCAGAGGCATTGCTCACAATTTTCACAAGGTTAGGCTTTCCCAATCAAATCTTGACTGATAATGGCTCTCAGTTCAAGGGGAAACTAACTGAAGAAGTTTTCAGGATCTTCCAGGCCAAACACTTCCATTGTAGTGTGTATCATCCCCAAGGGAACGGCCAAGTGGAAAGATTTAACGGCACATTGATGTCGATCCTGAGAAAGTTGGCACACGAAAAACCAGATACATGGGACCAGTACCTGCACGCCGCCCTCTTTGCTTATCGGGAGGTACCCCATAGTTCAACCGGTATGGCCCCGGCAACATTATTGTTTGGAAGGCCAATAAAAGGTCCACTCGAAGCTTTGTTAAGAACGTGGACTGATGAAAAGGCAGAGGAAAACATTACATCTTCATACCAATATGTGAATGAGCTGACCACTCGTTTAAAAACTGGTTGGAAACTTGCCAATGAAAATTTGAAACAAGCCAGGAAGAAACATGCTGCCTATTATAACAGGAAGGCGAAAGACAGAAATTTGGCTGTGGGAGAGAAAGTACTGCTTCTTTTGCCCGGGAGTCAGAATAAGTTACAAATTGGATGGCAGGGTCCATATACAGTTCTAGAGAAGGTATCTAGAACAAATTATAAGATAGATAAGAAGGGGAAAGAAAAAATCTATCATGTGAATCTCCTGAAGAAATATTTGGAAAGAGAACATCAGGAAGAGACACACTTGTTGACCTTGTCCATCGCCATGGAGATGAAAAAGGAACCACTTTCATCATTTGAGTATCCATTACACCCCTGTGAGACAGCAGCACAGGTGAAAATCAGTACACATTTAACGAAAACTCAGAAAGAGAGAGTGCAACAGGTTCTAAATAATCATGCAGAGGTGTTAACAGACCGACCAGGGCATACAAACCTATCGGAATATGATATGAAACTGATAGACCCCACACCTGTCTGTATGAAACCATATTCGATTCCGTTTGCTAAGGAGAAAGCTTTGAAGGAAGAGATAGACTATCTGTTGAAGGAAGGAATTATTTCACACAGTGAATCTTCGTATAGTTCCGGTGTTGTACTCTTAAGGAAGCCCTCTGGAGAACATAGACTCTGTATAGATTACAGGAGACTGAATGCTATTACAGAAGGACAGGTGGATCCATTGCCGGATACAAATCAGCTGTTTGCCAGAAACTAAATAAAGCTAAATATTTCTCAAAAGTGGATCTGAGTAAAGGATACTATCAGATTCCAGTAAAGCCTGAGGTTAGACCATACCTAGCTTTTAGTACCTCAGAAGGACACTATGAGTTTAATAGATTGCCATTTGGATTGAAGAATGCGCCTAGTGTCTTCTCTAGAATGATGAGAAAATTATTGGACCCTCTGAATAATCCATGTATAACAAATTTCATGGATGATATCCTGATAGCAACAGAAACATTTGAGGAACACATTGACTCTCTGAACATGCTGTTTAATCGACTTAGGGAGGCAAATTTAACAGCCCGACCAACCAAATGTTGCGTTGGATGTAAAGAATTGGAATTTTTGGGACACACAGTTTATCAGGGAAACATGACCCCTGACCCAAAGAATTTAGAGAAACTACAGAAAGCCCCGAGACCACAAACCAAGAAGGACGTGAGATCCTTTGTCTCATTATGTGGTTTCTACCAGAAGTATATCAAAAACTTTAATTCCATATGTGCACCGTTAACTGATTTGACACGTAAAGGACATCCAGATCGCATTACATGGACACCACAATGTGAAATGACTTACCAAGAATTGAAGGAAAAGCTCACAAGTAAACCCATTTTGAAATTACCTGACTTAAGTCAAGAATTCATAGTAAGGACGGATGCAAGTAATATTGGGTTAGGTGCAACTCTACTACAGAAATCCGATGCATTGGATGGGGAATTAAGCCCAGTGGCATATGCTAGCAGAAAATTGAATAAAGCTGAAATCAATTACTCAACTAGCGAAAAAGAATGTCTTGCAGTAATATGGGCAATAAAGAAATTCAATATTTATCTGTATGGGAAGGCCTTTAAGTTGCAAACAGACCACAAACCTTTATCGTTTCTAGCACAGGCTAGGCATGAGAACTCCAGGTTACTCCGATGGTCTTTACTTTTGGCTCCATATAATTTTAGCATTGAGTATATATCTGGAAAAACAAATTTGGGAGCGGATTTTTTAAGCCGCCATCCGTGTGATGAGAATCACCGTAAACCCCAGAACTAATAATAAATTTCTCTATGTGTATATAGAATAAAGGACTGACATATAATGTCTGTTTTAAGAGGGGAGATGTCGTGGAATATTCTAATCCACATATATAAATTATCAAGTAAATATAAAGCCTAACAAATAAATTCTAATAAAGAAAAGAGCAATGGTAAAATAACAGTGCTGTCACAAGGAATGTACTCGAAATCCCCTTTGTTTTCTGCTTCGTCTGCAAATTGTAACGCTTTCACGTTGATAGTAAAAGCCTACTGTATTATTACCCGCTTTCTTCAATGAAACGTGTGCTGTATTTCTAAGAAAAACATTGAGAGGCAGACTGCGTAATGACCTAAATTAATCCTAACATTAATTATATTACGTTACCAAAACGAACGAACAGATGGACTCAAATAGAAAGAGAGAGGGGCGAATAAAATCAGGAACGCATGCAAAATTAAACACGCGTCTCGCTATTAATGCCACCCCCAACACGCGTCGCGCGATACACAATTACTACTATCACGCGTGTTAGGCTACATGCACTAACTTTTTCGGACGGACAGTGATAAATTCACTACCCTTCCCAGAGTTAGGTTTTAAAATCACAAAAAACGCTTATTAGGAAAGATAACAATAGATGGGTTTACGTTTGAAAACATTACAGTACCCAGACAGCACATCTTCGAAACAGGAGGTAGAAGAAAATGCATATTTTGAACGCAGCCACTTAGCTCTATTAAATATATATATTTGGGTTCCTTAGGGTTTGCTGACAAAGAATATGTACGGCGTTATGCAAATAGTCTAGGAATTAACAAGTTATAGCCAAAATAAAATGATGGTGCTGTCAGACAACACCCAAAATCAGAATCGCTCAGTGGTAGATTTTTTTTACACCACCATTGTACGGGAAATGGGCCACAAGTTACATTTGAACTGATTGGCTGGAATGATATGTAAGGCTAAACACGATTAGTCGGGCTATAAATACTATCTTTGGTTGTTAGGGGAGACGTAGGAAGTTAAAATTTTTTCAAATACTTGTCGAAACGTGGCTCCATTGGCTAGACTCGCTGATATACTCACTTAGGAGCGTTAGTTCGAGACCACTAGTCAAATAAGCTTGATAAAGCAACAGTGCGTTGAAGCCAGCTCATATTTTTGCTAAATAAAAGCCTGGAACATAAGCAGATGGGAATTTGTGCCAGTAGTTGTGCCAGAATTCATTGCTAATCAACGTATCTGTGTTTGTTTCCATGAATTGTGGTAAGCTTGAAACATTCAGTATCTTTTAATGAAAATTGAATGTGAATTGTTAATTTATGCCTGTATATATGTGTAGTTCAGTAGCAAACATGATGTAAAGCCTATAATGCTCCCGCCTGAACAGAAGGTGTCGGAGGAAAGTAAAACTGCATGGAATGGCCAAACAGTACACTGACACCTAGATTATTGATTAGACAGAAATAATGCTGGAAGTGCAGAGGCGTGGTAACCATTAAGGAGGTAAATACTGGTATAAAATATTTCAGATGAAGCTGACAGTTGGCCTAACGCTCTGAACTCAATGTTTGTGATGTATTGTGCTCAGTGTAAAAAGAGAGTATAAATTAGTTATGAAGTAGAAGGTACATCCTTCTTGTTTTCAGGGACCGTGGTCTTGATGGTATTGAGCAGCACCTGGTCAGAGCTTTGCTGAATCCAGAGTCGGACAGCATACTCCTTGGTCCATTTAGCTATCAGTGAGGTGTCTCCAGAGCCGAGGGGAGAGTCGAGCAGAGGAGTCTGTTCCTGCCGCCATCACGCAAGATAAGCTGATGTGGCCAGCTGAGCTCAAAATTATGTACCCCCAGCTTAAAATGACCTTGTAAAAATAACATTAAGAGGGGAATTAAATTGTGTTAATATCAGGAACTGAGAACATCTCCAATAATAGTTCCCATAAAGACAAACTATTGAAGTCATGATGACAAATACCAACAGAGCTTGAACAAAACAAAACCAGTATTACCTCATATTACTACTACACAACTGACACACATAGGATACTTTTAATAATATATGTCATTACAATATTCATATTGATAAATTCTGTACATATAACTTGTAAGTAAAATTGATTGTGATTCCTGGTTCCCTTTGTATTTGAATCAGGACACATATTCATTCTATAACAGCAATGAATACATATTGTTATTTGAAAAGTTATCAGTGACTCCTTTAAGATATCCTTTAGAGTGTTATATGTATGTGAGTGTCACAGTGTTGTCAAGTGTGGTGGAATAAATTAAATTGTTTATCTGTCTGTTGTTGTTATGACTTACACTTCATCATACACATACCCTAGACATACAACGTAGTCATCACACTATTCCAGAATAATTCTGACTGAGGTATACATATGTGGCAGCAAGTAAGGTTATATATAATACACTACTCTTATTAGATATATATACCTTCACAGCTGATCTCAGTCAGTACACTAAGTCCCCTATAAATATTTATAACATCCCACTTCACCACATATATTGGGGTCTCGCTCTTGGGATTTTGAATCTTTCCCTATTAAAAATATTGGGGGTAATTCACTTCAGGGAATATAAGAATTAAAAGGTATCCTTGGGTGGAATTAAATAAGGTTGAGCTCACGGTGCCTGTGTTGTCCATTAGATATATATTGAGAGATTAAATTGTTGGTTAGACATTGTATAAACTTACCTGATAGACAATGGCGGACCTGGCCAAGTTTCGATCTGCTGCTGTTCAGACTGCAAAAGAGTTAGGATTAGATGGGCAAGTTATGGTTGCCTATGTCACTACGGAATGTGACAAATTTATTGAACGCGAAGAAAGAAGGTTTGAAGCCGAAAGAAAGTTAGAGGCTGAAAGGGAAATTAAGAAGTTACAATTTGAGGCTGAGGCTGAGACTAAGAGTTTACAATTTAAGGCTGAGGCTGAGACTAAGAGGTTGCAGATTGAGGCTGAGGCTAAGAAATTGGAGGCAAAAAGAGAAGACAAAAGATTAGCTGCAGAAAGGGAAGAGAAGAAATTAGCTGCAGAAAGGGAAGACAAGAGATTAGCTGCAGAAAGGGAAGCAGAAGATAAGAGATTACAAAGGGAACATGAGTTACGGCTAAGGGAGTTTGAGTTTCAGGGCCATGCTCCTGAAAATGGTGCCAGTCCCTTTGCCTCTGATGCCACTGCTAGCCAAGGAGCCTCAACCTCAGCTATGAATTTTCATTTAGATCATTTTGTTGAGAAAGACGATGATATAGAGAGCTACCTAAATAGGTATGAACTATTAGCTACCACGTATGGGTTAGAGAGAGAAAGGTGGAGCTTAAAGTTATCTCAGGGACTTCGTGGGGCAGCTTATGAAGTTTTTGCAAAAATGAGTAGAGGTGATCAGGAAAATTATGACATGCTAAAGCAGGCTCTTTTGTTAAGATATGAAAAGAATGCAGAATTCTATAGGAAAAAATTTAGGAATGCTAAACTACTGTCAGGTGAAACCTATCACCAGTTTTCTGCACGAATAGAGACATACTTGGAGAAATGGACTTCTCTGGGGAAAACCCAAGATCTTAAGGAAATGGTCCTTATAGAGCAATTAAGAGAGTCCATGGCTCCAGACCTGAGAAAGTTTCTCATGGAACAAGGTGCAGAGAGGCTGGGTGAGTTGCTAAATGTTGCTGAAAGGTATCAAGCAGCTCAAGCAGAGGTAACAGGAAATAAAAAGAAACAAGTGGATAACTTTAGGGCACCACAGAACTTTAATAAATTTGATCCTAAGGATCAAAATAAAGGTAAGCACCAATTTGATAGGCCACGGTATGAAAATAAAAATAAAACCCCACAATTCGATGAAAGGAAATATGATGAAAGAAAATCTTTCAACCAAGGAAAAAGGTGGTGTAAAAATTGTAAGATGAACAATCATGACACTGACCATTGTAGAAGGAAACCTCCTCATTTTGCTGCTATGACATCGGGGAAAAAGGAAAAGAAGGGCAAACCTGAAGAATTACAGGAACCATACCACCCCCCAGTGTGTGAAGATGTCATCTGTAATGGTGTCACTATAAGATGTTTATATGATACCGGTTTAGATTACGATTCCGTTGTGAGTTCTCACCTGGTGCAGGCCGATAAATACACCACAGAAACAGTGGAGATTCAAACTGCAACCAAGGATGTAGCTACCATGACACTTCCCGTCGCCCGAATAAAAGTGAAAACGCGATATGTGGAAGGAATCATAAAAGCAGCAGTGATAAATGAGCCAATCTACCCTCTAATATTGGGGTGTAGATATGTCTTCTTGGGGAATCCCAAGAGACCTGTGATATTGGCAACAGTGCAGACCAGATCACAGTCAAAAAAGGAGGAGGATAATCCCATAAATACTCACCCAGATGAGATGAGGAAGGCACAGGCTGAGGACAAAACACTCAAGCCATGTTTCAAGAAGTTGCCCAAATCTCATACACCTCCAGGCAAGGGAGAGTTTTATATGAAGAACAAACTGATATATAGGAAGGCTGGATCTGAATCCAATGGTCACGGACAGCTGGTCCTTCCCACTTCATATAGGACTAAAGTGTTGGAACTAGGGCATGCGATTCCCTTCAGTGGTCATATGGGAATCAGCGAACAGGACAGCGAATAGCTTGTCACTATTTCTGGCCAGGAATAACTGAAGATATCAAACGATATGTAAAATCCTGTCCAGAGTGCCAACGAGTAGCACCTAAACATTGGACTGCACCAGCAACTCTGGGGGAAATGCCCATAGTGGGAACACCCTTTGAGAGAGTTGCCGTGGATCTTGTGGGACCTCTCACCCGAACCAAGAGAAGGAACAGCTACATTCTGACTCTGGTGGACACTTGTTCTATGTGGGGAGAGGCTGTAGCCCTGTCATCGATTGATTCTAAACATGTGGCAGAGGCATTGCTCACAATTTTCACAAGGTTAGGCTTTCCCAATCAAATCTTGACTGATAATGGCTCTCAGTTCAAGGGGAAACTAACTGAAGAAGTTTTCAGGATCTTCCAGGCCAAACACTTCCATTGTAGTGTGTATCATCCCCAAGGGAACGGCCAAGTGGAAAGATTTAACGGCACATTGATGTCGATCCTGAGAAAGTTGGCACACGAAAAACCAGATACATGGGACCAGTACCTGCACGCCGCCCTCTTTGCTTATCGGGAGGTACCCCATAGTTCAACCGGTATGGCCCCGGCAACATTATTGTTTGGAAGGCCAATAAAAGGTCCACTCGAAGCTTTGTTAAGAACGTGGACTGATGAAAAGGCAGAGGAAAACATTACATCTTCATACCAATATGTGAATGAGCTGACCACTCGTTTAAAAACTGGTTGGAAACTTGCCAATGAAAATTTGAAACAAGCCAGGAAGAAACATGCTGCCTATTATAACAGGAAGGCGAAAGACAGAAATTTGGCTGTGGGAGAGAAAGTACTGCTTCTTTTGCCCGGGAGTCAGAATAAGTTACAAATTGGATGGCAGGGTCCATATACAGTTCTAGAGAAGGTATCTAGAACAAATTATAAGATAGATAAGAAGGGGAAAGAAAAAATCTATCATGTGAATCTCCTGAAGAAATATTTGGAAAGAGAACATCAGGAAGAGACACACTTGTTGACCTTGTCCATCGCCATGGAGATGAAAAAGGAACCACTTTCATCATTTGAATATCCATTACACCCCTGTGAGACAGCAGCACAGGTGAAAATCAGTACACATTTAACGAAAACTCAGAAAGAGAGAGTGCAACAGGTTCTAAATAATCATGCAGAGGTGTTAACAGACCGACCAGGGCATACAAACCTATTGGAATATGATATGAAACTGATAGACCCCACACCTGTCTGTATGAAACCATATTCGATTCCGTTTGCTAAGGAGAAAGCTTTGAAGGAAGAGATAGACTATCTGTTGAAGGAAGGAATTATTTCGCACAGTGAATCTTCGTATAGTTCCGGTGTTGTACTCTTAAGGAAGCCCTCTGGAGAACATAGACTCTGTATAGATTACAGGAGACTGAATGCTATTACAGAAGGACAGGTGGATCCATTGCCGGATACAAATCAGCTGTTTGCCAGACTAAATAAAGCTAAATATTTCTCAAAAGTGGATTTGAGTAAAGGATACTATCAGATTCCAGTAAAGCCTGAGGTTAGACCATACCTAGCTTTTAGTACCTCAGAAGGACACTATGAGTTTAATAGATTGCCATTTGGATTGAAGAATGCGCCTAGTGTCTTCTCTAGAATGATGAGAAAATTATTGGACCCTCTGAATAATCCATGTATAACAAATTTCATGGATGATATCCTGATAGCAACAGAAACATTTGAGGAACACATTGACTCTCTGAACATGCTGTTTAATCGACTTAGGGAGGCAAATTTAACAGCCCGACCAACCAAATGTTGCGTTGGATGTAAAGAATTGGAATTTTTGGGACACACAGTTTATCAGGGAAACATGACCCCTGACCCAAAGAATTTAGAGAAACTACAGAAAGCCCCGAGACCACAAACCAAGAAGGACGTGAGATCCTTTGTCTCATTATGTGGTTTCTACCAGAAGTATATCAAAAACTTTAATTCCATATGTGCACCGTTAACTGATTTGACACGTAAAGGACATCCAGATCGCATTACATGGACACCACAATGTGAAATGACTTACCAAGAATTGAAGGAAAAGCTCACAAGTAAACCCATTTTGAAATTACCTGACTTAAGTCAAGAATTCATAGTAAGGACGGATGCAAGTAATATTGGGTTAGGTGCAACTCTACTACAGAAATCCGATGCATTGGATGGGGAATTAAGCCCAGTGGCATATGCTAGCAGAAAATTGAATAAAGCTGAAATCAATTACTCAACTAGCGAAAAAGAATGTCTTGCAGTAATATGGGCAATAAAGAAATTCAATATTTATCTGTATGGGAAGGCCTTTAAGTTGCAAACAGACCACAAACCTTTATCGTTTCTAGCACAGGCTAGGCATGAGAACTCCAGGTTACTCCGATGGTCTTTACTTTTGGCTCCCTATAATTTTAGCATTGAGTATATATCTGGAAAAACAAATTTGGGAGCGGATTTTTTAAGCCGCCATCCGTGTGATGAGAATCACCGTAAACCCCAGAACTAATAATAAATTTCTCTATGTGTATATAGAATAAAGGACTGACATATAATGTCTGTTTTAAGAGGGGAGATGTCGTGGAATATTCTAATCCACATATATAAATTAAAAGGTAAATGTAAAGCGTAACAAATAAATTCTAATAAAGAAAAGAGCAATGGTAAAATAACAGTGCTGTCACAAGGAATGTACTCGAAATCCCCTTTGTTTTATGCTTCGTCTGCAAATTGTAACGCTTTCACGTTGATAGTAAAAGCCTACTATATTATTACCCGCTTTCTTCAATGAAACGTGTGCTGTATTTCTAAGAAAAACATTGAGAGGCAGACTGCGTAATGACCTAAATTAATCCTAACATTAATTATATTACGTTACCAAAACGAACGAACAGATGGACTCAAATAGAAAGAGAGAGGGGCGAATAAAGCCGAACGCATGCAAAATTAAACACGCGTCTCGCTATTAATGCCACCCCCAACACGCGTCGCGCGATACACAATTACTACTATCACGCGTGTTAGGCTACATGCACTAACTTTTTCGGACGAACAGTGATAAATTCACTACCCTTCCCAGAGTTAGGCTTTAAAAATCACAAAAAACGCTTATTAGGAAAGATAACAATAGATGGGTTTACGTTTGAAAACATTACAGTACCCAGACAGCACATCTTCGAAACAGGAGGTAGAAGAAATTGCATATTTTGAACGCAGCCACTTAGCTCTATTAAATATATATATTTGGGTTCCTTAGGGTTTGCTGACAAAGAATATGTACGGCGTTATGCAAATAGTCTAGGAATTAACAAGTTATAGCCAAAATAAAATGATGGTGCTGTCAGACAACACCCAAAATCAGAATCGCTCAGTGGTAGATTTTTTTACACCACCATTGTACGGGAAATGGGCCACAAGTTACATTTGAACTGATTGGCTGGAATGATATGTAAGGCTAAACGCGATTAGTCGGGCTATAAATACTATCTTTGGTTGTTAGGGGAGACGTAGGAAGTTAAAATTTTTTTCAAATACTTGTCGAAACGTGGCTCCATTGGCTAGACTCGCTGATATACTCACTTAGGAGCGTTAGTTCGAGACCACTAGTCAAATAAGCTGATAAAGCAACAGTGCGTTGAAGCCAGCTCATATTTTTGCTAAATAAAAGCCTGGAACATAAGCAGATGGGAATTTGTGCCAGTAGTTGTGCCAGAATTCATCGCTAATCAACGTATCTGTGTTTGTTTCCATGAATTGTGGTAAGCTTGAAACATTCAGTATCTTTTAATGAAAATTGAATGTGAATTGTTAATTTATGCCTGTATATATGTGTAGTTCAGTAGCAAACATGATGTAAAGCCTATAATGCTCCCGCCTGAACAGAAGGTGTCGGAGGAAAGTAAAACTGCATGGAATGGCCAAACAGTACACTGACACCTAGATTATTGATTAGACAGAAATAATGCTGGAAGTGCAGAGGCGTGGTAACCATTAAGGAGGTAAATACTGGTATAAAATATTTCAGATGAAGCTGACAGTTGGCCTAACGCTCTGAACTCAATGTTTGTGATGTATTGTGCTCAGTGTAAAAAGAGAGTATAAATTAGTTATGAAGTAGAAGGTACATCCTTCTTGTTTTCAGGGACCGTGGTCTTGATGGTATTGAGCAGCACCTGGTCAGAGCTTTGCTGAATCCAGAGTCGGACAGCATACTCCTTGGTCCATTTAGCTATCAGTGAGGTGTCTCCAGAGCCGAGAGGAGAGTCGAGCAGAGGAGTCTGTTCCTGCCGCCATCACAAAGATAAGCTGATGTGGCCAGCTGAGCTCAAAATTATGTACCCCCAGCTTAAAATGACCTTGTAAAAATAACATTAAGAGGGGAATTAAATTGTGTTAATATCAGGAACTGAGAACATCTCCAATAATAGTTCCCATAAAGACAAACTATTGAAGTCATGATGACAAATACCAACAGAGCTTGAACAAAACAAAACCAGTATTACCTCATATTACTACTACACAACTGACACACATAGGATACTTTTAATAATATATGTCATTACAATATTCATATTGATAAATTCTGTACATATAACTTGTAAGTAAAATTGATTGTGATTCCTGGTTCCCTTTGTATTTGAATCAGGACACATATTCATTCATAACAGCAATGAATACATATTGTTATTTGAAAAGTTATCAGTGACTCCTTTAAGATATCCTTTAGAGTGTTATATGTATGTGAGTGTCACAGTGTTGTCAAGTGTGGTGGAATAAATTAAATTGTTTATCTGTCTGTTGTTGTTATGACTTACACTTCATCATACACATACCCTAGACATACAACGTAGTCATCACACTATTCCAGAATAATTCTGACTGAGGTATACATATGTGGCAGCAAGCAAGGTTATATATAATACACTACTCTTATTAGATATATATACCTTCACAGCTGATCTCAGTCAGTACACTAAGTCCCCTATAAATATTTATAACTTCTCACTTCACCACAGGTCTGTAACAGATGTTTTCCAATCCACATAACTGCTGAACAATAAAGGCGAGAGTACACATAGAGGTCATACTGTTTTATAGACCTTAGGCGTGTTGTTAGACCTATCACGTGAAGGTCCTAGAACCAGGCGAGTGAAGGCGTTGCCTAGTGCGCCAATTAATTTGGGGTACAACAAGAAAATTAAGTTATTTCAGAGAGAACGGAGTGGGAACTCAGTATGAGAAAATGGTAAAAATGGTAAAGGTAGCGTCATCGTAGGTACTGCCGCAGAGAGTGAAATGGTAGAGACTTCACTACCCTGGGGGTTGGGGGGGACCCAGTCCCTTTCCTCTCTGTCTTCGCCTTCCCTAGCCCACGAGCAGAGCAGGTACCTATTTACAGCTGGGTAAACTGTAGCTTGACGCTACCACGTTTCGATCCAGGAACCCGGTAACTTCGCCTCAACAAGCAAGCACTCCGACCGCTAAGCTAATTGGACGCTTCCAGAAAATGGTAACTGTGTCTACAGCGAAGGCCTGCCTTCAGTATAAATAATTTACGGCAATATGAAAAAGCACCCGCAAAACAGAAAGGTGGACACCAGGCAACACACAAATTTACAGATGTTATAGGCACACCCGGGATTCTAACCAGGGACCACCCGAACAGCGACATCGCCTAGTTGCGAAAATGAACCGTGGCACGACACACAGCCAGCTAAGAACTGGCAATTTTTTATTTCTGCCTTTAATATACGGTATATATTTGTTCTTTTACCTTGAATGTATGTGTTCTTATATATATATATATATATATATATATATATATATATATATATATATATATATATATATATATATATATATATATATATATATATATATATATATATATATATATATATATATATATATACATATATATATATACAGAGCCAGCGAGAAAGAGAGAGAGAAAGAAAGAGAGAAAGAGAGAGGGGGAGAGAGAGAGAAAGAAAGAAAGTGAGAGAGAAAGAAAGAGAGAGGAAGAATACTGTAAACACGATCTTCAGATGTACAGAGCAGGAGTTTACTTTCAGCAACGCCAGTAATGACATCAACACCACGTGGTCACCACAGTGACCATAACAGTCAGAAGCAACACAGTCCACTCGTGTCAGTCGAGCTGACCAGAACCAGTGGCTTCAGGTATGTCATCAGCGCCATGCATGTTTATATAATTCTATTCCGTTTACGATAGATACGAAAAACAATGACATCAATACGCTTTTGTCAAAATCAGAAGTCACGTTGCTACTGTTACGTAAAGATAAATAAGGGCATCTTTGGAATTACATTATTTCTCATATACTGCCCATTTATTTCTAGTGAGATTGTAAAACCAGATTGACTGATGACTTAATATATCAAGAAATGTCCGTTCAAACACTGCAAACCCTGACAAGTAACATAAACTGACTAATGACCTATGTAGCACTAAGCTTTCTTTTGAATAGTGACTATATTATGGAATTCACAAACGACTTGGACGGTTTCAAACAAACATTGACATTTATGATCTAAAATTGATTGGCCATCTGTAATGTACATAGTTTTACATTTTAACTATGAAGTTAACACAGCAGTGACAGAATTGATATTGTTATCGAACAGAGAGAACAGCCAGCCCAGTTCGGCAACTAAAGTGCTGCTAGAGGTAAGACTTCTATGTCAACATGTGACGCCCTTAACTCTCTGTTTCCGGGTTTTATCCAGGAACCGAAATGAGTTTTTTTTTAATTTTCCCCTTAGGTGAAGTTTTAAATCAAACAATAAACATGTATATTTATGTAAAAACTAGCAATAACCCGTCAAACTTGACGAGTTTTTAATTATAGTGTGCTGTTTCCGTTCGCGGGTGAGCAGATAGAAGTACATTCTTAGAGTGTTTTTTGGGTTCTTTCCATTATACAGTGTAATCAAACTGTTCATGAACACCGTCATTTGAACGCTTTTCTTTGTTGATTGTAACTATTTTCGGGAGAGTATATATACTGAAGCATATTAAAAACGCACCACTATTATATATACTGATGCCGAGAAGCTGGAAAAAAAAGTGTGGGAATGGATTTTCGCCGTGTTTGTCATGAGGTAGAGAGCAAATGGCTGCCGGAATGGAAAGTGCATGATTCAACCCACGGGTTTGTGTACAGACTACATGAAAACAATGAAAGTTACACGTGCAACACAATTCCCAATAGCTATGACCCTGAAAATGTGTACGCGTTGTGGCAGTATACTCGGTATAGAAAGGCCGTTGAGACAAAACACCCAGTACATGTGCTTGAAATGCCACGACTATCTGAAAACGACCGCCAACGAGCCATTGGTATGTTGGAGACCTGAATGAGCTCGTGGGCCATTGCCAGAAGGATGAATTGCCACCACAGCACTATTGTACGTCTCAATGAACGTTACGGAACCACTGGCAGTGCCCGGGATAGACTTCGGAGTGGCCAATCACGAGTTACTATCCCTGCGCAAGATCGTCATATTGTGCTGAGTCACCTAAGGAATCGTTCTCTCCCGGCAAGTCAAACAGCAAGAGCAATAGTGTGTAGACGTGGGCAAGTCTCTCAAATGACAGTCATACGACGACTAAGAGATACAGGCCTTACTGCAAGACGACCTTATGTTGGGCCAAACTTGACTCACAGACATCGTCAGCAGCTCCTGCAATGGGCAGAGCAACATGTCAGATGGACTAGACTGCAGTGGAATGCTGTCCTTTTCACAGACGAGAGCAGATTCAACATATCCTTTGCTGATGTGCGTATGCGGATTTGGCGACGGTGTGGAGAGCGCTTTGCAGATTGCTGTGTTCGTCAGCACAACCGATTTGGAGGTGGCAGTATTCACATTTGGGGAGGATTCAGTTTTCACCATCGCTTGCCTCTTCACGTCTTCCGTGGAAATGTTAATGCTGTGACATATCGAGATGAGGTTTTGGATGCATTGGTTGCTCCTGCATTCACAAATTATCCAGACTTGCAGATTCTCCAGCAGGATAACGCACGTGCGCACACCGCATGCATTATGCAGCAATATCTACAGCAGCAGAACATTGTGACGATTGACTGGCCTGCCCTATCACCAGACATGTCCCCTATAGAACATCTGTGGGACGAGCTTGGACACAGAAGTCTACAGGCAAGGTTCTCCAGCTAATCTGCAACAGCTCGAAGCTGCTCTTACACGTGAATGGGACTTGATTCCCCGGAATTTCCTTCAGAGACTTGTGCGTTCCATGCGGAGCCGCTGCCAAGCTTGTTTGCAAGCACACAGTGGACATAGCAGATACTGAGGATAGTGTGAATGAATTATTTTATTGGTTGCATATTTGGTTTTCTCCCTTGCCTGCACAGAATGCAATGAATTTCATAACAATCAAATGTACAAATTAATGACCAGCATGGATTCATAGGAAAATGAATAAAGATTCCAAATATGTAAACTTGTAAACACTTATATTTACATTTCACACTCTGTTCCTGGATTATACAGGTGGTGCGTTTTTAATGTGCTTCAGTATATAATGGAAACCATACAATTTTTCAACACGGTTGCATTCCTCAGCTGTGACTAACGTACACACGGCGAGAATTATGTTATTTTAGATTCAATTTAAAAGTTCTAACTCCGCCCATGCCGGTCCCAAGCCCGGATGAAAAAGGAGGAGGGCGGCCTGCATGGAGGCCGTAAGGAGGCAGCCCCTCCACCATGCAAAGGCACAACAGGCCAATCACCTGTTTGCTTTAAACCACGATTACGAGTAACACAAGAGAGAAAACCGGACTGATTCTAAAGGCGACGAACTGGAACGGACTACGGACTACGACTCATGGAACATGGAACACAAGAAGTATAAATGGGAAGGAAGAGGAGCTGGTGGAAGAGATGAGGAAAGCAAAACTAGAAATCCTGGCTATAACGGAAACAAAGAAAAAAGGACAAGGAGTCATGGATCTCAATGGCAACACGCTGCTCTACAGTGGTGTACCCATATCCGAAAGAGCTAAAGGGGGTGTGGGTTGCATTGTGGCCCAAAATCAAAAAGATAGTATCAAGGGGTGGAACTTTGTCTCAGAGCGCATTATAGTTGTGAAACTAAAAGAAGGAGAAACCATAGTCAACCTGGTCATAGTGTATGGGCCAAATGAGGATGAGAGAGCAGAGGTCAAGGAGGAATTCTTCGAGCTGCTTCAAAGGACAGTGGATGACTGCCTAGATGAAGTTATCATGCTCGGAGATTTTAATGCCAGAGTTGGAAATGACCATGCTAGATGGGGTGGAGTTATCGGAAGATATGGAGAAGATACTCTCAATGACAATGGAAAGCGACTCCTTAGATTCTGCAGTGAGCAGAATCTGATCATTACAAACACAAAGTTCCCCCATAAGCGCATACATGCATACACTAGATGTGAACCAACAAAGAATGAGAAGTCAGTGATCGACTATGCCATTGTTCGGAGAAGCTCATTCAAATATGTCCAAGATGCAAGAGTCTGGAGGGGGCCAGAGATTGGAAGTGATCACTACCTGCTAACAATCAAACGAACAACTGAAAGAGTTGCTCAGCCTAGGAACTGCTCAACATCACGCAAGAAACCAAGTAAACGAGCAGGAGAAATGAGCATTAGGACCTACAAGCTGAGAGAGCCAGAAATTAAGACCAGATATCAGGGGCTTATTGCTGCAGCGGTGAGCAACACAGAAGAACAACCTGATGACTTGGAAACCCTCTGGATTAAATTCAAGGATATCATAAAGACAGCTGCTGCAGAAGCATGTGGTGAAGTCCGACTTGGGAACCAGAGAAAGAGGACACCTTGGTGGACAGAGGAAGTCAAAGAGAATATAAGAGAGAAGAAAATGGCATGGAAACAATACTTAGGAGCTAAAAACACAACAGGACAAATGGAAAAATATAGAGAATATGTGACACTCAGAACAGAAGTAAAGAACAAAGTGCTAGCAGCAAAACAGAAGTCCTGGGAAGAATTTGGAGAAAAGCTAGAAAAAGATGCACAAGAAAACCAGAAATTGTTCTATAAGACCCTAAAGAACATGAGGAAGGAAAAACAATGCCCTCTCAAATTTATAAAGGACAAGCAAGGCAAATTGCTTACTGCCCCGAAGGAAGTAATGGAAAGATGGAAAGAATATTTCTCAGAACTCCTTGATGGTGAGCAAGGTCAAACATCAGAAATGATAACCACTAGCACAGAAGAGGAAAACCAATGGTGATGAAGATGACATAAAGATGGAAGAACTGAAGGCAGCACTGGAGAAAATCAAGATGGGCAAAGCAGCAGGGCATGATGGTATAACACCAGAAATGGTTAAGTACATGGGAGCATCAGGCGACCTGTTACTCTTAAGGGTCCTACAGGCAGCATGGTGCAACAAGACCATACCAAAGGATTGGGAGATCGCCATCATAACACCAATTTTCAAAAAGGGTGACAACCGACAGTGTGGAAACCATAGAGGCATATCCCTTCTCAGTGTCCCTGGAAAAATCTACTCTAGAATCCTAGAGCAGAGACTCCGACGCCTAGCTGAGCCACAATTGGATGAGGTCCAGTGCGGATTCCGAGCAAACCGAAGTACTCAAGACCTAATCTTCACACTCAGACAGCTGAGTGAAAAGGCCCTTGAGTATAAGAGTGAGATCCATCTTTGTTTCAAAGATCTGGAAAAGGCGTTTGACAGGGTCCCCTGGGGCAAACTTGGGGACTGTTTGGCAAGGAAGAATATTCCAGCACCTCTGATTCATGCTATACAGAGCTTCTACAAGAATTGCAGAAATTATGTGAGGACAGCAAACCATAAGTCAGAAGAGTTCAGGACCACTACTGGTGTAAGACAAGGTGATATCCTATCACCTTACCTCTTCATACTCCTTATGGACGATGTCATCAAGGCATGTAAGGAGAGAACAAGAAAGCATTCAGTGGGGTACTGGAAGATGAGACAGGTCTATATTTCAGAGCTGGCATTTGCTGATGATGTTGCCCTGATTGCTAAATCAGAGGCACATCTCCAATCCAACCTGCAAGTCTGGAAGGAAGAGCTGGAGAAGAGAGGGATGGTCATAAGCAGCTCTAAAACAAAATCCATGGTGATATCACGAGAGGAAAGAAGGCATCAGATTAAGCTGGGAGAACATATTATAGACCGAAAGGGAGGCATCAAAGAAGAGTTGGCCACTCGAAAAGCAGCAGCTGGGAGACTTTTTCAGGCCATAAATCGAGGATTCCTCAGCAAGAGAGAGGTTGGTAAGAAAACGAAGATGGCTATATACCGCTCCACCTATGTCCCAGTCTTGACATATGGATGCGAGTCATGGGCAATGACTACAACCCATAAAAGCCAGATCCAAACCCCAGAAATGAGGTATCTGAGGAAGGTGGTTGAAGTAACAAGAAGAGACATGGTACGCAACCAGACGATACGTCAAGGCCTAAAATGCCACCCCCTACAGACCCAAGTAGAACAGTCCCAACTAAGATGGTTTGGCCATGTCTGCAGAATGGGAGAAGATCGGCTACCACGACAAGCATGGGAAACAAAGAGCCAAGGATCCAGACCCCGAGGACGACCCAGAGTCCGCTGGGAGGACAACATTAGACAATCTTTGAAGGACCGAGGACTAGAATGGAACCAGGCCAGGAGGAAGACAGCCGATAGAATAGTCTGGCGCTCTCTCTTAAAAACCTCTACACCTCACGGTAGAAGGGGAACGACTAAGTAAGTAAGTTTAAAAGTTCTTTGATGACAAAATTTCGTTTGAAAGTTGCGTGGATTGTTTTCAAAGAGTGTTCCCTGATAATAAGTGGTTTTAACAAAAACTTTCAAGTGTTCATTGATTTGTATATCGGGTGTGGGCTCATGCACACCAATTTTTACGCACTTTTTCTTAGTCGAGCGCTACTAATGTCGTGAAAGAATTAAAAAAACAAAACAAAAACCATAGTATTTGTTTTATATGACACCCACGCCGCGCAAGTTGCACACCGTGCGTTGCGCACTTTTATTCTGGCGTGAGTTACTATTTTGAGTGTGACCGACCGACGTAACATACATCGGTAATTATGTTAGTTGGGATATTTCGTATTATATATATATATATATATATATATATATATATATATATATATATATATATATATATATATATATATATATATATATATATATATATATATATATATATATATATATATATATATATTGTCACGTGACCGATAATGTATTTTACCATCTTGTCCATAATTTGATTACTCCTTTAAATGTTCTGTTTTCCTGGACATTTTGTATTTTCTTTTTCTTTCATTTTCTACCTTCGTGGCCAAACTTTCTCACCCTCTCATACCCCACCCGAGGTTTGGTTACGTTCCGGCCTGTAGCGGTCAGCGAACGATAGTGTTACGTCAACACGCACCTGGTCCGGCCGAACAGGGGAATTTCTCTGGTCGCTTTAAAGCCTTTGATCACGAGCGAAAGGGTCCCTGTGTTTGGCTTCCAGAACGCTGCTTCGGATCATAATATTATGCATCCTGGAAACAGGGGGAGACAAACCCGCGGTCAGTCTTTGGGTTTTTGCCCTTAGACAAGATAGAGCATAATGTTATGCATTTCTCTACCTGGGGAACTTTCGCACGATTTCTGTTGTCTTACTCTAGATTACGTCTTTCGCCGAACTTCTGTAGAAATATGCAGGCCAGGTGTCCGGGGGGAGCGTCCTTTGTGATCTATAAGAGTAGACTGGTTTTAATAGACAAAGACATTCGTAAATATTTCTGGCCCGTAGATGACCATCATGAGATAAGGCAAACTTTAACACAGTACTAGAATGTGTTTGCCTATGTTCTAGTCATTTTCGGGGTGAGTTGACATATCTTATAATTATAATATATTAGATTCATGTTAGCTTTTATATATCTGTTAGGAAAGTGAATTTATTTCTGAGGACTTCTCCTAGTAATTTATTCAGTGATAAGGTAGCGCTGTCTACGGCCTATTAAGTGGTGCTTAAACTGTTACGGTTTATCATGGGTTAAATGTTAAACTTACAATAACAGATATTAGGCGTAGAATCAGTCCACGAATGCTTACCATTGGGTTAAGAGTCAGCAAAATTAACTGCCATTTCTGTAAGATAATGTCAGGTGTGGATTGTTCACTTTAAAACTGAATAGTGAGATGCAGGTAATAACTCTGGATTATAGGAGATAGTCACTTATTCCTTTTTGATAGATATTTCTAGTGGCAAGGGAGGATCATTTTATGCTTACTTGTGTGGCTAGGCACTAGTCTATAACTTTCACTGAAAGCAGTCACCAGGCATAAATATAATTATATCGTATGATCTAGCCACAACTGTATTATTATAGCAAGAACATTGCATTTTCTTTGTACTCATTTTGTGGAATGCTAATATATTTTCCAAAGGGGACATACGATTTATTTGTGTAATGTCAAATGCTGTAATCTGTTTATGTAAATTCATTTAATGTTGTAAGATGAATAAGCATATTCTTTTAACTGTAACTACAGGTTAGGTTTCCTGTATGTTGAGATTGGGAGAAGAGGAGGAGATTTTGCTGTCAGAACATTTAATGACAGTTACATGGGTGTACAAAAGATATTAAGCCTATGCGGGCGCGTGTTGATAATTGATATTTTTAAGGAACAGGAGACATGGTTAAAGACAGCCCTAAACTATCATAGCCATAACTACAATAAATTTAATCCTATAGTGGAGCGAAACTTTCTGTATAAAGTTAGTGTGATTTATTATTTGCTTGAAGTAAAAGGGTGTCTCTTTTTGGGTCTCAGTTTCAGGGAGACCGAATCGCTAGAGCAGACTCCAGTCAGGCGAAGAAAGTCATATACTCTTCGATTTAGAGGGTTTCTGAATACCGCTAGCGTAACGAATCGTCAACCCCGTTCCTGAATCAAAACCCCTTTTTGTCAACGCCAAGTTAAGCTCACGCAGTGCAACGGAGCCAACGCAAAATCTGGAATCGCCAAACGCAGTAGTAGTTCTCTACTCGCCTATTGGATTACCAGCCAGAGCATTGCGGCTTCCAGAATATCAAACCCGCTCAGCATGCCTATAGCAGAATTCCATATCACCCGCCTTTTTTGTGCCTAAACGGGGCACTCAGCAAACCACAGCCAAACCAGTTTAAACAGGAGTTACTACCCAGCACGCAAGAGCCTAGCGCCGGATAAGCGCCTGGGACTCTTTGTCCTCAAGTGACTTCTTCTGGTGTATTTTCTGGATACTTAAAACCTCGCACGTATGAGCAGCCATCTATGGACAGAGTTCCAGCCCCCCTCTTGCGAGTAGCGGTCACCAACGTTTAGCACCAACAAAGAAAGTTTTGTAGGCTAGTCCCTCACGAAGGATCTACAAGTAATACACTTTCTGGAGCTAGCACATTTGGTCCCACGAATAACAACAGACAGGCTGTCGCTCAGTTCGTATTTGGTCAGCAGGAGATAAACAACGTCTTCCAGTGTTCCCTCGCGCAATTAGGGGTCACCAACGTTTAGCCCGACAAGGAAAGTTCGGTATTTCACTTCAGTCATCTTGAAGGATATTTATCGGTAAGACACTTCCTGGAGCTAGCGCCTTTGGTCCCCGAAAGCGGACACTCTGTCGGACAGCTTAGTTATTTTCTCCGTGTTCTACAGGTTTTATGAGTGTTGGTGGTGTGTGTGTTTGTGGGTGTGTATTTGCATTATTGTTGGTGTATATGATTATTGATGACTATTGATGATTATTTGATTATTGATGTAATTTATGCTGTGTATGATGATATGCATTAATTCCATGCTTTTCTTCTTTAATAAAGTTTACACATTTATTAATGCGCTGTTCCCGACCCTTTTCATCCATATTTACATTTTTAGCTCTTTACTAGAATCTCTATGTATGATAAGAGAAAAGAGTGAGAGCAGGAGATGCTTAGACAGTAAAAGTGAGTTGAGGCCTGGAGAGAGAGATCCTTTGAATAAATCTTCTTCCAGGTTGTCTCAAGTCCATCTCCTATTTACACCTTATCTAAAGTGTAATCTATAACTCTGTCAGTCCACTATCCCTTGTCGATTTCACTACTATTGTCCAACTCGACAAATACTCTACCACTTTAACTCAACCACGACATATATATATATATGAGAGAGAGAGAGAGAGAGAGAGAGAGAGAGAGAGAGAGAGAGAGAGAGAGAGAGAGGGAGAGAAGATAAAAAAGAATACTAATTTTCTTATAACTTTTGTTTGTTTTTTCATCTGTCAACATGATATTTGTCAACAGATAACCCCCATTGCGTTATAAATCTTTTATCAGATCAGTTTTCTTATATCGCATAATTGTAAAATTTCATTATTTACATATTAAATTCAAAGTTCTGTAGCTTGGGATCTACTAAATTATGAAAAATAGAATCTGATAACAGTTTATAAATTACAATGAAACGATTCTAATTCAAATTTAGAGCTCGTAATTAAACAAAAAAGCCTTGGTGAATTTAAATGAAAGCATTAAAATCCAATATGACCTAGGTTTCCATGGCATTATACCAGGGTGGTTTCTTAACATGTGGCCCACGGACCCCTTGGAGGTGCATGAATAGATTCTAGGGGCACATAACCTCAAATTTAAAATTTTTTATTATATTTTTTCCCCGAGAAAAGTGGTCCATAACCTTCGTCAGACAATCAAATCCATAACTTTTACGGGTTAATCAAAATGATTCATGGCACAAAAAAGGTTAAGAAACCCTGCATCGTGCCATCAAATGCTTTGTTTGCATAACTTTTACTGTTCTGTTAAGCCTGCGTATTGTAATTGAAATCCTGCAATTATTAATGAAACTAGCATTTCATCTATTGTATACATTCTATAATAATTATTAGATACATAATAACACTTTCCCGGTAACAGATGAGCATGCTGGAGAAGCAGACAGGTCTGGGAGATTTTGTAGGCAATCTTACGCCTGCTACCTGCACTCGTGCATCAAATCTGGAGCCCACATCACAAACGGTAGGCTTGAGTAGTTTCTCATTTCATTATAGATACAGTTCCGAGTATATATATCCCTGTTTGTAAAATTATAACTTTGGAAAAAAACACGTTTGTGCAAACATTAATGCTGGTGGTTACTTGGTGCAAGAACCAGTGGAACAAGAGGTAAGAAGGAAACGCTGCAGATGGACACTACACACAGTAAGGAAGCCTGTTGATAGCATTTCAGGGTAGTGCTTGTTCTAGAATCCCTAGGGTATGAGAAGCCGAGGTCGACCTGAGAAGATTTCAAATGAAAATGATGAGGACGACATGGAAAGAATTGCAGCTGATGGCACGCGATAAGAGGACTTGGCATTCGTTTGTTGAAGGCCTGTGTTCCTTGAGTAACTCAAGAGTAGTGAATGCATTAATTAGTCCATGTTAATAACCTATTTTTTTTTTTAGGGTAAGAGAGGCAGAGGGACAACCAAAAATAGATGGAGATATAATTAGTTGTAAGCATATGCTCCCTGTGGGAGCCGCGGTAGCATAGTGGTTAGTGCACTGGCTTCCTAGCGCAGTGGTCTATGGTTCGATCCCCAGATGAGGTGGGAATTTTTTAGGCCACAAACGGCTCCTGGGTCGACCCAGCCCCAAATGGGTACCAGAGCAAGTCTGGGAAGGTTAAGGCGGCCGGCGTGATGCCGACCACATCACCCCTAGTGTGCCGACGGTCAAGATAATATGGGCCTAACACCATATTCCCAATATGCCTCAATGGGCGTGTAACGGGTTCCTTTACCTTTTTTATATGCTCTCTGTAGAGCTGAAGGAGATTGAATGACACCCAACTTTTGAATTCGACCTGGGAGTTTAGGCAGGTGTTTATGCGGTATCATTTTTCTTGCATATCACTCAATTTATTTCCTGGTACAGGATACGTGACACTCCATTATTCGTTTCTTTTATACGTACTTTAACCTTCCCGTTGTTAATACAATTCTTCGTTGTCCGCCGTTCGCTCTCATAAAGTCATATGTACTTCTGTCGTGAAACGTGTGCGTCAGTTTCAAGTTTTTCTCATCACCGTACCGTTTCTCTCTCAACAGGAAGAGGGGGGGGGGGGCTTTTGTTGGTAAAGGCAGTGGCATACTAAAGGGGTAGGGCGTGCCCCAGGTGACAGCCAGGAGGGTGTACACTATTATGGCAGTACTTACTGTTAAAAAAAATATACTCGCAAATGTGTTTCTATATCAAGGATAGGATCCGCCCTAAAGGCCATGCTGTCAATGTGTTGCCCTCGTGGGGTTGATATTCTTGGAGGATATATTCCCGAATAATTTTCTAGCTGGGACCGGAGTTGAGGATATTTTTTTCTTGCTGGTATTGCCTTCTTATGGAGAGGCACATGCCTTTCATCATAGACTTTAGTACGTTGGTTATATCACCATGCAATTTGCCATTAAAAACAGGGTGAACTCTGTTAACTGGGATACAGTGTTAGACACTAAGTCATGAAAAGGACTAATAGTATGCATCTGCTAGGATGATGAAGCCCTGAAAAGGACTGCCAGCGACGCCAACGCTGCCCGTACTTTCCAAGTGTTAAACGAACACAGGCTCTAGATCTAGACAACAAATTGAAGATTTTTTTTTTTTAAAGTTTTGCCTCGTTGTGGCGAGGCGCGTCCCGTTCAACCTAGTCGGTTATATTAGGGCGCATGTCCAAATATAAAAGACCCTTAGGTCTAGGTATATTGACCAATTGAAGATGAGCTCTCAACACCGTATAAACACTAGAGGAAGTTGAGGGGAACTGCGGTAAGACGTGGAATACAATGGGTGGGTTTGAAAAAAAATCGAAAAAAGGTGATTCGTCTTACGAGGACAAAAGACAAAGAAAATAGTCTACGTTACGGCCACAAGGCCTTCGTCAGGAAAGGAAAGAAAGTGAAGTCTAGATAGGACACATAAAAAACTTAATAAAATAATAAAATAAAAACTGGGTACTTCCCTGAAGGCAAGAACCGAAATTCGCTGTCTGTTGAAGAGCGCGTGGCTGAACAGAAAGCGACTTCCGCCGCCGGGTGTACACAATACATACTGAAAAACTAAAAAACGAAACCGGACAATAAACTACCCAACGGGATAAAAGTGGGGACTGGAAATAGAAGAGGACAGAATGAGTGGGAGATAAATAAATATGAAATTAAAAAATGTATATGGCATACAAATAGAAGAATAGGATAAGAGTGGAAAGAGTCAAATAGAGCAAGAGAGGAAAGGGTGACCTCAGACAAAGGTGTGAAAAGTGTTGAGACCGGCTGGTTTTAGACACCCCATGCGGTGTATAAGACGGTTCTCAAGCTGTTCTCGGCTGGCAGTGTCAGAGGAGCAGGATCGGATCGCTGTGACCTGGATGTCGATGGGACCATGGTGGTCAGGACCATTGAAGTGTATGGCAACTGGTGTGGACTTTTGCTGAGCGATGTCATTTAAGTGCTGGCTGAATCTGTCCCCAAGTCGTTTGCCTGTTTGGCCAATATAGGTTTTGCAGCAACGTTTACATATGATCGTATAAATGACATTGCGCGATTCACACGTGAAGCTACTAGTGATGGTGTACGTTGAGGTGACATACTTGCACGTGTTGCATCTTATCCGACCACAGGGTAGTGTGCCAAAGTGAGTGGCATTCTCCTTTGGGAGACGGCTGTGAACAAGAAGATCCTTCAAGTTCTTGTCACGTCTATATGCCACCAAAGGTGCTTCACTGAATACTTCTTGGGTCACAGGCTCTGCTTGGAGGATAGGGAGGTGGCGGAAAAGGATCTGTTTGACAGTAGTACTATGAGGGTGATGGGTCAAGATTAATTTGACTCTATCCGAAGTGGATTTATGGTGAGGTATGAGGGCCTCCTGACGAGAGATGGGGAGCACACGTTGGAGAGCAGAGGTGAGAACATGTTCTGGATAAAGTCTGTTACGGAAGAAATCCAACATCTCATTTGCTCGTAAGTGGAAGTCATCGTCGTCTTGGCATAAACGGCGGAGGCGGAGAAGTTGTGAAAAAGGAAGGGAGTCACGACAGGCCCGAGGATGAGAAGAGGTATACAGGAGGTAGCTGTGGGCATCTGTCGGCTTGTAGTATACTGAGGTATTAAGGCCGGAGGGCGTGATAGAAATAGTAATGTCAAGGAAGTTGACAGAAACTGTGGAGACGAGGGAGGTGAACTTAATGGTGGGGTGAAAGTGGTTCACAAAGTCGATGAAGCGGTGTAAATCAGTCTCAGACATATCTGTGAGACCTATGCCATCATCGATATATCTGCGGTAAAACCCAGGGAAAGGACCGGAGTATTGTTGCCATATCTGATGCTCCAAGTGGCCCATGAATAGACAGGCATAGCTGGGACCCATCTTCGTTCCCATGGCAACACCACTAATTTGGTCAAAAAATTGACCATTGAATTCAAAGGAATTCAGGTTAAGGACCAGTTCAGCAAGACGGAGAAGGGTGTCAGTGGATATAGAAGGGCAAGTGCGCTGATCCAGAAAAAACCGAAGAGCTCGGAGACCATCAGAGTGGGGAATAGAGGTATACAGAGAGCAGACGTCTAGCAAGAAAAGACGGTAGGAGCGGTCTGCTGGGAGTCGGATAGAGGAGAAAGTAGTAAGAGCGTGATTGGTGTCTTTGATGAAGGAGGGAAGACTCTCAACGATAGGCTGGAAAATGCTGTCGAGGAAGTCAGAAATGTGTTCAGTAGGACAAGAACAGGCTGAGACAATAGGTCTTCCAGGGTTTTCGATCTTGTGAATTTTGGGGAGCATGTAGAATACAGGCTTGCCCAAAGAGCTGTCATGAATCCTAAGACGAGATGCCCCGGGAGGAAGATCATTACTATTGATAAGCTGTTTAATGGTGTTGTGTACAATGCGATTGTTAGAGACAGTCGCATCGCTGGTCCTAGACCTGTAAAAAGAGCCATTGGTCAACTGGTTTTTACCTTCACTTAGGTACAAGTCTTTCTGCCAGACGACAATGGCTCCTCCCTTGTCAGCCGGTTTGATGACAATGTCGTCTCTACGGCGAAGAAGGGAGAGAGCACTAGACTCTGCCGAAGTGAGATTGGAATAATGCAATCTACGAGGGCGGAGCTGCTGAATGTCATGGATGGTGTTCTTGATATACAGGTCCAGGGCATGAGAGGCTCCAGGTTTAGGTGTAAAGGGAGGTTTAGTAGAGTCAGAAAAGCGTGCAAAGATGTCGGATTCAGCCTGAGACTGCGGAGTGCTGTCTTCCTCTCTAAAATGGAGCTTCAGCCTCATGCGACGGTGAAACCGATGAACATCCTGGAGGAGATTGTATTGGTCTAGGGTCGGACGAAGAGGAACAAATTTTAAGCCCTTACTAAGAACAGAGCGCTCTTCCTCAGAGAGGGGTAGATCTGGGGGGATGCAGACTACCTGAGCGCATGATGGAGTGGAGGATGGAGGGGTAGCTTTGGGGGTAGGGATGAGACGGGATAGTTTATGGTGTTTAGACGTGGAAAGGAACTCATGCAGCTGCCGGTTCAGTGTGTGGATAGTGGTGCGTATCATAGAATATAAAGGGAAGTTGTTGGAGGTGAGACAACGTAAGCGAAGCAGAAGCTGGGTCTGTTGGGCACTGAGGTCTGATAAAAGGCGGGAGTGACTGGCGACCACTACGCGCATACGTTGAAAGCCACATCTGGTCTCAATTCGTTGTAGGAGACGTTGTTCCCTAGGATTGAGTGTACCAGCAGATGGATGAAAATTGGAAGAAAATCCATTAGGAAGAATTTTGTGGTGGAGGCAGGTGTGAATAAAGTGGAGATGAGAGGTGAATCTAGTTTTCTTGAAAGTAACGAACGCAAAGTCAATAGCGACACGGGATATATCAGGAGGTAGGGAGCTAAAGCTGGTGGTGACCGACACACGGAGAGAGTTGATAAAATATTTCAGAGAGGGCATAGTGGGGAAAAAGAAAAACGTCCAGAAAATAAAATATGAAATAAATAAAATATAAAACGCTAAATGAAAATAGAGATTAATGAAACAATAAATAAATAGGGTAGATTGCGGTAATATAAGGTATGAAGGAAGAATAGGGAAATACGAAAAAAAATAATAATAAGTAGGCCTAAGTAGGATATAAAATACTGAGAAAAGGAGATAGGATAGGATCAGGGAGATAAGCAGGATAGGTAGATAGAGATACGAGATAACAGAGACACGGTGCAGTCAAAAAAATATATATATAATCGAGGAAGTTGAGGGGAACTGCGGTAAGACGTGGAATACAATGGGTGGGTTTGAAAAAAAATCGAAAAAAAGGTGATTCGTCTTACGAGGACAAAAGACAAAGAAAATAGTCTACGTTACGGCCACAAGGCCTTCGTCAGGAAAGGAAAGAAAGTGAAGTCTAGATAGGACACATAAAAAACTTAATAATAAATAATAAAATAAAAAAACTGGGTACTTCCCTGAAGGCAAGAACCGAAATTCGCTGTCTGTTGAAGAGCGCGTGGCTGAACAGAAAGCGACTTCCGCCGCCGGGTGTACACAATACATACTGAAAAACTAAAAAACGAAACCGGACAATAAACTACCCAACGGGATAAAAGTGGGGACTGGAAATAGAAGAGGACAGAATGAGTGGGAGATAAATAAATATGAAATTAAAAAATGTATATGGCATACAAATAGAAGAATAGGATAAGAGTGGAAAGAGTCAAATAGAGCAAGAGAGGAAAGGGTGACCTCAGACAAAGGTGTGAAAAGTGTTGAGACCGGCTGGTTTTAGACACCCCATGCGGTGTATAAGACGGTTCTCAAGCTGTTCTCGGCTGGCAGTGTCAGAGGAGCAGGATCGGATCGCTGTGACCTGGATGTCGATGGGACCATGGTGGTCAGGACCATTGAAGTGTATGGCAACTGGTGTGGACTTTTGCTGAGCGATGTCATTTAAGTGCTGGCTGAATCTGTCCCCAAGTCGTTTGCCTGTTTGGCCAATATAGGTTTTGCAGCAACGTTTACATATGATCGTATAAATGACATTGCGCGATTCACACGTGAAGCTACTAGTGATGGTGTACGTAGCCTTAGGAAAGGACACCTTCTGGGTTGAGGTGACATACTTGCACGTGTTGCATCTTGTCCGACCACAGGGTAGTGTGCCAAAGTGAGTGGCATTCTCCTTTGGGAGACGGCTGTGAACAAGAAGATCCTTCAAGTTCTTGTCACGTCTATATGCCACCAAAGGTGCTTCACTGAATACTTCTTGGGTCACAGGCTCTGCTTGGAGGATAGGGAGGTGGCGGAAAAGGATCTGTTTGACAGTAGTACTATGAGGGTGATGGGTCAAGATTAATTTGACTCTATCCGAAGTGGATTTATGGTGAGGTATGAGGGCCTCCTGACGAGAGATGGGGAGCACACGTTGGAGAGCAGAGGTGAGAACATGTTCTGGATAAAGTCTGTTACGGAAGAAATCCAACATCTCATTTGCTCGTAAGTGGAAGTCATCGTCGTCTTGGCATAAACGGCGGAGGCGGAGAAGTTGTGAAAAAGGAAGGGAGTCACGACAGGCCCGAGGATGAGAAGAGGTATACAGGAGGTAGCTGTGGGCATCTGTCGGCTTGTAGTATACTGAGGTATTAAGGCCGGAGGGCGTGATAGAAATAGTAATGTCAAGGAAGTTGACAGAAACTGTGGAGACGAGGGAGGTGAACTTAATGGTGGGGTGAAAGTGGTTCACAAAGTCGATGAAGCGGTGTAAATCAGTCTCAGACATATCTGTGAGACCTATGCCATCATCGATATATCTGCGGTAAAACCCAGGGAAAGGACCGGAGTATTGTTGCCATATCTGATGCTCCAAGTGGCCCATGAATAGACAGGCATAGCTGGGACCCATCTTCGTTCCCATGGCAACACCACTAATTTGGTCAAAAAAATTGACCATTGAATTCAAAGGAATTCAGGTTAAGGACCAGTTCAGCAAGACGGAGAAGGGTGTCAGTGGATATAGAAGGGCAAGTGCGCTGATCCAGAAAAAAAACCGAAGAGCTCGGAGACCATCAGAGTGGGGAATAGAGGTATACAGAGAGCAGACGTCTAGCAAGAAAAGACGGTAGGAGCGGTCTGCTGGGAGTCGGATAGAGGAGAAAGTAGTAAGAGCGTGATTGGTGTCTTTGATGAAGGAGGGAAGACTCTCAACGATAGGCTGGAAAATGCTGTCGAGGAAGTCAGAAATGTGTTCAGTAGGACAAGAACAGGCTGAGACAATAGGTCTTCCAGGGTTTTCGATCTTGTGAATTTTGGGGAGCATGTAGAATACAGGCTTGCCCAAAGAGCTGTCATGAATCCTAAGACGAGATGCCCCGGGAGGAAGATCATTACTATTGATAAGCTGTTTAATGGTGTTGTGTACAATGCGATTGTTAGAGACAGTCGCATCGCTGGTCCTAGACCTGTAAAAAGAGCCATTGGTCAACTGGTTTTTACCTTCACTTAGGTACAAGTCTTTCTGCCAGACGACAATGGCTCCTCCCTTGTCAGCCGGTTTGATGACAATGTCGTCTCTACGGCGAAGAAGGGAGAGAGCACTAGACTCTGCCGAAGTGAGATTGGAATAATGCAATCTACGAGGGCGGAGCTGCTGAATGTCATGGATGGTGTTCTTGATATACAGGTCCAGGGCATGAGAGGCTCCAGGTTTAGGTGTAAAGGGAGGTTTAGTAGAGTCAGAAAAGCGTGCAAAGATGTCGGATTCAGCCTGAGACTGCGGAGTGCTGTCTTCCTCTCTAAAATGGAGCTTCAGCCTCATGCGACGGTGAAACCGATGAACATCCTGGAGGAGATTGTATTGGTCTAGGGTCGGACGAAGAGGAACAAATTTTAAGCCCTTACTAAGAACAGAGCGCTCTTCCTCAGAGAGGGGTAGATCTGGGGGGATGCAGACTACCTGAGCGCATGATGGAGTGGAGGATGGAGGGGTAGCTTTGGGGGTAGGGATGAGACGGGATAGTTTATGGTGTTTAGACGTGGAAAGGAACTCATGCAGCTGCCGGTTCAGTGTGTGGATAGTGGTGCGTATCATAGAATATAAAGGGAAGTTGTTGGAGGTGAGACAACGTAAGCGAAGCAGAAGCTGGGTCTGTTGGGCACTGAGGTCTGATAAAAGGCGGGAGTGACTGGCGACCACTACGCGCATACGTTGAAAGCCACATCTGGTCTCAATTCGTTGTAGGAGACGTTGTTCCCTAGGATTGAGTGTACCAGCAGATGGATGAAAATTGGAAGAAAATCCATTAGGAAGAATTTTGTGGTGGAGGCAGGTGTGAATAAAGTGGAGATGAGAGGTGAATCTAGTTTTCTTGAAAGTAACGAACGCAAAGTCAATAGCGACACGGGATATATCAGGAGGTAGGGAGCTAAAGCTGGTGGTGACCGACACACGGAGAGAGTTGATAAAATATTTCAGAGAGGGCATAGTGGGGAAAAAGAAAAACGTCCAGAAAATAAAATATGAAATAAATAAAATATAAAACGCTAAATGAAAATAGAGATTAATGAAACAATAAATAAATAGGGTAGATTGCGGTAATATAAGGTATGAAGGAAGAATAGGGAAATACGAAAAAAAATAATAATAAGTAGGCCTAAGTAGGATATAAAATACTGAGAAAAGGAGATAGGATAGGATCAGGGAGATAAGCAGGATAGGTAGATAGAGATACGAGATAACAGAGACACGGTGCAGTCAAAAAAATATATATATAATCGAGGAAGTTGAGGGGAACTGCGGTAAGACGTGGAATACAATGGGTGGGTTTGAAAAAAAAATCGAAAAAAGGTGATTCGTCTTACGAGGACAAAAGACAAAGAAAATAGTCTACGTTACGGCCACAAGGCCTTCGTCAGGAAAGGAAAGAAAGTGAAGTCTAGATAGGACACATAAAAAACTTAATAAAATAATAAAATAAAAACTGGGTACTTCCCTGAAGGCAAGAACCGAAATTCGCTGTCTGTTGAAGAGCGCGTGGCTGAACAGAAAGCGACTTCCGCCGCCGGGTGTACACAATACATACTGAAAAACTAAAAAACGAAACCGGACAATAAACTACCCAACGGGATAAAAGTGGGGACTGGAAATAGAAGAGGACAGAATGAGTGGGAGATAAATAAATATGAAATTAAAAAATGTATATGGCATACAAATTTAGAAGAATAGGATAAGAGTGGAAAGAGTCAAATAGAGCAAGAGAGGAAAGGGTGACCTCAGACAAAGGTGTGAAAAGTGTTGAGACCGGCTGGTTTTAGACACCCCATGCGGTGTATAAGACGGTTCTCAAGCTGTTCTCGGCTGGCAGTGTCAGAGGAGCAGGATCGGATCGCTGTGACCTGGATGTCGATGGGACCATGGTGGTCAGGACCATTGAAGTGTATGGCAACTGGTGTGGACTTTTGCTGAGCGATGTCATTTAAGTGCTGGCTGAATCTGTCCCCAAGTCGTTTGCCTGTTTGGCCAATATAGGTTTTGCAGCAACGTTTACATATGATCGTATAAATGACATTGCGCGATTCACACGTGAAGCTACTAGTGATGGTGTACGTAGCCTTAGGAAAGGACACCTTCTGGGTTGAGGTGACATACTTGCACGTGTTGCATCTTATCCGACCACAGGGTAGTGTGCCAAAGTGAGTGGCATTCTCCTTTGGGAGACGGCTGTGAACAAGAAGATCCTTCAAGTTCTTGTCACGTCTATATGCCACCAAAGGTGCTTCACTGAATACTTCTTGGGTCACAGGCTCTGCTTGGAGGATAGGGAGGTGGCGGAAAAGGATCTGTTTGACAGTAGTACTATGAGGGTGATGGGTCAAGATTAATTTGACTCTATCCGAAGTGGATTTATGGTGAGGTATGAGGGCCTCCTGACGAGAGAGGGGAGCACACGTTGGAGAGCAGAGGTGAGAACATGTTCTGGATAAAGTCTGTTACGGAAGAAATCCAACATCTCATTTGCTCGTAAGTGGAAGTCATCGTCGTCTTGGCATAAACGGCGGAGGCGGAGAAGTTGTGAAAAAGGAAGGGAGTCACGACAGGCCCGAGGATGAGAAGAGGTATACAGGAGGTAGCTGTGGGCATCTGTCGGCTTGTAGTATACTGAGGTATTAAGGCCGGAGGGCGTGATAGAAATAGTAATGTCAAGGAAGTTGACAGAAACTGTGGAGACGAGGGAGGTGAACTTAATGGTGGGGTGAAAGTGGTTCACAAAGTCGATGAAGCGGTGTAAATCAGTCTCAGACATATCTGTGAGACCTATGCCATCATCGATATATCTGCGGTAAAACCCAGGGAAAGGACCGGAGTATTGTTGCCATATCTGATGCTCCAAGTGGCCCATGAATAGACAGGCATAGCTGGGACCCATCTTCGTTCCCATGGCAACACCACTAATTTGGTCAAAAAATTGACCATTGAATTCAAAGGAATTCAGGTTAAGGACCAGTTCAGCAAGACGGAGAAGGGTGTCAGTGGATATAGAAGGGCAAGTGCGCTGATCCAGAAAAAACCGAAGAGCTCGGAGACCATCAGAGTGGGGAATAGAGGTATACAGAGAGCAGACGTCTAGCAAGAAAAGACGGTAGGAGCGGTCTGCTGGGAGTCGGATAGAGGAGCGAGTCGCTTTCTGTTCAGCCACGCGCTCTTCAACAGACAGCGAATTTCGGTTCTTGCCTTCAGGGAAGTACCCAGTTTTTATTTTATTATTTTATTAAGTTTTTTTATGTGTCCTATCTAGACTTCACTTTCTTTCCTTTCCTGACGAAGGCCTTGTGGCCGTAACGTAGACTATTTTCTTTGTCTTTTGTCCTCGTAAGACGAATCACCTTTTTTCGATTTTTTTTCAAACCCACCCATCGTATAAATACTACAAAGGCATGTCACTCAAATAGCCCCAGACGGCAAATCCCAGTTACTGACCTTCACATGGCGAAACTGTTATCACTATACGAAGCGAAGGTGAGTCTCTGGGGCCCTATACTATAACCAGAATGTTTAGGGTAGGTGAGACTCGTAAAACTTGGGAGGCAATTCATCTATGAGAAGAAAAACTATTCATTTCAAACCACCTGCCGTCTTTAAGGTAGGATGGGAACAGCCACAAGAGTAGGAAGACAATCCCACTTGCTGAAATCTTATGTGCCGGGAGGAAAGGCTCAGATATAGTAGCCCAAATATAAACTACGGCACAACATACAATACGCTCAACATAAAAACAGTAAATACAGTAAGCCCCCGCTTTTCGGCGTTCCGTTAGTACGGCAGTTTTCAGTTACGTATATACATGCTCATTATGTTCAGTGCTTTTTCTGCGTTTTTCGGCATGACGCGCTCAGCAGCGTCATCAGATAATGGCTTCGGGCGCCATTTTATTTTGGGTAATTAAGTATGTTTACAGCATTTGTGCAATCAGCATCTCTCTGTATTCTGGCAATTTTCCAAACTTTTTAAATGTATTATATCAGTCCGTTGGGCTATGTCAGTAAACTAGTGGTAGCCCCCTTCAGTCATAACTGATATGGGAATGCGCCCTGAGGTGATAGCCCTCAGCTGCTTTTTTTTTATGGTGGTCCTTTAGGCGTGTTCTTTTCTCTTCTGCTTGTTGTGATATTCTTTTCGCTCAATCTTAGGTGGCCCCGTAGGAAGCATCGCCACTTGGTGCGATCGGCAGCTTCCTTCATCTTCCCAGGCTGCTGGACTTATGTCCAGTGCCTTCATGTCTCTTTTGCACACATCTTTTAACCTCAGCTGCGGTCACCTGGCTGTTCTTTTTCAATCTACCAGTTACCCGTAGAAAATATCTTTGGGGATGCGACCACTGTAGACTACAGACCTTTATAACACATAAGGAAGGGAAACCCGAGGCCTGTAAACAGTACATAAATATTAGACAAACATAAAGGTATGTTTTCAGGCACTCGTAAGAAATAAAGAAGTAGAAAACTAGACAACATAAAAACAACAGACGTGAGTGGCTTTATTTACTGTTTACAGGCCTCGGGTTTCCCTTCCTTATGTGTTATAAATGTTTATACAATACCAAAACCTACCCTCTGTCCTGTACATACTCTTCTTAGTCTTCTATCATTTACTAGACACAGTATTAAAGTCTTTGTCTTGTGTAGTCTGACCTATACTGTATAATAGGGGAACAACAGAAGTGATTGCGTCATTAATAGGCTGGACCGCCCATAGTAAATTTCCGGTGTTATGTGTTGCGGGTCGCACTAATGACCTGTCATCGAAGCATCATTTTTTGGTGATGCCTAGATGGCAGTGAGGATAGTGTGATTCGCTTGCATAGCTAGGCGGGGTTGTCGCACGGAAGGTCCTGGGTTCGAGTCCTGGGTAAGCCACTCACGTCTGTTGTTTTTCTGTTGTCTAGTTTTCTACTTCTTTGTTTCTTACGAGTGCCTGAAAACATACCTTTATGTTTGCCTAATATTTATAGACTACAGGCCGCCATTTTGGTTTATTTTAGTCAAGTGGTTATAATTACGTACAATGTATATAATTGCAGCGTTGAACGGTTACGTACGAGAGGATATATATGGGAACGCCAAGGTTATATAGTAGCAGCATTTTTAGGGGAAGGGGGTGTGGGATGGTGCCAGTTAGGAGGTGGGTAGCGGCACTGGGGTGGAGTGGGGGGAAGGGTTGGGTCTATGCCTGCATTTTAATTTCTGGATGGCATTTTGGAGGGGGTGTCGGTTATTGTTGGGAGGTGGCAGCAATGTGTCGGAGGGGGTTGGTGTTAGGTCTTTGCATTTTCGTTAGAAAAGAATCTTTATAGAGTTTAGGATGTAAGTTTAGGGTTACGGGTCATCGGTCGATAAATTAGGTCATGTGTCTCCGTGCAGTGTCTTTTCGACGTAGTGTTTTTTGCCCGTAACATAAATTTTCGTGAGCATGATTTATTATGAAATTAGAAACGAGGCATTATGTATCGTAACTGAAATCTATCAGAGGTTGAACGGGATATGTTACCTTCATTACAAAATAATAATAATAAAATAAGCAACAACAAAAAACGTGAACGAATTGCCAAGCGATACTGTTACGCGTCCGATTCGATAGCGTTTGTAAAAAATGGCTGACCTTGTTCTACTGTCGTCGCCTTCTACCATACTGTTGTATTATATTATATATACAATATTTTTTGTATTAATTACAATGGCATCTAAGTGTAATGGTAATAAAAAGAGGAGTCTTAAGCCTCTTACTCTAAATGTTGTACATTCATTTTACTTTCGTATTTTTTACATTTTTTTTTTTTAGGCCAGGCTCTATTGCGCACTTAATGTATGATAGTGTAAACATGTTATTAGGATTTTATATGCATTTGCAAGGTTTTAAAAAAGGGGGAGGTGCTATGATCCTCTTTTCAGCGATTTCCATTTCTCCGCGGGGGTCTGAAACCTAATCAGCCGTATGAGCGGGGTCCTGCTGTACAATAAAACAAGGGTAAAAAAAGATGCATTATATTAGTAAGAATAAAAGAACGGAGTTGTAATCGCAGGCTATCAAAACGCAGTAGCACGCTAGAAATAAATACGGTTGTAGACATACGATCGACGGCCACCGAATAGTTTTAAAAAATGTAAATGTAGCCCCATAACAGATACTGTCGCATGGGGAATGAAGTGTTAGAGACTTCACTATACCAGGTCCCGCTTTACGAGGTGGGGTGACCAATGCTCTTCCTAGCTTTGTTCCCAACAGAGTAAGTTGTGCTTTTGACAGCATCTTCTCTAAAAGGCTGCATGAAAAAGATGACTCCCCTCGGCCTTCCTCTCCAAAAAAAAAAAAAAGTCAAATGATTGAAATGTTAGATAATCTTGCGCTCCAGAGGTTAAATGGAAGGTGATTCGCCTTCAAAGAAGCATGATAAAGCTTTAATCTACTTGTGAGTTGAAACCCAATACTCAATATCACAATAACATGATAAATTAGGCTAGCGAGTTTTCCAGTTAACGAGGGACTCTGTGCAGCCACTGTGCTCGTTAATCGAGGGACCACTGAATCGGTTGCTTTCTTTTTCCTGCTATATTCATTCATGTACAAGATGAGGATTCATACAGTTCATATACGTACATTACTCAGTTTGTGCAAATAGCATGTTATATCATTGTAAATTTAGATCACTTTCAGGTCAGATATTTTTTTAACGATTCTGATTAGTTTGCAGTTAACTTCTGCGATACTGTTATCCAATTATTGTATTATAGCACGTTTCACTAGCTTTGCCCAACTTCAAAATGCTATATCTCAGCGAATATATAACGCATATAAGTGAAATTTTGTGTGTGAATTTGAAATGGTATAGACCCTTTGAATTAAATTTTTCATTAAAATGCGGCCATTGGTTTCAATTTTTGTTTCTTTGCGATATAATATAAAATCCTACTTGCCAACACACATCACACGCACACATATTGAAATGTCTACAGTAAATTATACGACCTCATTTGCACATTTTTGGTTTATCAAGCAATTGGCATGATTTTTGAGTGAAATTGCGTGAAATCGCACTTCTTGAACATAAAACAGTTTATATCCGGTGCAACGCACACATTGTCAATCAGAGGTGTGTCTACAAAAATTATTGTGTGGTTAAGAAGGAAAAATGAGTCTGCGAGTACATTTTATGACATTACAGCAAATCACAAATAGGATTTTAAAGTATTTCTGCAATGAAGCTACTCGAGGAAAACTATATCATTCTATTTCAAACCCACAAAAGAGGACTATTCACGCCTTGGGGATAAGCAAACGATCATTGCACCGCTGGATAGCGACATCTGAAATGTCTAATTCCAGTGTTTTACACACGAAAATTAGGCCAAGAGTGGTGGATAATTTTGACAGAGAATTGATCCGCAGAGAAATTTGCAATATGTTTCACAATAATGAGGCAGTGACTTTAAGGAAATTGAAAATTTGGTTAAGAAAGAATAATGACATTGATATTTCCAAATCTACGCTATGGAGGACTATTAGGAGTTTGGGATTCACTTTTAGAAAATATGTTGGTGGTAGAAACCTTATTTGTGAGAAGCCTCATATAGTTGCAATGAGAAGCAAATATTTACGCGAGGTCAGAGAAATGAGAAGAGATTGTTATGATTTTGTGTATTTAGATGAAACTTGGATCAATGCGCACCACAGTAATGAACGAGAATGGCAATCATCTGATGGAACAACTAAGAGACTAGTACCAAGCAGCAAAGGACAGCGCCTAATAATTGCACATCCAGGAAGCAGCCATCATGGGCTTCTAAATAATACTGAACTCATATTTGTTTCAAAATCCACAGATAATAGGGATTACCATGCAGAGATGAATGGCAAGATAGGATTGTGAATCATGTACTTCCTTCCTTGGATAGACCGTGGTGTTTGATAATGGACAATGCCTCATATCACAACGTTGTGGCACCAGAAGATAAAGTTTCTAATTCACTAAGTATTAAAGATGTAATAAAGATTTGGCTGACCATAAACAACATTCCATTCAACGAAATGTCCATGAACCTGAATTACTTGGAATTGTAAAAAAAAGACACAGCATACAAAGATATTTCACATAGACAAGGCAATCCATGAACATGGTCACAGATGTTTAAGATTACCTCCTTACCATTCTCACTTAAACCCAATAGAATTAGTATGGGCTAAAATTAAGGAACAGGTAGCAACAGAAAATAGAACGTTCAAATTAAAAGATGTTGAAATACTTATAAAAGCCGCCATCTCCAATATAGCCAGGGATTATTGGAAGAAAAGTGAGAACCATGTGTTACAAGAGGAAGAGGAATATTGGAAGAATGATGGTTTGTCCTTCATTCAGCCGAGATTGATTTTCAATTTCTCAGAGACATCTGATTATGATTCGGATGAAGTTTAATTTCTTTAAAGATGACCTTACCGTTATTTACAAGCACATTAGAGGAGCAACGTTCCATTATGATATTTATGAACCGCAAAGAGATGATACCAATTGAAATAATTAGATCAAGGAAGGTCCAGTTTGGTAGCGCATTAAATGTCAATGACAAACAATGTCACGAGTATTTCGCATGCAGATCATTTAAGAAATCATCTTCAACACGTATTCAATTGCAAACGTGATGGCCACATTATTGTAACAGTAGACACGCCTATACCAACGGGCTGATCACCCGTTTGCCAGTCACTTCGATTACGGAAACAACAGCAGATGGATTGATTTGCCGTTGCCCTAAAGACGCCAATAGGTGTGATGGGAAACAATGGCAAAGAAAACCTATCTGCTGTTGCCCTAAGACGCCACTAGGCGTAATGGCCACTGACTGCTTTGACGGTCGGTGGCTAAGGACGGAAGAAGAAGAAGAAGACACGCCTATGCCTAATCAATTCACAGAATCTGTGCATGAAGTGGTAAAATTTCTTTTCTCGATACACAATAATTAGTATGCTGACAAAGATCAAAGGATTTCATCCGTTTATGGGAACTGGACAAGATGCACAGATATAAAGTATATATTTGTTGGGTCTAACCCAATATAACATCGTATGCAAAAAATGGCATTAATACGTTAGACGGTTAATCAAATAATTACATTTGTTTGAGGGCAAAGCTAGTGAAACGTGCTATATAGTAAGTTGTTAAGGTATTTTACCGAAAAAATATGCCCCCGGTTATCTGATGGTGCACATTTGGCAACATTCATTCAAACACATTCGTTTTTGGTTCTTGTACATCGGGCACAGTATTAATTTTACTGTAGTACGCAGCATATTAATGGTCGGCAACTAGGTTTGACCAGTATCCCGGGTCAAATGCTTGGTGCATCGCCGTTACCCCGGCCTACATGATCTACTTGTTAATGTTATACTGATGGAAGGAAACGAGCAAATAATGAAAAAACCAGGTTGTTTTATTGTATGCAAGACAAAAATGTGTAACATTCAATAATCTTGTAATGGCTAAATTGCACTTGTTTTTATTGATCTTCACCCCACAGGAGCGTCCGATGGACTGTGGTTAAAGCACTGGTCTGTCGTGGCAAAGGTGCCGGGTTAGATTCATGGTGTCGACACGCTTCAGTCTACCCAGTTGTAAATGGGTACCTGACTCTGATCTGAGTTATGGGAGGAAAAGGCAGCAAGGAAGGGAACTGGTCACCCCACCTCTTGATGCTGGACCTAGTACTGTATAGTGAAGTCTCTAACATTTCACTCCCCTACGTCAATATCTGCTATGGTACTAACTTTACCTTGTACTCCCAGAAAACTTGAACTTACTCCTAGTTGTCGATCATGGTTTTATACCTTCAGCTTATGCATTTTTCTTTCGGCTCGTAAAATATCTTAAACAGTTGTAGTCAATTTTAACACCTAAAACTATCGTCTCAACAGAGCCTCACAACGAAAACTGCCAAGGTCTCGACACAAAACGCACACACTTACTTTAAGGACTCATCGGACGACAAACTGCCTAATCGCACACCTGTGTCCAAACAAGAGAAAAAGGTTGTCCCAGGACCCGCGTCCAACATTAACGGCACTGAAGACAACTTATCTATTTTACAGGATACCCAGAATACTATTTTATATACCCCAGCCCAAAGTATTTCAAGCTGTGATACACGAGTCAAAAGTCCACCCAGTGCAAACTTGATACGGGAAAGACAGGTCTCTGCTAAGCATGACAAAGATTTATGTCGTAATAAGTGTATCAAGGATAACAGAGACGGAGTCAATCGTGAAAGAGCATTAAATGTTCAAAGTGCTGAAAACAGTGACGGAAACAACATTTTGTATAGTAGATTACCTGCTGATAACTGCATGAAAAGTGATACAGCTGCCGGCCTACTTAGCCCTGAAATTGAGATTTTTGTTGAAAGAAAACACACGGTCTCGTCCAGCTCACAGACAACACCCAAATTTGTTCAAGATGCTGCGTGTAGTCCTATCAGAGTGTTCAACCAAGGTCAACCGCGGAGACAATCAGAACAGTCAGCTTCAAACAATACAGACAATCACAGCGGTAAAATATACTGTTTGAGATCAAGAAATAAAATGGAGTGACTGAAGGCTATGTACCAGACACTGACTGCATTCACAAACCTATGTTATCACAACACTGACCTACATTAAAGTCACGAGTTCTTGACAGATATGTCCACGTATCGAGATAATGTATCCTATCGTTTCTCGACTTTTAGGAAGTGTGGGCTTGTTGGTGAGTCTTGCTAGGTCCGTGGACCTGTTCTTCGTATTTGTCACTATTAAGACATACGTTAGAAATATCTATCATTCCTTTTCGTTCAAAGTGGGAAAAACGGAATATAAGGCTGTGATAGGAGTGACAAATATATATTAGAAACAGAGAAATTAAGACGCAAGAATAGCTTTTTTTAAACACATGGTTCCGTACCAAAATTGATACCGGCTTCGATCGATCTGTTACGCACTACTTGAAAGTGCTCCGAAGGCCCAAACTTTTTAGAAACATGTTAACTATGATGTCATAATATATAATGCATGCCCTAATAAAACATCTCTGCGTGTTTTTTTTTTTTTTAATATCATCAGTAAGTTGCTGATCTAGCTGGAAATCTAGTACATCACCAAACATGTAAAACACGATCTGTATCGGATCAACGGAATAATTTAACTCTTATAACAGTACATACACATGCGCATAAAAGAGGTATATTTGTATGACCAAAGTATTTCATAATTCCACTGAAACTACACTTCAACGTAAAGGTAGTCTCACAACAAATACTGTCGTAGGGGAGTGAAAGTGCTGCAGAGTTCACGTATCTCTATATATATATGCTTGTTTCAGCTTTATGAGGTGGAGTGACCAGACCTCTTCTTCGCTGCATTTACCTTACCTAATTCAGAACAATTAAGTACCCATTCTTTTACACCTGGGTGGACTGGAGTTTTTACTGGCACGTAATTGCTAACTTTCTCTCATGCTTCTTCCCTAGGTGCTACCAGATTACAGAATATTAAAACCGCCAGCCACTCTTGATTCATCTTTTTTGTTTCTTTATCTTCCTTGGACCTTAATTTCTGTTGATCTAATATGTACCGCACATATTGTTGGCCGACCTGTTTTCATTTTAACATATATTTCTATTTTTCTCATGCATGACCTTGACCTTATTGCGAGCCATTATGGTTTTTTTTTTTATTAGCTTGGATCGAATCCACAGAGTACCTTTTACTTCTCTTAAATTTCTGTTATCTCTTGATGTGTGTCTATCATTTATCAATTTTTGTTATTGATAATTTTTTTGTTTTTAAGCATGCCCTCGTTTTCTCTCCTTGGTTAAAAATTAGTAACTGAAGCCATCCAATGTTGTTCTCTATTATCTCAGTTCTTGTGATTTACTAGACATGACGGTCTGATTCTTGTGTTTCGACCTATATCATATACTCTCTTACTTCCATAATTCATTAATTGTACTATTTACACATATAGTATACGTGTAAATAGTACAATTATGGAAGTAAGAGAGTATAGAAATATGTCTGGTTCGTTCATATATGTTAATATCCTATAGTTGGAGTTGTGTTGATACCGGGTATATCCCGGGGATGCACTTTTTTGGAGTGCTTAGCTGGTGATGTGCCGTAGCATGCTCCACTCTCAGTGAGACATGGCGTCATTGTCTTATTGCTTCTCCTTCTTTCTTATGAGTGCCTACCTTGTAGCTCTTTCTTATTTGGATATGACCATGTTCTGTCACTTGCTATGTTCATTCTAATACTTTTCTATTTATGGCAAAAGTGGCTTAATATTTATATGAAATACCTCTCTACTGTAGAAGACAAATTAGTATAACTGTTATCTGTATTCAGCTAATTATAAGTAGGCATATGGCTATGAAACATGGACCCAACAACAAAAATTACAAACAGAAAGATACTGAATTTGATAAATGTTTGTTTGCGTAGAATAGAAGGATGTGAAATGGTGTGACAAGCTCAACAACGTGGAAGTGATGGAAAGAAGACAAATACTTTTGGACCAAGATGTGAGAAGAAGACAGTGGGGTTGGATAGCATACACACTGACAAAATCAAGTGGCAGCATTATAATAGGTACCACAAAGTGATTTTTGTTTGCACAGAAACACCAGAGAAAACAATGTAGTTTTGAAGCCCTTGGTAAATCATGAAATTTGGTACTTTATTTTTTAAAATAGGACAACTAATAAAAAAGTTATAGCATTTTAAAAAATGTGGGGACTACGCAACATTGAAAAAGTTACATCACACCAACTTCAGAAGACTGCCGTCTTCTTAAATATAATCTTTCAACTTTCTCTGACAAACAGCATATAGTCTGAAATATACTGATCACACAAAGAAAACTATAGGGCTACATCATGAAAAATTATCAGTATATTTGAGACCAAAAATTGCAAATCTGCAAAACACATTACCAAAAAAAAAAATTGGTTGAATGAAAGTCAATATTTACAACATCATATTTCAAAAAGTATAAAAGGTACAAGCTTTAAATTTGTACATATTAATCTACATATTACACACATATATCTCAATTTTTTTCACAGGATTTACACATCTATTTGTTCTTGTATAATTTTTTAAAATGTGTCCAGAGGCCAATTTGTCGCATGGGAAGAAAAAAATGTGAAAATGAAGAAACATTTTTTTTTTTAAGATACTGTCCATATTTCATTTAAAAAAATGTGTAGGCAATAATTAACATCTAAACAATAATTAACAACATCTAAACACTATATTTTTTTTAAAACAACTGGTTATTAGCATTTAAAAAGACATTTTTAAACTGGAGGAAAATGATCATGGCGCACTCTTTCCCTGCGAGGGGGCAATGAAGCCTCAAAACCTATATGCGTCAGAAGTCCAAAATACAACTCTTTGATATTTCCTGATAGTTTAATGTTCTTATCATTCAATATTAATTTTCTGTATCTTAACTGAGCCTTAAAATTTCTATTCTAAGGGCATTTCGTCCTTTACAAATTTTATCCACATCCTCCTTTGTGGTGCACAGACCCCTATGGCTAATGATTGTGTTATATAAATAACTTCTTCTCTGCATTCTTAACATCTTTCTCTTTTTTCCTCCTATTGTTGTCAGTTATTCGCTGTTTGATTTTTTCTTTAACTGCCCTCTCTGATTCTTTACAGTACTTCGTTTCTTCCATTCCAGTCTATTATAGTATTACATTACTCGTGTTTAGGGTTAACACTAACTTTAGGGTTAACACTAACCCTAATCCTAAACCTAACTGCTACGAAAGAAAACATAACTACACATATTCACTATGGAGAAAAAAGGTACGAGTAATAGGAAATTACCATATTATATTATAATATATTATATATAGCTACCGCGGCTCCTATTTTATGAAAGATGTTTATATATATTTCTTCTTTTCGGGGAATTTTAAGACTATCAACTGTCACGTAGCGTTTAAAGGATAAGAGAATTATTTAGAGGAAATAATAGATCTGATGTGGAAGATTTGGCTCAAGGAATCCCTGCTGGGTTTTCCCACTTCCGAAGGGTGACGAAGAGGGTAAATTCTCCTAACTCGACAGGTCTAGATAAGATTGTAAGGAGATATTTGGTCTCTCGCTACCGTCGTCCCCTTCTCAGTTATCTATTATTATTATTCTTTAATTTATATTATATTTTACGAGCCCCCCCCTCCCTTATAAAGGAAGATAAACATAGACAATATTCAACATCTAATGGAAGGAACAAAGCGTGGGGTACAGTATATACACCCAATTGGTTTATTGCAATAAAATGAGTAGATGGTGAATGATAGTATTGTCGATGGAATTAGTGTCTGCTGTATGTATTATGTGTCTCACAATTCACGTGTTTTTCATCATGGATGACTAAACTAGGCATTGATGTAGTGAGGTTCCTTTTTCGTGGACTTAGCTTTTCAGCCCCTGGCTGATAGTGAAGTGTGGTTAGTTCTCCGGTCTCCTGACGTTGCCCCCGGTAGGTCTTGAATGGTTCGGATTTGCCTTCTCTGTGCTCGACTCCGTATTCTGCGCTGAGATTGGACTGTCGTGCAAGGCTCCACCATAGACTGAAGACAAATACGACGGCTTCATTAATTTACTAGCTTTAGAAAGCAGTCTTTCCCTAAGCCGTCCCTCTGCCAGTCACCTCAGATTTTAGTCTCTAACATCATATGTCTAGAGTCTAATCTTGAATTCAAGTTTCTCCTGTCTGTCCTTTATTATATTTCTCTGCCCCAGTGGCAGTATTATAATTCTTTAGACTGATTTATCGTCAGCTTAACCCGATGAATTATTATAAATGTCAGTTAAACCCACCAACTTTTATCATAGAAATGTCGGCAACAGTATTCTAGTTCTGTGCCTCTAGCCTAATCGTCATGTCATTATGATGAATTTAACAAATAATTGGACATCCGTGTTTTAGAATTGTCTGACAACATTTATCACACACTTCATGTCTGGTCGCATCGTCATATAATTTATAATGTATATATGTCACGGTCTGACATATTATCGTTAATATTAATTTCCGTTAGTCTAAACGTCGGGTCGAAAAATAATCAAATAATATGGAAATTAATAGCTATATATATATATTTCCCGTTATACATTATTATGAACATGTACATATCCCGTGGGATCATAAAAATATACCCGATCACATGTGGCTGGATGTGATCGTAAAACAAAAATATGAATAAAGTAAACATACCAATCTTGCGTCGATTTTGCAATGTACTACACATTTCATCACATTATATTCTAGCGAGATTTCACTTACCTACTCAAAGATGGACGCTAACCCGCAATTAGACACGTGGCTTCAGTGCTTTTAATGCGAGAATTCGCCGATAATTGGGTTAGACCTAGCTGTCTCACGGGTTCCGGGCAAGTGAAGAATGCTTGTGTTGGCGCACTTTTAGCGGGTCATTTCCGCTTGGACACGTGATCCATAGCTAGCATCATGTGACCTTAGCGTCAAATAAACGCTCCAATCAATAATGTTAAAAGTCACGTGATGTCTTCCTAAAGTGGCATAAACTGGTTTTATCAGCTTAAGCAGTCTTAAATTAAAACAGGTTCCTAGCTACCGAGGTCATTGGTCAACAATGACGTCGTATCTAAAAATAGCGAGGAGAAAATACTGAATGCTAGGAGAATTTCCGCCAGTGACAATTCCCGGGACTTTGCGATCATGCATTGAGGATGAGAAAAAAACGATGTCACGTAAATAATAAAAAAAATGAAGAGAAGATTGGGCAAGTTGTCACACAAGCCCCTCCTCAAGTTTGACGTTCCGTCCAACTCCTCTTGTCCTGTCTTCCTCTTCTTTTCCAGTTTCTCATATCTCCTCGGTTGCGTCCGGATGTCTGCTCAAAAAATCTGCCCCTACGTTGTTCTTCCCAGGTATGTATTCTGGTTTTCTTCCTAGTTTTCCTTGGATGCCTACGTCTGCAGCAATGCTTCCCTAGGTCCTGTAACTGGTCTACCCTATGTGTTGAGGTTACCTGGTTACAATCTGAACAGGACTTCACATATCGAGCTATGTCTTCTGCGATGCGCTGGGCAATAAAAAAGGCTATCCTTTGATTTGTGGCACCATTACCCAGGTGTTCACTCAAAGTAGCACCGTGCCCCCATTCCATAACTTTATTTCTATATACGGATGGCACCACAATCTGTCCATGACTTTTTAGCCCTCTGCCAGCTTTCCTGTGCAAGAGTCCATGTTCCATATAAAAGTCACCCTTCCTCCGAGGGTTATGTGAGTTTTTCAATTTGCCAAAGCAAGGCCCCAACGTGCTATCAGCTGCTTGAGCCCTTTTCATCTTATTCGGATGAATTTCTAACTTAGAGTCCCTCTCTATGCGTTTGGAGTCAGACCTGGTCTGGACGGCAGCCATAACCACAGGCTTTACTGGTTCTCCTAAAAAGACATATCTACGCCCTAACATCAGGGGGTAGAAAGGATCCTCTAAAACTGCAGCATTGATCTCCCCTTCCACATAGCGACAACTGACTTGAATCTTCGCTATGGGCAAATTTAAGGGTAATGCTCCCTTGAGTGGCCCCTGGATATCCACTGTTTCTGTGGTGAGTTGTTCGGGGTGCACCAGAGATGAAGAAACGACCGCGTCATAAGACAAACCTGTGTCATACATCCCGATGACTTGGTTGCCATTCACGGTCACTGTCTCCTGTATAGGTGGGTGATGGAGGCTATTTTGACTCACTGTCAGTTCCTTCCTGTCAACAGCCCTCACCTGTAAACATGCAACATGATGTGGAGGGTTTAGTAGTCTTGTAGTCTGGCTTGTCATGCTTTTTGAAGTGGTGGTAAGGTAGATTCATTTGGGGGTCCAAGTGTGTCTGAGGTGTCGGCCTTGATATTTCTTCCGGTTGGTTCCACCGGGTTGGGTCATTCTCCGTTAGCGCTGCCTGATAACGTTCCGCCAACTGGACTATGGATTCTAAAGTGCTGGCCCCATTCTCTGTCAGGAATCTCCTCATGTCGGAAGTCATGGTGTCCTTCAGTTGTTCGATCATGACCATTTCCTTCAGGCCTTCCCAATCATGAGTAAAATTCCCTAGGGCACCCCACTTCTCCACGTAGGAATCCAGTCTCGCAGCAAACTGAGCAAAGTTCTCTCCGACTTCCCTCCTAGAGTTACGGAACCTCTTCCTATAGGCGTCAGCATGTAGCTCATAACGAACCAATAGTGCCTTTTTCAGAGAGTCGTAGTCATCCTGTAAACCTGGAGGAAGCTTGCTATACACGTCATAAGCAGTTCCTCTAAGCCCTTGCGACAGTTTCAGGTTCCATTTGCTCTTCTCCAAACCAAACGTGGTGGCAAACTTCTCAAATTTGTCCAGATACCTATCGATCGAGTCGGCTTGTTCCGAGAAAGCTTCGAATGGAAACGTCAAGGGTCCCAAAGTTGACATGAGTGAGGATGGCAAAAGTCCTGTGCCCCCTGCGTGCAAGGAGGGCATATCATCTGACCGTGGCGATAGGTTGCCTGAGGAGGTAGATGCGGTCGCACCGGATACCGGTTCAACTCTTTGAGCTTGTCCCTGCATCTCTAACTGCTTCATCTTCAATGCATGCTCGCGTTCATCTCTCTCGCTTCTTTCTCTAGCGTCTACAGCTTTTATCCTCTCATCTATTTCTGCTAACTTTATTCGCTCTTCTCTTTCAGCTTTCGCTGTTTCTCGAGCGTAATACTTATCAGTCTCGACACTGACATAATTTGCAAGGTCCACCCCACTATAACCTAGATCTCGACCGGCCTCCCCTAGTGCTGCCTTAAGCTTAACTATTTCAGCCATCTTTTGCAGTTAAAGTCCACACTGAGTAAGCTAGTGCTACCTTCCAATAGTATTTCTAACAACAAGTAAATACTAATTATTTATCAGACTGCTGTAGAATGAAATTACTACAGTTATGGAGACTTAAGGTCTGTAATTCAATGAAATACAAAATCAAGAACTAACTTAATTAAACACAACATATATAAAGGGATTCACCAATCAATGCCTGAATTTCTAGAAAAAATGTTTTCTGTCTTTCTAGAGCTCACTGTGTGAAAATACATGTGTTAAAATGGTATCTGTAATGACTGAATGGATGATACTATCCCAGAGGTATGATAAAATACATAAGTTCAAATCCCGGACGAGCCCCCAGTGTCACGTAGCGTTTAAAGGATAAGAGAATTATTTAGAGGAAATAATAGATCTGATGTGGAAGATTTGGCTCAAGGAATCCCTGCTGGGTTTTCCCACTTCCGAAGGGTGACGAAGAGGGTAAATTCTCCTAACTCGACAGGTCTAGATAAGATTGTAAGGAGATATTTGGTCTCTCGCTACCGTCGTCCCCTTCTCAGTTATCTATTATTATTATTCTTTAATTTATATTATATTTTACGAGCCCCCCCTCCCTTATAAAGGAAGATAAACATAGACAATATTCAACATCTAATGGAAGGAACAAAGCGTGGGGTACAGTATATACACCCAATTGGTTTATTGCAATAAAATGAGTAGATGGTGAATGATAGTATTGTCGATGGAATTAGTGTCTGCTGTATGTATTATGTGTCTCACAATTCACGTGTTTTTCATCATGGATGACTAAACTAGGCATTGATGTAGTGAGGTTCCTTTTTCGTGGACTTAGCTTTTCAGCCCCTGGCTGATAGTGAAGTGTGGTTAGTTCTCCGGTCTCCTGACGTTGCCCCGGTAGGTCTTGAATGGTTCGGATTTGCCTTCTCTGTGCTCGACTCCGTATTCTGCGCTGAGATTGGACTGTCGTGCAAGGCTCCACCATAGACTGAAGACAAATACGACGGCTTCATTAATTTACTAGCTTTAGAAAGCAGTCTTTCCCTAAGCCGTCCCTCTGCCAGTCACCTCAGATTTTAGTCTCTAACATCATATGTCTAGAGTCTAATCTTGAATTCAAGTTTCTCCTGTCTGTCCTTTATTATATTTCTCTGCCCCAGTGGCAGTATTATAATTCTTTAGACTGATTTATCGTCAGCTTAACCCGATGAATTATTATAAATGTCAGTTAAACCCACCAACTTTTATCATAGAAATGTCGGCAACAGTATTCTAGTTCTGTGCCTCTAGCCTAATCGTCATGTCATTATGATGAATTTAACAAATAATTGGACATCCGTGTTTTAGAATTGTCTGACAACATTATCACACACTTCATGTCTGGTCGCATCGTCATATAATTTATAATGTATATATGTCACGGTCTGTCAACATTATCGTTAATATTAATTTCCGTTAGTCTAAACGTCGGGTCGAAAATAATCAAATAATATGGAAATTAATAGCTATATATATATATTCCCGTTATACATTATTATGAACATGTACATATCCCGTGGGATCATAAAATATACCCGATCACATGTGGCTGGATGTGATCGTAAAACAAAAATATGAATAAAGTAAACATACCAATCTTGCGTCGATTTTGCAATGTACTACACATTTCATCACATTATATTCTAGCGAGATTTCACTTACCTACTCAAAGATGGACGCTAACCCGCAATTAGACACGTGGCTTCAGTGCTTTTAATGCGAGAATTCGCCGATAATTGGGTTAGACCTAGCTGTCTCACGGGTTCCGGGCAAGTGAAGAATGCTTGTGTTGGCGCACTTTTAGCGGGTCATTTCCGCTTGGACACGTGATCCATAGCTAGCATCATGTGACCTTAGCGTCAAATAAACGCTCCAATCAATAATGTTAAAAGTCACGTGATGTCTTCCTAAAGTGGCATAAACTGGTTTTATCAGCTTAAGCAGTCTTAAATTAAAACAGGTTCCTAGCTACCGAGGTCATTGGTCAACAATGACGTCGTATCTAAAAATAGCGAGGAGAAAATACTGAATGCTAGGAGAATTTCCGCCAGTGACAATTCCCGGGACTTTGCGATCATGCATTGAGGATGAGAAAAAAACGATGTCACGTAAATAATAAAAAAAATGAAGAGAAGATTGGGCAAGTTGTCACATCAACTAGTGCCTGCTAGTCCGGACATTTCAGTACACCGTCAGCTACTAAGTTATGGTATTTTTCCGGTTTCCTAGCCTTGTCTCAATACGTCGACCATTGGCGTTTGGTTGTGCGTTATCATTCGCGTTCGAGATCATAATTCACCCTATTATGTTGCAAAAGAAACCTTCATTTAATTACCAATTAATCAAAACATGCATTTTTTATTCAAATTGGTAACTTTCTTAGCTTTTCAAGCTCTTGAAAAAATTAGATTGATGTGCGAATGTCTGAAGCGGTGATAACAATTCAATCCACGTTGTTACACAAAAACTGTGCGATCGTGTTAAATTGCTAAATAATATAAAAAACTATTGTAAATTTTACATTTGAAGTTCAAAACATTGTTAATAAGTGATATACTTACGTATAGTCAACCTCAAATCAGAAGATGTGATGATGTTTGCACATGAGCCAATTAAAGTGGCGTCTCGATCTTGATGACATCGGGAGTTATTACGGCCAATGGAACAGCCTCGCTGTCTATTTTTCGCTAAAATTCTAAGCCTAACTTGAGCGATACAAAGTCAATTAGCTCGACCGCCAAATATCAGAAGTCAATAAAATTTCACACGAATAAAGAAAAATGGCTCCCAAATCTTCTCAAACATGGCAAAGATTTATAACACCATTTTAAATGTTAAATTTGGTAAAATTTAAACTTCACTTCGAGATATGAACATTTTACCCTTTGTTTTCTACAGTTTGCCATATATGAAACTAAAAACTGCATTCCATGTGCTAAGTGATGATTTTTTGGACAAACTGCATAGTGAGGATTTTTATACTAATTTTCATTTCTTGTGGATTAAATGTTGGTGAAGAATATTTTCATGATATTCTTTTACCAGGCACTAAAAACTCTGTAATCAATGTATCTGCCTGTGTACAGATTTTCATGGTACAGAAGAAATAACATCCCATGTGCTTATATGTGAAATAGTTGATTCTATGAACTTGAGCATGTTACTGTAAGAGAAAAATTATTGATTATATTGTAGATGTAATATTCAAGGTAACTTGCATGATAAATATTTTGTTTAGCTGCATTTTTTGAGAAATGTAAGTTTGGTCATTATAACATGAAACAAGATTAGTAGAGAACAGGCACTGGATCACTTTCAAATCGCTTAGATAGAGTCTGTAAAATACATTAAAGTTTGACAGAAACATTTTCCTCATTCAATACTGTTATTGTTGAACAGAATCGACATCATTGCACTGTGTGCAAACCCATAGGTGCTCAGTCTCGCTCGATATATGTGGAGGAGTGTGAATGCTAACTGTTCCTGTAGCTTGCTGGTTGTATACATGACGCATGAGAGCTAGACATACGTTTGATGCCAAATTCCAAGTCTTAACCATGATTATCTATTGCAGTGTCATTCTCTAACAGGCGATCATTAATTGTTCTCAGTATCTCTCCCTTATCCATATCCAGTGTCCTCACTGTGGGTGCTTTTGATGCTGTCATTACCGAGTATCCCTGCATAACCAGGACAGTAGATCCACACCCTTCCTGCAGACTCGAAGCTTCTATAAATGTTTTCCATTCATGCCACAGCCAACCATTTTGAAGCATTGAATACTGATCATGAACTGGTGTGGTGTTAGTTCTTTCTAGAGAATACAAAAGTTGGATTGATTGCCCATAACTGGATACAACTGTGACTAAATTAATTAACTGTGACACATGCATGTATCTCTCTGTGTGACTGGTACATCACTATCACACCAGTCCTTACTGCTGTTTATCAATTCCATGCCATTATATTCTTTTTTTTTTCCATTTAGCTCCCTATGGAGCATGAAACCACCACTGCAGCTGGTCCTTTTGCAGGAAGCCTGCACCAAAACAATCATGTGCTCTTGCAGCAGTTGTTTCTGTTGCAACTGGTTTCACACATTGAGGTTGCCAGCTGTCTGCACAACTTCATAAAAGTTTCCACTTACAACCTTCCTGAGGGAGCCTTTATTATATTAATTTTCACACAGGTGTTATTTAGTTTCTGTAGTGTAAGATTTTCCTTACCGTACACTGAACATGAACTGGTGTGGGGTGAGTTCTTTTAAGTGAATACAAATGTTGGATTGAAGTGTGACAGACTAGTGCATCTGTCAGTGTGAGTGGTGCATCATAAGTGCTTCTTATAAGTTCCATGGCATGACTGTTAAATTGTATATAAATAAGTACAGCCAATTTTGCACCCTAAGGAGCAAGATGGGAAAGGAAAATTAAGAAAGACCTAAGGGGTGCAATATTGGCTGAGCGTCCTTTCACGGTGTACTGTCACAGCAAGGCGATGGCACCGTTTGGTTGGTTCTAGGTTCAATTCCCGGTAAGCCTATCACTTATATTTTCTTTTCTGTTGTCTGGTGTTATCCTTTATGTCCAACGAGTGCCTGTTAATTACCTTTATTTATTTATTTACTGTTCACAGGACTCAGGTTTCCTCCATTATTTAAATTGTATAGTATCTTTTCCTTCCATTTAGTTGTCTGGTGGGCAGCTCTGGTTCGCTGACCCTGACGAAAGCAGTCAAGCTATGGGCCGCTGACTGATTATCACTGTTGCTGCGTCTTCGGTCCCACATACATAACTATATTTAAACAGTACGCACACGCATATCTAAATTTACAATTTAGTACACACTCACATCATCATCTTTCATTTCACTCCATATGAAGCATGGAGTCCCCACTGTAAGTGGTACCCTTGCAGGAAGTCTACACAAGGCATTTACATACTCTAGCAATGTTGGTTTCTGTTTAACACAAACTGCTATAGACACCATCCGCATTAAATAAATACATTAAAGCTGAGCACACACTGGCATAAACTACATTTAAATCATCCAATGTCATTTAAGGTTAGAAAAAAAAAACATATACAAATACCAGGTTTCTTTCCCTCTTCATTATGAGGATCACATATTTTGGTACAATTTCCTGTATGACAAAAAAATGACTCTGACATCGTACAGACAAATGCAGGTAGTAATTCTTTTCAATAATAATAATAATAAATTCTTTAAGCGCCAAACACGGCGCATAAGGCAGAAACCAGTGCTCTCCAGGTTGTTCGTTGTGACGCCACTCCTCTTAGCTCTTGCACATTATTTAGGCCCAACGTTCTTCCTTCTCTTATTATTGTTCTTCTGAGTGTTTCTTTTGGTCTTCCTTTTTTCCGCTTACCCTCAGGAACCCAAGTGAGCGCCTGTAGTGGTATTCTGTTGTTTTGCATTCGTAGGACATGACCGATATATGACCATCGTCTTTTCCTTATATAGTCGGAGACATATTTCTGCCTAGAGTCTTCTCTTATTTGTCGATTAGTCTTGAATTCTTTCCAACTGATGTTCATGAGTTTTCTAAGACATTTGTTCTCGAATGTATCCAGCTTGTTCTCCAATGATTTTGTTATTTTCCAACTCTCACAGCCGTATGTTAACACTGAGATAACATTTGAATTAAACAGACGAAGCTTGGTATGTATATTCAATGATCGTAATTTCCAAATGTTAGATAATCTATTGAAGGCGCTAGCTGCCAAAGCAATTCTAGTATGGATTTCTCTTGTTGTGTCACCATCCTGAGTCATTTTACTGCCTAAATAATTGAAACTTTCAACTTTCTGTAGTTTTTCCCCGTTCAAGATGATATCAAAGGTCTCGTTAGAAAAGTTCATAGCTTTAGTTTTAGAGGCATTTATTTGGAGACCAATTTTAAACCGAGAGATGACACAAATTATTTATTGCTTCTTGGGATTGTCTTGGTGTTGAACTTAAGAATGCTACATCATCTGCGAAATCCAGGTCCCCCAGGAATTTTCCATTTGTCCATTTTATACCCAATTGTTCATTGTGGGTATAGTTTCTCATAACCCAATCAATAGCTATTCCAAAAAGTAGTGGTGACATAATACAGCCTTGTTTCACCCCCTGTTTCTACTGTAAACCATTCTGTATTCCCTTTATTTGTTCTAACACAACATCTTGCATTGTCATATAGCGCTTTGATTATATTCACATATTTTGTTGGAAAACCATAGATTGTAAGTATCTTCCACAATGATGGGCGGTGTAGACTATCAAAGGCTTTTTGAAAATCGACGAAGGTGATAATAAGTGGCGATTGCCTTTCCACTGATTCTTCTATAATTGTTCTTAGTGTGAATATTTGATCAATACATGATCGTTTCGGCCTGAAACCCGCTTGTTCTTCTCTGATCTTTTCGTCAGCATGCAATTTAAGTCTTTCTAACATCATGCAACATAATAATTTTCCAGGTACTGATAATAGAGATATACCACGCCAGTTATTACAGTCTGATAGATCACCTTTCTTCGGTAACTTTACAATAATACTGTCTTTCAATTGTTGTGGTGGTTGTTCTTCTCTCCATACTTCATTTATAATATCTAAAATTCTCAAGAGGTTGTTGTCATTAACTGCTTTAATCATTTCCCCTGAAATTTCGTCAACTCCAGCAGCTTTAAAATTTTTTAATCTTTTAACGGCTTGTTTGATCTCGTCCAGCGTGAATTCATCGCAAGTTATTGGCAAGGTGGTTGTGGGTGTTTCATTATTAAAATCAGGTGTTACTGTTGGTGGTGGTCTGTTTAGCACCTCCATGAAGTGCTCAGCCCATCTCTTCATTTGTTCTTTTTCTGTTGGTATTGAATTCCCTAATTTACCTTTAACAGGTGTTTCCATAGCAGTAGGCTGGTGACATAGTTGTTTTGTAATTTGATAAAGGCACCTACTATTACCAGTTCTTGCAGCATTTTCAGCTTCTACGGCCAGTTCATTGATGAAATGTTTTTTATCTCTTCGAGTTTTTGTCTTCACTTCTTTATTTAACAAGTTATAAGTTAGTTTGCAAGATTCAACTGCATTATGTGTACTTGCCGCTAGTAGTTTAAGTTTTGCTGTTTTCCTTTCTTGTATTTTATCCCAAGTATCTTCTCTCATCCATTTTTTCTTTTTATGTACTAGGTATCCGGTGGTCGCTACAGCTGCTTCTGTCATTGCTGTTCTCAGTTGTTCCCATTTAGTATCGATTGTCTTGGTGGTGATATCGTTGTCAATTTTGCCTAAAGCATCGAAATAGTTGTTCATTTTGACATTATATTCCTTCTTTATATCATTTGATTGCAGTCTGTGTACATCTATTCTTCTATTTTTATTCGGTTGGTATAACTTCTTCAGTTTAATTCTCATTTTAGCTATGCAGAGGTTATGATCGCTTCCGATCTCTGCACCTCTGTATGCTCTGACGTCTTGAACTGATGAGCGAAATTTAGCGCTTATGCAGAAGTGATCTATCTGGTTCTTAGTTCTGCCATCGGGTGAATTCCATGTTATCTTGTGGATATTCTTATGTGGAAAGATGGTGTCTGCCACAACGAGGTTTGATATTTCACAAAGTTCTAGAAGTCTTTCGCCATTTTGATTCATACAGCCTATGCCATGAGTACCGAGATATCTTTGTACTCCATCGTTGTTGTCACCTACTTTGGCGTTAAAATCACCCATGACTGCTATTATGTCATGCTTGGGTATTGTGTTGATGGTACTTAGAAGTGCTTCATAGAAGTCATCTTTTGTGGTATCAAGAGCGTCGTTAGTTGGTGCATAACATTGTACAATTGAGAGCTTGAAAAATCGTGTCTGAAATCTAGCAGAAACAAGGTTAATGCACAAATGTAAAGCTGCTGCCAAAATTTATATATAACATACATACTGCATAATCCTACAGCAGTCATTAGCGTCAAGTATTCCATAATCAGTGACAACCACAGCGATTTGTGCGTCAGAACATGAGGGAGACTCACATACTGCTACATCAACATAAACAAAGCTGGGTTACAATGCTAGCTCGTAACGATACTCTCAAATGTTACATCAAGTAAAAAAAATGCCTATACATATTTTGTGGTATTTTAATGTGTTAGAAATAAGAGCCAATTATTTTTATAATTAACCCCTTTAACACACAAAGTTAACCCCACAATACATATGCTGCTGAGATGACACAAATTAAACCATGCAAGAATCTTTTAAAACACACTAAACTCTATGGCTAATTACAACCTTTAGTAGTCCACATGATTCCCTCTTTAAAGTACCATTTTGAACATATTAACAAAACATTCTTTATTTATCTACGAAATATTCTACAGAACAGAAGTGAACACAACAGATTTTAACTCTTTCTACCTCACAAGCTGTCTGGCCTGCCATAATATGGTACATTTTACTTCCAAGGGCTGCCTGTTATGCGTGTTTGGTTATTATCAATAATTTGCATATAATACATAGGCAAAACATTCTGCAGCCAATTTTACATTTATTATAAGATACTTTTTCATAAGTATATGTGTTTACTGCTTGTTTTAACAAAAACTGGCACCTATTTTGGTGTCTGGGTAATATACTGAAGCACATTAAAAACGCACCACTATTATATATACTGATGCTGAGAAGCTTGAAAAAAAAAGTGTGGGAATGGATTTTCCCCGTGTTTGTCATGAGGTAGAGAGCGAATGGCTGCTGGAATGGAAAGTGCATGATTCAACCCATGGGTTTGTGTACAGACTACATGAAAACAATGAAAGTTACACGTGCAACACGATTCCCAACAGCTATGACCCTGAAAATGTGTTCGCATTGTGGCAGCATACTCGGTATAAAAAGGCCATTGAGACAAAACACCCAGTACATGTGCTTGAAATGCCATGACTATCTGAAAATGACCGCCAACGAGCCATTGGTATGTTGGAGACCGGAATGAGCTCGCGGGCCATTGCCAGAAGGATGAATTGCCACCACAGCACTATTGTACGAGGGAAGGTCAAAAAGTAATGCCTCCTATTTTTTATGTATGTAAATACTGCATCGGTGTGCAATTTGTAAATTTAGCAGGATTCCTCAAACACTCTTCTGCACTGTATAGCATTACCAACCTGTTTCAGTAACAGGTGGCACCACTGTAACAGTTTAAAAATGGCTGCCAAAGACGTTTGGTTAAAACAACGTTATGTCATAGAATTCCTCAATGCTGAAGGCGAGACCCCAATTCGCATCCACGAAGGTTTGAAGAATGTTTATGGAGATTCAACAGTGGATGTTAGCACTGTCCGACGTTGGGTACATCGTTGTGATGAAGCTGAAGTAGGTCAATCCTCAATGGCTGACGCAAAGCGGATTGGTCGTCCGTCTACCGCAGTGACTCCACACAACATTCATCGAGTTGATGGCATCATTCGTGGTGACCATAGCCATCAACCTCCTGCACCGTTACGAAACTGAAGGAGAAGAGTTTTTATCGAATATTGTGACATGTGATGAGACTTGGGTTCATTTTTTTTAACCAGAATCCAAGAGGCAGTCAATGGAATGGCATCACACCACATCGCCGACAAGAAAGAAGTTCAAAAGTTCACCATCTTTAGGGAAAGTTATGGCCTCCGTGTTTTGGGATGAGAAGGGTGTGATTCTTCTCGACTTCTTGGAACAGGGAAACACGGTGAATGCAGACCGTTACATTGAAACTTTGAAGAAGCTTAGAGGTCGTCTTCGGCGACTTTACCCATTAAAAGATCAGAGAACTGCACTACTGTTGCACGATAATGCCACGCCACACACCGCTAAACGCACCAGTGATGCGATAGCAGAATTTGGCTGGACATTATTACCACATCCCCCTTACTGTCCCGATCTTGCACCTTCTGACTTCCATCTGTTTGGACCACTGAAAAATCTTCGCGGACATCACTTTGAGGACACCGAGACCCTTAAACGCGCCGTTAGCCAGTGGTTTAGGAAAAAATACACAAATTTTTACCATGCGGGGATACATGCTCTTGTGAGAAGATGGACAAAAACTGTAACAAATAACGGAGACTACATTGAGAAATAAATTTTTGAAGTTCAGACTTGGGGCTACATTTCAATGTGAATTTTATCTGTTTTCTTGCCTACTGAATGAAATTAAAAATTACGAGGCATTACTTTTTGACCGTCCCTCGTACGTCTCAGTGAACGTTACGGAGTCACTGGCAGTGCCCGGGATAGACTTTGGAGTGGCCAACCACGAGTTACTATCCCTGCGCAAGATCGTCATATTGTGCTGAGTCACCTAAGGAATCGTTCTCTCTCGGCAAGTCAAACAGCAAGAGCAATAGTGGGTAGACATGGGCAAGTCTCTCGAATGACAGTCATACGACGACTCAAGAGATACAGGCCTTACTGCAAGACGACCTTATGTGCGCCAAACTTGACTCACAGACATCGTCAGCAGCGCCTGCAATGGGCAGAGCAACATGTCAGATGGACTAGACTGCAGTGGAATGCTGTCCTATTCAAAGATGAGAGCAGATTCAACATACCCTTTGAGCCGCGCTAGCGTAGTGGTTACAACACCGCTCTGGCGACCGGGTGATACAGGATCAAACCCGGGCGACGGCATTTGAGGATTTTTCGTCGACCGGGATTAGGACTGGATTAACTTGAGACCTGAGCCGACCCAGCTGCAATGGGTACCTCCGAAATCGGCGAGTATTTGCCTGAATGGCGAGGGACACCTGTCTCTGTACAAGAAATAAAGGGATACTCACGTAAAATCAATGTCAGGTTAGACATAAATAATAACCTGAGATTTCGCCTCGAGTATTAGCGGGCGTACGAAAAAAAACAAAAAAAAAAAAACATACCCTTTGCTGATGGACGTATGCGGATTTGGCGACGGTGTGGAGAGCGATATGCAGATTGCTGTGTTCGTCAGCACAACCGATTTGGAGGTGGCAGTATTCACATTTGGGGAGGATTCAGTTTTCACCATCGCTTGCTTCTTCACGTCTTCCGTGGAAATGTTAATGCTGTGACATATTGAGATGAGGTTCAGGATGCATTGGTTGCTCCTGCGTTCACAAATTATCCAGACTTGCAGCTTCTCCAGCAGGATAATGCACATGCGCACACCGCATGCATTACGCAGCAATATCTACAGCAGCAGAACATTGTGACGATTGATTGGCCTGCCCTATCAACAGACATGTCCCCTATAGAACATCTGTGGGACGAGCTTGGACGCAGAGTCTACAGGCAAGGTTCTCCAGCTAATCTGCAACAGCTCGAAGCTGCTCTTACACGTGAATGGGACTTGATTCCCCGGAATTTCCTTCAGAGACTTGTGCGTTCCATGCGGAGCCGCTGCCAAGCAAGCACACGGTGGACATACCAGATACTGAGGATAGTGTGAATGAATTTTTTTATTGGTTGCATTTTTGGTTTTCTCCCTTGCCTGCACAGAATGCAATGAATTTCATAACAATCAAATGTACAAATTAATGACCAGCATGGTTTCATAGGAAAATGAATAAAGATTCCAAATATGTAAACTTGTAAACACTTATATTTACATTTCACACTCTGTTCCTGGATTATACAGGTGGTGCGTTTTTAATGTGCTTCAGTATATATAAAAACTGCTTGAGCTAGAAAGAGTTAAACCCATTATATACAAGAGTAGTTCAAAGTTCACTTGCATTTTTATTCATAAAACAACCACCAATCATGTTAGAGAATGGAGATATTGCTCCAAATGTTCATACAAAAGCCAAACCTAATGATGCAGTGATACTGTCTGCAACATAGTTTTGATGGATTAAATCAACATGGAGTCACAATTATCATCATTTTAAGGTCTTCTTTATCTCCTATCCCTTTCATGTCTGCCTCCAGTTCTCTTATCTGCGTGTTTTTTGGTCTACCCCTATTTCTCATACCATTGGGATATCTCAACAAGGACTGCCTTGTAATGCTATCAACTGGTTTTCTGTGTGTGCTATCTACAACCAGCATCTACTCTTCACCTCCTGTTCAACTGGTGCTTGACCTCTCAAGCATTCTTATTCTATCTTGCATCTGATTATGCCTAGTGGACAGAACAGCAAGGTCGTCAGCACAATCTAGATCGTCAAGCTGTTCTGCAGTCTACTGAATTCTAGTAAAGGGAGGAAAAACTGTTGTCCTCAAGTGGCTGCATAGTCATCTTAAAGTAATTTTACCATCCTCCCCATTGATGTGACAAATGTATTCAACATGTTGAAAAAATAAACAAATGTTAATGTTTTATTTTTAATTTGGTTTCATTCAGTTTAACAAATGAAAGTTCAGTGTAAGCTAAGTCAATATAATTCTGCTTGTGCGCATACCTGTTCAGTAGAAAGGCTACCTTTCTATGTCTAAGATATGCTAAATTTTAAATATGGTCTGCTTACAGTTGCACCGAGTATGGTTGTCCAGCAATTAAATAACAGATTTATGGAGAACAGTACCTAAAATCCAGGTCTCAACAAATGTGGAAACAATGCATATACCTTTAAACACTGCTAAGTTTCACTAACATCTTTAGCCTTTGACCTTAGAGGAATGATTACCCAGCCATTCTTGGCGTCCTTTAACCTCCACCAACGTCCTAGCCTGTGCTCTTGTCCAACTGCTGCCACCAGGAATTCTCCATTGTTTGAAAATTTTAAACTATTCACAAAACCTTTCTGCAAATAAAATATTAAAACAAATAAATAGAATGTCTTCCGACAATTACCCTGGTTAGCAGACTATAATAATTAAAGGGATGAGGGTAAGAATGATTAGACAGAAGAAAGGCAAGTTAAGTTATCTATCAGTGTGTAATAAATATGGGTATCTGAGGAGATTAACATGAGGGAGGCATATTAACTCATGTGAAACAAATTGCTACAGAAACCACAGCTGAAAAGCACTGAGTACTCTGTAGCAGGCTTCATGGAAGGGGGCAAGCTGCAGTGGCTGCTCCATGGGGAGTAGAAAAGAAAATGATATGATAACAATAAACACCCACACCAATACTGAAAGAGGTGAGAACTGCAACATCTTTTTCTACCAAACAACCATAAACCAACAAACTAGAATGTGGACAAAACCAGCCCAACACATTAACCAACAATAACTCTATAAACAGATATGAAACTGTTCATTATCCACTTTTAAAATGCCCAACATAACATAAAGACTCTTTGCTGGTATCCTTAAATGCAATTATACAGATCACAGAAAAAACTTTTTAAATACCACTTCATGTAAACAGTTTAAAAGGATGAATGCCCAAGGTGATACAGCTAGACAAATTATTATCCAAGACAAATATTTTGTTCCAAGTGAGGTAGAAGCTACCACACACAAGACAGTATTTCACTGCACGGAATACCGTAACAGCAGTTAATCTGATTTAAACATGTTCATAAATTTTGAGTGACTGCATTTTTTAACCAAAAGACAAACCTTCAAAAATATAAGCTATACTTTGAGCTATGAACATGTAGTGAAATCTCACAAACAAGAAAAAAAAAATTATCAAAAATAAATCCTGAACATAACTAGACTGTGAAAGAAAACAATGACTGCATACATGCTGGACACTTCGTAAGAGAAACAGAAGACGGGAGAATTTAAAATGGCTGGAGAGGATACTGTTCTCTAGGAGTCAAGAAAGGTTGTGAGAGACATGATGAAAAAAGCTGGGCGTGGTTACCAAAGATCTATGTGGAAACAAAGTCAGAATAGAGTCATTGCTCTCTCAAGAATGTTGTGCAAATTAAGTAATGTGAGTTTGTGCAGGGTGCTGGCCACGTCAGCATGTTAAAAAAAAAATGCTACTGATAAAAAAAAAATCAGGACAAGAGCACAGGAAATGCACTGAAGCAGACTTCCTGCAAGAGATCAACAGTTGTAGTGGCCCCATTCTCTTCTTCTTCTTTGATCCATAACCGCCAACCGTCAAAGCAGTCAGTGGCCATCACGCCTGGTGGCGTCTTGTAGGGCAACAACAAATTGATTCCACTTTGCTCGGTCGGCGGCCATCCTTCGTACAGTGCCCCAACTCTGGTTCATTCTTTGCATCTCGGCCTCCACAGTTCTCCGCCAAGTTGTTTTTGGTCAGCCTCTCCTTCGCTTTCCCTCGGGGGTCCACAGCATAGCTGTTCTTGTGATGGTATCAGGGTCCCTTCTGAGGACATGGCCAACCCAACTCCAGCGGGTGCCAGCTATGATGGTGTGCATGTCCTCCTGGTTACTCCGATTAAGTAGTTCTTGGTTACTGATGGTGTTTGGCCAAAAGATTCGGGGAACTTTCCTTAGGCAGATTGTGTGGAAGGAGGACAGCTTCGACATTCCGCACCATAGAGAAGCACAGAAAGTACACAGCTCTCATATAGTCTTAATTTGGTGTTTGTGCTGTAACTGGGAAGACTTCCAAATGTTGTTGAGACTAGCAAAGGCTGCTCTCGCTTTATTCATTTGGTCAAACACCATCAGCAACCAAGAACTACTTATTCAGAGTAACCAGGAGGACATGCACACCATCATAGCTGGCAAACGCTGAAGTTGGGTTGGCCACGTCCTAAGAAGAAACCCTCATACCATCACAAGAACAGCTATGCTATGGACCCATCATGATTTCCAAAAAATTTGCAATTTTTCAATTATCAATGCCAGGATAAGAGAATTGTTACACTACTTACCACTGGAACACTGAAAAGAGGTGACAGTGACTTGAAATCTGCAGCACACCTCCAAACACGTACATAACCATCTTTTGAACCTGATAATCAAAACAATCCATGCATCAGTCACAATATACTTTCAGCCTAAAAGACTGGATACTTTCTTTTTTACTGAATGCTTGCATACAATTACAAAATTAATTGAATTTCTATAGTAATATATATTCTATACAGAAGTACAACTATCGTTTACCGCTCATTTCAAACCAGTGTTACTCTTCATCCTCTCCTTTTGGGACATGCAGCCACCATTGCAGATGATCCCTGTGAGGTAGCCTACACCAAAACACTCTTGTTGCAGTAGCTTTTGTTCCAATTTGTTTTACATGATGAAGGTGCAAGTCCCATGCACAACCTCATATTAGTCACATTTTATGACATGACTGAGGAAGCGGCAGTCCTGTTTGGTTTTTTTTTTGGTCTCTAAGGAGATCCCTGAGAACAACTTCAGCACTCATTCAAAAGATATCAAGCATTTGAGCACCTACTCTACAAAAGTTATATATAGTATTCCCTAGCAACATTCTTCTATGAATTAAGGTTCACTTGTTTCCACTTAATCTTGTTAATGGGAGGAGCTACCGTGAAATGCTATTTTAATAAATAACTGCAGGATTTCAATTGAAATACACAGGGTTAACTTACGACAGTAATAGTTTTGCATATCAAACCATTTGATGGTACAACACACAAACCATTTGATGGTTGCCTTGGTAATGGTGGCCATATTGGATTTTAATATAGATTTCAATTCACTAAGGCTTATTAATTTGTTGAGTTATGGAGCATCAAAGTTTAAATGGAAGCTGAAAATTTTATTCTAAAACTTTTGTCACATCATATTTTTTATAACTGAAGTAGATTCTGAGATAGATTTTAACACTGAGTACCATGGTGGTGACAGGCCCTATTTTTCATAGAGTACCACTGTCGCCTTTTGGTGTCCTTATAGCATTAGCATAAAAAGTGATCACGGCAGCCTTCCGAAAATACGCAATCCAAGGGAAGTAACTTTACTTTATTGAGCAATGGTCGATGGCAGCTTGAAAATTTTTTCCCGTGTTTTGATTAGTGTTTGAGTGGAATTTTGTTTAAAAATGAGTGAAACTGTTGAATGTCGCAATGATTCAGACTGTGGCTCTCAGCTGACATTTGAAAGTGACAAAAGTTGTCCAGTTTTGATGTAGGGCAGCCTGAAACTAGTGAAACAGACAGCAACAGCCCAGATCTAGCATTCATGAAGGTGCCAGAGGTGGTGATGGTGATTTTGAGGGTCATGGTGTGAATAAGTATACTTAATAAGTATAGCCAGCAGGTGGGCTTGAACATCAACCTAAAGAAGACAGAGGTCATGACGCTCAATGTGGGCAACCCTGAGCCCATATCAGTAAGGAATCAGCAACTGGAACAGACAGATGCCTTCACATACCTAGGATGCATAGTAACACCAGACGGCGGAGCAAGCAAAGACATCAACAACAGAATGAACAAAGCAAGAACAGCCTTTTTTAGTCTAAACAACATCTGGAAGTCCTCTCAGTACAGCACAAGCACAAAATTAGGATTATATCAGAGCTGTGTGCTTTCTGTGCTTCTCTATGGCACGGAGAGTTACAGAGAAGGAAATGTCGAAATTGTCCTCTTTTCACACAACATGCCTAAGAAAAATTCTCCGAATCTTTTGGCCGAATATCATCACCAACCAAGATCTGCTTACTCGGAGCAAGCAAGAGGACATGCACACCATCATAGCTGGCAGACGCTGGAGCTGGGTTGGCCATGTCCTCAGAAGAGACCCCGATGCCATCACAAGAACAGCTATGCTATGGACCCCTGAAGGAAAACGAGAGAGAGGCCGACCAAAAACAACTTGGCGGAGGACTGTGGAGGCTGAGATGCAAAGAATGAACCAGAGTTGGGGCACTGTACGAAGGATGGCCGCCGACCGAGCAAAGTGGAATCAATTTGTTGTTGCCCTACAAGACGCCACCAGGCGTAATGGCCACTGACTGCTTTGACGGCTAAGGATCAAAGAAGAAGAAGAAGGTGTGAATAATAATAATAATAAATTATTTAAGCACCAAACACGGCGCATAAGGCAGAAACCAGTGCTCTCCAGGTTGTTCGTTGTGACGCCACTCCTCTTAGCTCTTGCACATTATTTAGGCCCAACGTTCTTCCTTCTCTTATTATTGTTCTTCTGAGTGTTTCTTTTGGTCTTCCTTTTTTCCTCTTACCCTCAGGAACCCAAGTGAGCGCCTGTAGTGGTATTCTGTTGTTTTGCATTCGTAGGATATGACCGATATATGACCATCGTCTTTTCCTTATATAGTCGGAGACATATTTCTGCCTAGAGTCTTCTCTTATTTGTCGATTAGTCTTGAATTCTTTCCAACTGATGTTCATGAGTTTTCTAAGACATTTGTTCTCGAATGTATTCAGCTTGTTCTCCAATGATTTTGTTATTTTCCAACTCTCACAGATAAGGGGTATAAAAAAGACATGCTACTAGGAAGGGGGGGGGGGGCATAGCAGAGAAACAGCTGATGAGTTTCAGGTGGCCTTGTATGACTTTGAAGACTCCTACGAGTGACTGGCTGCCTGAATTTAAACCCAGAAAGCAGAAGAGGGTTTCCTATAATTCTGAGGAAAAAATGATGAAGATAAAGAGTGGCAGTTCACCTATTTTTGCTAGGTTGGGAAACACGGTTTCCTGTGCATGACATAATACAAAACGCGTAAATGTGCTCAGCACAGTGCACACAAACAATGTTATTGACAAACGTTCAGATCCAGACACCATGAGGGGGGGATTTAGGACAGTGGAAAAACCTGTCATGGCAGATGTTTATAATCACAATATGGGTGGTGTAGATCACTTCAATCAAAGATTAGTGAATTACTTTTACCCTTATAGCTATGCAAGGAGGCATATCTGGAGTCATCTTTATATGACCACCAGCTATGCACAATACTACAATATACGTACATGGAAATGAACCTATGTCTGTGAGGCTAATTACATCCTCATTGACTATTGAAATCATCCACACACTTCCAAGGATTTCCCCTTGAGGTGAAACTTGTTGAGAATCCAGCATTGCACATTAAGCTTGGAGAAGTTTCTTAAGCCTAAGGCATAATTCTTTGGCTTTGACTTTGTTAACTGCATGCAGAAGGATCTAACTATGGACCCAGTGATAGGCTGGGGAAACTGAGAAGTGGCTCTGTGCAGGACGTTACAATTCCTTGGGAGAGCCCAGAAACAGAGTACAGTATTTTAGCTCTGCATAGTTGGAGAGCCCGTGTGGATGGCAAGGAATGCACAGTATGCAACGCACTGCTTACTCCTAACTTGGGACCAGATGTGACGATCCTTTAAATGCAAGCAAAGCTGGAGAAACTGGAGCTCATGGCTTCAATTCAAAACGTTTCAGAATGGTAGACAAGTTACAGGAAAAACCTGGATCTACAGTTTAGTTATTACCATGGAGTCTTCAACTTGGTATTGGCTGCTAAAGAGCGAGAAGCTAAGAAGCCCTAGTTAAACAACAACAACAACCCTTATCGCTGCTTCAAATGGTATCATCCAATTCTTCATTTTGTCATAGAAGTTGCTCTTGTAAATGGATATATTCTACACTGTGAAGCTGCCAAGCCTCTCATTGTTCGTAATTCTGCTGGATTGAGGGTCCAGACAAGATTCTGTTGTATTGGGTGTGAAAAACCACTCTCTGTTCTGCCCTGCTTTCAATAAGTGTGAGGACTGCTGCAGCCAGGAAGGAAATAGGCTCCCAAGGCCAGAGAATAAAAGCAACAATAATTGCATCTGACCATATTTTATCTTAGACTAACACATCCAGCTAAAGCAAGTTGACAAGGATGTATTTTTTCATTTCTCTTTGCATGAAATCTTGTCGGTGCTTCATGAATATTTCTCTTTTGTCATTACAGACCCTGGAATTTTGTGTCCATTGCATTTAGCTTTTCAACCTCAATATCATTCAAGAGCATAATATACTTTGTTGGGGTCACTTCATGGTGTGAAATTAAATCGCGGTGTTTATTATTGTCGAGATTTTTTTTGCACACCATTTCATATCTCAACTAAATGAATGAATGATAGAAAAGTGCGTTGTGGCGTTGCTGAGAGATAAAAAAAAAGGTAACTAAGGATGACGAAAAAAGTCAGAGGGATTTTAACGCTGTTAGCGTTCAGCTGTGTATAAAAGTGTGGCGCTGCCACTTATATTTCTGCTCAGGCAAGTGTTTTTAATGATATATATATATCAAGTGTTCATGGGCTGTCGGAATTGCCCCAGTTACAATAAGAGACATGCTCGGGATGATTAATTCTCTGATAGATGAAATAATAGATGTATAAACTAAAAGTGTTCTATAATTTCAGAACTGCTGATTCAGAAGTGTAATAATTGTCGCATTAATGGAACTGAATGGATGAAAAATGGAACGAGTGACAACTGTTCAATGATCAGAATTAGATAGAGTATAAGTCCAAAAGTATTTATTGTTTGTATGAGTATGGAATAAATTTCAAGTCGTCAATTGAAGTGTTACTTCAATAATTCAAGTTATTTACACGTTCCCATTGAACTTTAATCAAGATTCAATACGAAACTTACATACGTTGGCACTACAAATTTTATAAATGACCAGATACAATAAAGATCGGGGGTTGAACTTTATAAAAACTGATCTCAACAAATCATACCTAGAAAATATATACAACTCAGGGACCTAATCTCCCTTAACATACTTGCTTTTTTAAAAAGAAAGAATGTCCACTTACAATATATCTGGGAAAGTCTGGTAAGTTTTGAATTGATTATACATTTTTCAATAGCGCATGCCAATTTTTGTCTATTGCCTCATTATATTCAAAATGGCCACCATGATTCCATGACCTGAACACAGAACAAGGTCAGCAAGTGACACTGTATCCACTTCCAATATCTTCCTGAAAGTTTCATGTCAATCTGTTGAATCATTCGATCTCAGTGATTTTTTAAATTGTATCGCCCCCAAATAGGAAATTTTTTCTAAACACTTCTGGGATTGGAGGTAACTGCTAACTGAGAAGCTTTGGTACTCAAAGTGTTAAAGTTCATAATTAAAAATAGTAAAACATTTTGTCAAAATTTTACATTATTTACAATAAATCAAAATTTTGATAAGATATCTAAAGCCTAATCTAAAAAGTGTTACTATCTAATGAAATATATGTACCAAATCTCATGTTGATTGACTAAGAAATAAGCAAGTTGCACACAAATTAGTAAAATGTAACAAGGTTCTGAGACATTTTTTTCCCCCATAGTTAAAGCAGTTTCTTAAGAAAATAAAATTTGCAAAATCAAAATGCACCTACTTAGAATGTGTTCTGACAAATGATTTTTACATATTTAGATTTAGGAGAATATAAATTATCAGAACGTAAGGCTAATTCCAATTTTCATTTCTGCCCTATTTTGACTTACAAATGCAGTGTCTCTTTTAATCAAGTCAAAGCTCGACCGACATTTAAGAGATGTGACATTATTACTTTTTTTTTTACCTGATGCAACAAGATCGGAGTACTGTAGTGCTGCCACAGCTGTAATCCAGTTCTCCTCCCCAATCTTATTTTTCAGTCCATGAGCATTTTTCACCGTGACCAGCGGCTTCTTCTTTAAGACACTCCACAAACATACGGCACTGAGGGAAAGGATAGAAAAAAGCCAGAATTAAAGACCTAAAGTAATATGGTCTTCTGCATGATAAAGGCAAACAACACAATGGTGTCTATGTCACTTTTACAGATACAGTAGAGCATAGGTAATCTGAATTAACTGAGACCAGGGCTAGTTCAGACTTCTGATTTGTTCAAATTTTCAAACTTATGAAAAAAAAAATAGTTTTGGAGATTAATATGAAGGGTTTTATTATAAAAACATGGAGTTGTACTTAAGAATTTTAATTAAAAAGAACAAAGCAAATGTACTTTTCAGCCGCAATTACACATATAACAATAAACTCTGGCATTAACAAAGATGTCACTTAATTTTTGCTGGCTTGTTCAAATTGTTGACATTTCAAATTACTGATGTTCATATTATTAACACTCTACTGTGCACCAAATCAGGTCAGGAACTACTGCCATATGAAATGATGGCTATAATGGATTTCCAACACTGCCTTAATGAAATATTCTAATAAGCTATTTCATATTTATTTCTTATAGTTTCTATTCCATTTATTGCCCTCTTGACCTTTTACCTTTCAACATTTACTTCTATTCACTAACAGCTTTCAACAGGTATTGTTTCCTTATCATCATCACCCTTCAGTTCCCCATGGAGCACAGGCCTTCAACAAACTTACATCAAGTCTATTCCTGTCCAGTGCCATCAACAAACTTACATCAAGTCTTCCTGTCCCATGCCATCAACAAACTTACATCAAGTCTTCCTGTCCCATGCCATCAACAAACTTACATCAAGTCTTCCTGTCCCATGCCATCAACAAACTTACATCAAGTCTTCCTGTCCCATGCCATCAACAAACTTACATCAAGTCTTCCTGTCCCACGCCATCAACAAACTTACATCAAGTCTTCCTGTCCCATGCCATCAACAAACTTACATCAAGTCTTCCTGTCCCGTGCCATCAACAAACTTACATCAAGTCTTCCTGTCCCGTGCCATCAACAAACTTACATCAAGTCTTCCTGTCCCGTGCCATCAACAAACTTACATCAAGTCTTCCTGTCCCGTGCCATCAACAAACTTACATCAAGTCTTCCTGTCCCGTGCCATCAACAAACTTACATCAAGTCTTCCTATCCCGTGCCATCAACAAACTTACATCAAGTCTTCCTGTCCCGTGCCATCAACAAACTTACATCAAGTCTTCCTGTCCTGTGCCATCAACAAACTTACATCAAGTCTTCCTGTCCTGTGCCATCAACAAACTTACATCAAGTCTTCCTGTCCCGTGCCATCAACAAACTTACATCAAGTCTTCCTGTCTCATGCCATCAACAAACTTACATCAAGTCTTCCTGTCCCGTGCCGTCTGCTCAAGGTCTTTCCATGTCTTCCTCATCCCTTTAATTTCTGTCTCCAGTTCTCTTCTGCGTGCATTTTTGTCATCTCCCTCGACATCTATTATCTTAGAGATTCCAGAACAAGGACTGCCTTGTAATGATATCAACAGGTTTTCTCAATGTGTGTCCAGCGTCTTCTCATCTGCTCCACTGGCACTTGTCTGGTGCTTGTTGTCAGTCCCACGTAAATAACATCAATACCTAATATTTGTTAGATATTGCCATGATCTGAATGATTTCAAATGCTGATAATGAAATTTCTGAATTAATAATTATCCAAAAAGTGAACATGCCTGTACTATGCTATAAAAGTGTGCATATTTGCTTGGCCTTTCTGCTACCACCCGTGCAGTTCTTCCTTGATTGTTTCATGTTCAGACATTCCAGGTGTTCAATCTATAGGTTCTCCTACATGCAAGAAGGCGAGTCAGTAATTTGGACTCCTTTTGGCTATCGCATCATTCTCCATGATAAATGACCTTCTTCTTTCCTGGACAACAGCTGAATTACTTGTTTATGACGACTTATTCAAGTTTCGGAGTGAAGCTTTTGCAGCTTTAAGCTTCTACAAGAAGTGGTGGCTTGTCCCATACCTAATCCTTAGTCAACTCTTAGGTTACAGGAATTCTTTGCTCTCTTTTTAGGCACTGGTTACAAACAAGCAAGTTCTGCTCTATGTTATCTTTAAACAAAATTTCAACAAGTTTTTAAACAGGTACAGAAAATGAGAAGACACTTACATGAAATTTAAATGACAAAACTTACTTGTCATCACTGCCGGTGAAAAAATTACTCTCATTAATAAGTGTCACACATTCGATAGACCCCCTGTGGAAATAAATGGCATGACATTACATCAATCAAAGAAAATGCATGAAAAAGGACAGGACACACCTTAATGTAAAGGACATCTCAACTACTGTCAGCTAATAAAACCTCTATTCCTATAATCAGCAAATTATTTCAAAACATAACTAAGCTCAAAATAAATAATGCAAGTGAATTAGAACTAGAAAAAAAAAACAGTGTGACGAGTGATCGACACAATACTCTTAGAACAGTTTAATACCCACACGCCTCGGAGTGGAACCCCCTAGGAAATAATAGGAAGCCCATTCACAGCAGGAAAACAAGCTCTAACATTGAATTTAAATCTACTACAAGGAACCGAATCCCCAACGTGGATTCTGGGGGTCTTTCAGGAGATACAGAAAGAATTGAACCTCTGCTCCCTCAGTTATGATGTAAGCATTTACCAGTGTGAGGAGGCTGTGTATGAAGATGGCAATCACATCATGTAAAAATCTGCTACAGAAACCATCACTGTAATAATGACAAATTCCTTCATTCAATAGGGCAAAATTGTCACGAAGTGGTTAAAGTTTTAGAGTCTGCCTGAGTACATAGACAAGACGCTAGATTGAAGAAAGTCTGAGAAGATAGATTAGATGAGAATACAGTGTATGTGGAAGGATGAGACTTATAGCTTCGAGGGTGAGAACCAAGATTGACTCTCCCTCGCCACTTGTGACTTATGTAAGAGCTATTGTCTCACCACCTCTGGCTACCAAAAAGGAGATAAGGGTTCACTAAGTTCCACAGACACAATATACAGACAAAGCATACAAGTACAGTATAATTAAAGATGAACTGATCCAGTGTACATTTTATAGTTTATTGAAACAACAAATCAAATCCACAGTAACCAAAATAAAGTGCGAGTTCACACCACCTGAAAAAAAGAACGATTTAAGTGAAAGACACTATATAAACAAAAACAATTCCCCACTCTCCTTTCACACTTGCATAAACAGAATTAAAGATTAAATAAATCTACTCAATGGGGGTCTCTAACTAAGAGCCACCACTCCTGTCTACACTATACTATCTAACTAACACTCTATCCCACTGAAGGTGGAGAACGAAATAACTACTGTCTCAAGCGCTCTGTCCTATACAATAGATTCCTACACCACGAGCACTGCTACACTACTTGACTTTGCAGCGCTAACTCAGAGGCTGTCCTCTAAGTCTTTCAATCTGCCCCTACTGGTCCCAGGTAGTTTCTCTCTGATGCTACTGTCTTCTTCTGAAGATCTGATGAGTTGCTGATCCGTCACTCCCCTCTTCTTGGTTGCAGTTTGGAAAGGTATGTTTTCTCTATCTCCTTTCCTGTATACTGATAAAAGAGGGTCTGGTTCACTACCGCGATATGTTGTTGCAGAAGGCTGTAGTTGATTTCACGGCTTTATTATGGCCGTATTAGAAGCACAAGGCAACGCGCCTATTTGGTGTGCTTTAACGAGTTAAGAGCTCCTGATTTAACCTTTAGCACGCTGCCATCGACAAATGTCGACGAAGGTAACCTATGTTCTCCAGGCTGGAGGCGATATTTTTGGCCTTGCGGCTGTCATCGGGAAACTGATTTTTTATGTGTGTGCACGTGATCTTAACCCCGGATGTTAAAATTGACTCTTCTGTGAAAGAGATTTCACTGTATTTTCTGGTTTTTATTTTAGTGATGGCTATCCGCGTTTATTTTCTGTGAATTTTTTCAATCGAAATGAATCGGGATCGCCCACGCGGCCATTTTCGCTATAATTTTATTGGATTCTGACGCCGATGCGATGATGAGGAGATTTTTGTCTTTATAAACGCTGATATCGGTTCTCAGAATATGTTTGATGGCTGAGATGGAAACGAAAGTAGAATGGCATTGCTAGTATGTATAATTTTAGGGGTTAGGACTAGGAAATTTAGAATTACGGCCGAATGTCAATGCTGACGAGGATGTTTGTTGCTTTGCTACTGATGATGGGTGTAACGAAAAGATCGTCATTTGATTTGTATTGGTCAAATGACTTTCATTGAGATGCTAGGGATATGGACTCTTCGTTTCTTGGTAATTTTTTTTTAATTTTAAAATTAAAAAAAATTTTTTTTTTTATTTTTTTAAATATTTTTTTCGTTTTTTTCATCTTTCCTTTCCTCTCTTCCTATCACATCTAACATGTACACAAACAAATTTTATATCATCAGATTCATCATTCATTTATTTATATAAATTCCAAAAATGATAGCAATTGACCAAGAAACACAAAAACTATAGACGTTACAAGTCGCCCACTATAAAATCGGGGGGTTGTGAAAAAGAATGCAGCTGTAGGACAAGTTTTCGGGAAAAGAATGCAGCGTGCTACAGGTTAAGAACCCGTTCCCGCTGAGGCATGTGCCCTCACTGCAAGAGAACGTCTCCTTTTCTTTCACTGGTGCAGACGTACTGGGCGCCGGTAATAACGCGTCCCCAGTTCTCTTCACCTCTGGCGATGTCTCGAGCCTTCTAATTCTGAGAAGGCAATATACCATGGTAGGTGTTAGGGCAGTCTACAGCCTCCACTAGGTGCCGTGACAATGCTGTAAAACGAAAAAATTAACAACATCTATACAACAATTCAAAATATTCTCATCCCTAACACATTAACACCTACTTCCTCTACTCCCTGGTGTCCCCTAAATACTAACTTCCCCCTACTCACAAATCTACGCACACGAAATAGACAGATATTTCTGCCCAAGGGTCAGACTGACCTACCGTCCCCTCCTATCTCTCTCTCCCGCACCAACGTAAATAGCTGTCTGGTATGAAAACCCCAGACACGGGCTGACCTGAATCTTTTGTGCTAGTCTTGCCCTCAGGCGTCACAACATTGCATTCACCGCAAGCTAAAAATCCCTGGTATAATTCCCCGGCCCTGCACATAATATTATTCATAGAAAAATCTGACCTCAGCCCTAATGATATCTTAACTAACTTATGACTCATGTTTTACTAAGCAATTTCTCGAAGCGCGATAAAATTATTTTTCCAGCTCACGCGCAGAAATCCTACGTAACATTAAGTAATCGACTGACCGGCTGCTCACCAGAATAATATCATTGGTTACAGCGCTGAACCTGGGTCGAGGTTCTTCCCCCATCCCTACAATTAAACAGGGTAAGTGCGGGTGTTTGGATTTTCTCCTAACGTCTGAAAAATTAACCCAGCCTAATAATTATGAACTCAAACGCCTAATGAAATAAATGAACACAATTAATTATAGAGAGAAGACTGAGGCAAATTGAAAATAGAAACCACAGTAACTCCTCATAAATGAATGCAAATAATTACAGAAAGAAGAAGACTGGGGCGAGTTGAAAATAAAAAATACAGTAACTCCTTACAAGAATACAGTGTTGATTCCTTGTTTCTTAACCTTTAGCACGCTGCCGTCGACATATGTCGACGAAGGTAACCTATGCTCTCCCTGCTGTTGTCGACTGCGGGTTTCTTCGTTTTCTAGCATTAGGATGTGTGTACACGTGACTTCACCCCCGGATGTTAAGTTTTAAACTTATCTGGGAGAGAGTTAGCTTCCGTTTCTGATCTTTTTTAGTAATGGGTGAAATCGTGTTTATTTTCTGTGAATTTTTTCAATCGAAATGAATCGGCATCGAACACGCGGCCATTTTTGCTCTAATTTTATTGGATTCTGACGCCATGCGGTGGGGATGAGATTTTTGTCTTTATAAGCGCTGATATTTGTTCTCAGAATATGTTTGATGGCCGAGATGGAAACGAAAGTAGAATGGCATTGCTAGTATGTATAATTTTAGGGGTTAGGATTAGGTTTATCGGAAAGGTTTAGGGTTACGGCCGAATGTCACTGCTGACGAGGGCGTTTGTTGCTTTGCTACTGATGATGGGTGTAACGAAAAGATCGTCATTTGATTTGTATTGGTCTATTGGTCAAATGACTTTCATTGAGATGCAAGGGATATGGACTCTTCGTTTGTTGGTCATTTTTTTTTAATTTTAAAATAAAAAAAATAAAAAAAAATTTTTAATTTTTGTTTTGTTTTTTTCATCTTTCCTTTCCTCTCTTCCTATCACATCTAACATGTACACAAACAAATTTTATATCATCAGATTCATCATTCATATATTTATATAAATTCCAAAAATGATAGCAATTGACCAAGAAACACAAAAACTATAGACATTACAAGTCACCCACTATAAAAACGGGGCGTTGTGAAAAAGAATGCAGCTGCAGGCGACAATTTCCGCCAAAGAATGCAGCGTGCTAAAGGTTAAGGAGTGTGAATAATTATAAGGAACTAAAGAAAAACAACCACCCGTGTGTTACCGGGGAACAAAAGGGGAGCAAAGAATAGTAACACTGTACCCACCATGCATGTCGTAAAAAGCGACTAAGGAGGGTTGGGCATGGGGCTGGTTACCCCATCCTGTAAAAAAACATTTTTACCAAAAAAACTTCAACAAATATGGACAAGTCATATACAGAATATAAATCAACTCAGCCGCCCAAGACAGAAGAAGGTCCTCTGGAAAGGAGGCGCATGAAGCAACCCAGCGAAAGCCGAAAGGAGTCTGGGTTTCCGACTAACCTTTTTTCGTCTAGGAAAATCTCCAGGATTAGCACCTGGAATGTTCACACTCTATGTGAACAAGGGCCAAAAAACACATGGAGAAGAGAACTGGATACAGAGGTGAAAATGATGAGGAACACATGGAAAGAACTTGAGCGGACTGCACAGGACAGAAAGACTTGGCATGTGTTTGTTGAAGGTCTATGCCCCTTGGGGAGCTAAAGGGTATTGATTGAAAGGAAAACAATCAGTGAAAAATCAAACCTGTTACAGATATAAACAAAGATTTCACTTCATTGAGAGTAAAAGTAACAAAAACCATGGTGATATTACAAGAGAATTCCGCCTATGCCGGTCCCAAGCCCGGATGAAAAAGGAGGAGGGCGGCCTGCATGGAGGCCGTAAGGAGGCAGCCCCTCCACCATGCAAAGGCACAACAGGCCAATCACCTGTTTGCTTTAAACCACGATTACGAGTAACACAAGAGAGAAAACTGGACTGATTCTAAAGGCGACGAACTGGAACGGACTACGGACTACGACTTATGGAACATGGAACACAAGAAGTATAAATGGGAAGGAAGAGGAGCTGGTGGAAGAGATGAGGAAAGCAAAACTAGAAATCCTGGCTATAACGGAAACAAAGAAAAAAGGACAAGGAGTCATGGATCTCAATGGCAACACGCTGCTCTACAGTGGTGTACCCATATCCGAAAGAGCTAAAGGGGGTGTGGGTTGCATTGTGGCCCAAAATCAAAAAGATAGTATCAAGGGGTGGAACTTTGTCTCAGAGCGCATTATGGTTGTGAAACTAAAAGAAGGAGAAACCATAGTCAACCTGGTCATAGTGTATGGGCCAAATGAGGATGAGAGAGCAGAGGTCAAGGAGGAATTCTTCGAGCTGCTTCAAAGGACAGTGGATGACTGCCTAGATGAAGTTATCATGCTCGGAGACTTTAATGCCAGAGTTGGAAATGACCATGCTAGATGGGGTGGAGTTATCGGAAGATATGGAGAAGATACTCTCAATGACAATGGAAAGCGACTCCTTAGATTCTGCAGTGAGCAGAATCTGATCATTACAAACACAAAGTTCCCCCATAAGCGCATACATGCATACACTAGATGTGAACCAACAAAGAATGAGAAGTCAGTGATCGACTATGCCATTGTTCGGAGAAGCTCATTCAAATATGTCCGAGATGCAAGAGTCTGGAGGGGGCCAGAGATTGGGGGTGATCACTGCCTGCTGGCAGTCAAATGAACGGCTGAGGGAGCTGCTCGGCCTGGGGGCTGCTCGGCATCACGCGAGAGACCAGGTGAGCGAGCGGGAGAGATGGGCATTGGGACCTACAGGCTGAGAGAGCCAGAAATTAAGACCAGATGTCAGGGGCTTATTGCTGCGGCGGTGAGCGGCGCAGAGGAGCGGCCTGATGACTTGGAAACCCTCTGGATTGGATTCAAGGATATCATAAAGACAGCTGCTGCGGGGGCATGTGGTGGGGTCCGACTTGGGAACCGGGGAAAGAGGACGCCTTGGTGGACAGAGGAAGTCAAAGAGAAAATAAGAGAAAAGAAAATGGCATGGAAACAATACTTGGGAGCTGGAGACACAACAGGACAAATGGAAAAATATAGAGAATATGTGACACTCGGAACAGAGGTGGAGAACAAAGTGCTAGCGGCGGGACAGAAGTCCTGGGAAGAGTTTGGAGAAGAGCTGGAGAAGGATGCATGGGAGAACCAGAAGTTGTTCTATGGGACCTTAAAGAACATGAGGAGGGAAAAACAATGCCCTCTCAAATTTATAAAGGACGGGCAGGGCAGGTTGCTTACTGCCCCAAAGGAGGTAATGGAAAGATGGAAAGAATATTTCTCAGAACTCCTTGATGGTGAGCAAGGTCAAACATCAGAGATGATGGCCACTGGCACAGGGGAGGAAACCAATGGTGATGAAGATGACATAGAGATGGAAGAACTGAAGGCAGCACTGGAGAAAATCAAGATGGGCAAAGCAGCAGGGCATGATGGTGTGACACCAGAGATGGTTGGGTGCATGGGAGCAGCAGGCGACCTGTTACTCTTAAGAGTCCTGCGGGCAGCGTGGTGCAACAGGACCATACCAAAGGATTGGGAGATCGCCATCATAACACCAATTTTCAAAACGGGTGACAATCGACAGTGTGGAAACCATGGAGGCATATCCCTTCTCAGTGTCCCTGGAAAGATCTGCTCTAGAATCCTAGAGCAGACACTCCGACGCCTAGCTGAGCCACAATTGGATGAGGTCCAGTGCGGATTCCGAGCAAACCGAAGTACTCAAGACCTAATCTTCACACTCAGACAGCTGAGTGAAAAGGCCCTTGAGTATAAGAGTGAGATCCATCTTTGTTTCATAGATCTGGAAAAGGCGTTTGACAGGGTCCCTTGGAGCAAACTTTGGGACTGTTTGGCAAGGAAGAATGTTCCAGCACCTCTGATTCATGCTATACAGAGCTTCTACAAGTCTTGCAGAAATTATGTGAGGACAGCAAACCATAGGTCAGAAGAGTTCAGGACCACCACTGGTGTAAGACAAGGTGATATCCTATCACCTTACCTCTTCATACTCCTTATGGACGATGTCATCAAGGCATGTAAGGAGAGAACAAGAAAGTATTCAGTGGGGTACTGGAAGATGAGACAGGTCTATATTTCAGAGCTGGCATTTGCTGATGATGTTGCCCTGATTGCTAAATCAGAGGCACATCTCCAATCCAACCTGCAAGTCTGGAAGGAAGAGCTGGAGAAGAGAGGGATGGTCATAAGCAGCTCTAAAACAAAATCCATGGTGATATCACGAGAAGAAAGAAGACATCAGATTAAGCTGGGAGAACAGGTCCTGGAGCAGGTCGACTACTTTAAATACCTCGGAGCTATTATAGACCGAAAGGGAGGCATCAAAGAAGAGTTGGCCACTCGAAAAGCAGCAGCTGGGAGACTTTTTCAGGCCATAAATAGAGGATTCCTCAGCAAGAGAGAGGTTGGTAAGAAAACGAAAATGGCTGTATACCGCTCCACCTATGTCCCAGTCTTGACATATGGATGCGAGTCATGGGCAATGACTACAACCCATAAAAGCCAGATCCAAACCTCAGAAATGAGGTATCTGAGGAAGGTGGTTGAAGTAACAAGAAGAGACATGGTACGCAACCAGACGATACGTCAAGGCCTAAAATGCCACCCCCTACAGACCCAAGTAGAACAGTCCCAACTAAGATGGTTTGGCCATGTCTGCAGAATAGGAGAAGATCGGCTACCACGACAAGCATGGGAAACAAAGAGCCAAGGATCCAGACCCCGAGGACGACCCAGAGTCCGCTGGGAGGACAACATTAGACAATATTTGAAGGACCGAGGACTAGAATGGAACCAGGCCAGGAGGAAGACAGCCGATAGAATAGTCTGGCGCTCTCTCTTCCAAACCTCTACACCTCACGGTAGAATGGGAACGACTAAGTAAGTAAGTAAGTAAGATATTACAAGAGGAAAGAAGACATCAGATTAAGCTGGGAGAACAGGTCCTGGAGCAGGTCGACCACTTTAAATACCTCGGAGCCGTCATAGACCGGAAGGGAGGCATCAAAGAGGAGTTGGCTACCCGGGGAGCAGCAGCTGGGAGACGTTTTCAAACCATAAATCGAGGATTCCTCAGCAAAAGAGAAGTTGGTAAGAAGATGAAGATGGCTGTATACTGCTCCACATATGTCCCAGTCTTGACGTATGGATGCGAGTCATGGGCAATGACTACAACCCACAAAAGCCAGATACAAACCTCGTAGATGAGGTGTCTGGGGAAGGTGGCTGGGGTGACAAGAAGAGACATGGTCCATAGCCAGACGATGCGGACCCAGGTGGAGCAGTCCCAACTGAGATGGTTTGGCCATGTCTGCGGAATGGGAGAGGATCGGCTGCCACAACAGGCATGGGAGACTGGGAACCGGGGGTCCAGACCTCCAGGGCGGCTCAGAGTCCGCTGGGAGGACAACATTGGACAATCTTTGGGGGACCGGGGACTGGAGTGGAGCCGGGAGGAAGAAAGCTGATGGAATAGTATGGCGCTCTCTCTTACAAACCTCTACACCTCACGGTAGAAGAGGAATGAATAAGTAAGAGAGCAAAAATAATTAACAACCAGGAAACTAACAAGTTTTAGACAGCATCATCATTTCCCTGTTTGCTCCATAAGGAACATGCAACCTTCTCTGCAGCTGACACCCATGAAAGAAGCACACCCCAAAGCATGCATGTGTTCTTCCAGCAGTAGTTCTGTAGCAATTTGATTTACATGAGGAGGTTTGCTAGTCCCATGTACAAACCTGTCACAGGAGGTGACTAATATGAGGCTGTGCATATGGCTGGTAACTTCATCGTGAAAAACAATCGCTAGAGAAATCACAGCTGAAAGATTAGAGACGCACTTTAGTGAAGTCCTCCTACAATGGAACCAGCTGAAATGGTGGCTTCTGCTCCATAAAGAAAGAAAGGGAAAACAAATAAACAGAATATGACTGCATGACAACAAGAGAAACCTGAGACAAACCTTCCATATTGTGAGATTAGTGTGGCTGAATGATAGCAAAAGAGGAAGAAGATTCCCATGCCCTATATAGCCAACAATGAACTTGTCCACTGCACTCTACCAAGCATATTGTAAATAAATTAGTAAATAAATAAATAAAGGTAATTAACAGGCACTCGTTGGACATAAAGGATGACACTAGACAACAGAAAAGAAAATATAAGTGATAGGCTTACCGGGAATCGAAGCTAGGACCAACCAAAAGGCGCCATCGCCTTGCTGTGACAGTACATCGTGAAAGGACGCTCAGCCAATAGTACAGGGACGATTTAGGGAAAACTGCGCATGGCACTTGCTGCTGCGCTGTATAACAGAAACTGCTTCAGTAACCACAACTACAAGAGAACATAAGTGCTCTGACACTGACAGCTTACCCCTGACTGAGTTGGAAGGTCACCCTTGACTGAAGGAAAGTTCAGTCATAAACGAATGACAAGTCACAAGTCAATGAATGAAAACTTACGCATGACCATGAAAGACAAGCTGTGAGTCCTCTGTAATCTTCCAGATATGCACTGACTTGTCAGCACCACCTGATGTAATGGCTCTGTCCCTTGTCAAACTGTCTATCCCTGTGATGGGGGAGTTGTGCCCAAATCTGAAAATAGAGAGTTATGCTAAACTCTGCTTTAAATACAAATTGTGCAACAAAATCAAAGGTTGACTTTTTTTCAAAATACAAATGCTAAAATTTAATGGAAATTTTTTTTTTTTTAAAGGCATCTCAGCTACCAAATATCATAGTTAATTGTAATTTATAAGATATATTTTAAATGAATAACACATTATCTGACAGTATGAAATTTACAACTAGAATGTATTAGCTTAAAGGTGAAACAATCCCAGACCCATAAAACACAAAAAAAAATTACATATAAAATGTCTGTCAAAGGGGCAAACAAATAACAAACAAAATTAGTTTGGTTTGGTTTTAAGGACTATTTTCATTACACGGACAACTCCATCGTCAGTGTTCCAATCTTCTCCCTTAGATCACACGTTGAGGATCTCAGCACAGTGCATAAACTCCATAGCATTGGCGAGAATCTCAGTATGTGTATATAGGAATCACACATTCTATAAATATTTTTCAGGTTTCTAATTTTTAAATTTTGCCAGGGCAGCGACCTTATGGCCTACTCTTTATGATTTCCAACTGCCAAGGGATTTTTAAAGTGCACAGCTTGCACTTGGGACCTCCTATTTTTTTCGCTCCTATCTGAGAAGGCTAGGCATCCGATCTCACTACCCAGGAGACCAGGGGGAGTATGACATCATTTGGACCACTGGCTCTGAAAAAAAATTATTTCCATAAATTATATTCCCTCTACTGGAAATCGAGCCTGGCACCTTTAGAACTGGAATCGGACGACACACCTCTCAGCCACTACAACCCCTAAAACAAAATAAATTAACTACGGAGCGATTGAAAAGTCACCTCCTATTTATTAATAGTAATTTCTCCACATTTGTCCAACTAATTTATGAGGAAAAAAAACGTCACAATAAAGAGAATTAACTGTTATTTTTTTTAAATACTTCATATGATATGTCACATCGTTGTGAGTGTGAGATCTGTTCAACACATAATTTGATAGCAGGCAGTAATTTTTACTTTCTCTTGTAATGTTAGTTAATTGGCTCTTTTAGATTGCATTTTGTTTCTGGAGATAAACAAATAAAAACAATGAAACATTCAAACAGCAGTTATGGCACCTTGTTTTGACCTTGAACCCCAGGCATAATTCTTTGGCTTTGACTTGGTTGACTGCATGCAGAAGGATCTCACTATGGACCCAGTGATAGGCAGAGGAAGCTGAGAAGTGGCTCTGTGCAGGACGTGACAATTCCTCAGGAGAGCCCAGAACCAGAGTATGGTATTTTAGTTCTGCATAGTTGGAGAGCCCCCTTGGATGGCGGGGAATGCACAGTGTGCCACGCACTTCTTACTCCTAGCTTGGGACCAGATGGGATGATCCTTTAAATGTAAGCCAAGCTGAAGAAACTGGAGTTCATGACTTCAACTCAACACGTTTCAGAATGGCAGAAAAGCCACAGGAAAAGCCTAGATCTACAGTGTAGATAATACCAAGCAGTCTTCAACTTGGTATTGGCTGCTGAAGAGTGAGAAGCTCAGCAGCCCTAGTTAAACAACAACAACAAAATCCAATAAATACAAGTGAGGATGTGAACATTTAAAAATAGCAAGTGATTTTTCAATCACCATGTATACAAAAATCAAAATTATATCAATGAAGGGAAACAGCAAAAAATAACCCACGTGGTTTTAAGAGCTCCCTTAAGAGAACACTCAACATGTAACGCAAGCTGCTATAGAAACCACAACTGTGATAGCACATGATGTGCCCTGGTACAGGTCTCATGCACGAGGTTCAAATGCAGTTTGTCTCAAAAGTTTAAAAAAAAAAAAAACCAAGTCACTAACATTTCAAGCACCGTTCCTAACTTGGAAATCTGCAAATTACTGTTAATGCATGACAAAAATGTAAGTAACTTCAAAAACTGACACACATTTCATTTTTGTGAGGTAACATCACATATTTTCATGACAAGAAAACACTCACAGTGTCTCTACATATGCCAAATCATCAACACTCCAGACTTTTACCACTCGGTCTTTGGAACAACTGAACAGCGTGTGCGTACCCTTGCGAAATGCAACACCCTAGGGAACAAACAATTGCAAAACTGACAGGAATTAGGCAGAATGCCAGTTTTAAACTACCCCCGACAGAATACAACAATAAATCAAACCCTTTAAATAAATCATAGCGTCCTTCATTTATAAGACTGATAAACTCTCAATTTACAATGATCTCGTCACTTCCTTGGTATCATAAAACACACTGATCTATTTCCCTGCCAACGCTTGTTTTGTTTGTGCAAGCTAGCTTAGTTTATTCCAAGGCGCCTTCATTTTTTTTTATTTATTCTTCTGGGTTTCCTTCTCAGGGCCTTGGTCTTGTGAAGATACCTGTTTAGCTTTGTATTTTTTTTTTTTTTTTGGGGTAATAAAAGAATGCATGTGCTTTAGTGTTGTCTTTTCTGGAACTCGTGAAATCTCAACTTGTAAGAACTGATTGCCCTTAAAAAGACAGCTTCTTGATAGGCATCAGTATTATTTCAGCTGCTCCTAGTCTGCCTGGGTGGTATTTGTTAAAGTAAGAAGTGTTTCAGGTAAGTTGAGGAAACATTTGTTAACACCTGTAACTGTCTTTCTTCTTCTTCTTTCGTTCGCTTGAAATATATTGTCTATATCTGCAATGTTGTTTCTTGTATAAACCTCACTGTCTTTTGTAGTTCATACAGAGGTCCGTATAGTTTTGCTTCCAGTGTTGTTTCTCTGGACCAGTGGGTTTGCCTCAATATGTCATATTCGGGGCAGTCTTCAAGTATGTGCTCTGCAGTCTGGGGTGCCTTGTCCACACGGCTGAATTGCCAGTCTTGAATTTTGTATACATGTGGCTGCGGAGTCAGTTGTGTCCTGTTCTGAGGCGCAGAATGACAGTTAACTATCTTTCTATAGCTCAATCTCTCCTCAAGACTCCTCATCGGCACTTCCCTGGTTTTCATCGATGACATCTTCACAACACGAGTCATCAAGAAGTCTGAATATTATCTTCTAAAAACAAAATTCAGGCAATAATAACACTGAAACACCAACACCTTTCAGAAAATCTAGATGATAAAAAATACCATTTGCCAAACATTTTTGGAGTCAGTTTTCTGGGACACAGGTTAATGCTTCTGTATTTAGTGATTTCTGCATTAGAAACGCATCAAGACAAGAACAAAAAACTGTTAATACGTAAAAATATTTAAGTGGCAACAAAAATGTGGAACAAATAGCAACAAGAAATTGAGATGTTAAGCAGAGATTTGAATGAAGAATTTACATTTTCATCTTCTTTAAACCATAGCCGCCGGCCGTCAAAGCAGTCAATGGCCATCACGCCTGGTGGCGTCTTGTAGGGCAGCAACAAACTGATTCCACTTTGTTCGGTCGGTGGCCATTCTTCGTACAGTGCCCCAACTCTAGTTCATTCTTTGCATCTCGGTTTCCACAGTCCTCTGCTTGGTTGTTTTTGGTCGGCCTCTCTATCGCTTTCCTTCAGGGGTCCATAGCATATAGCATAGCTGTTCTTGTAATGGTATCAGGGTCCCTTCTGAGGACGTGGCCAACCCAACTCCAGCTATGATCGTGTGCATGTCCTCCTGGTTACTCCGAATAAGCAGGTCTTGGTTGCTGATGGTATTCGGCCAAAAGATTCGGAGAATTTTCCTTAGGCAGATTGTGTGGAAGGAGGACAGTTTCAATATTTCCATATCTGTTACTCTCCAGCATTCCGCACCATAGTGAAGCACAGAAAGCACACAGCTTTCATACAGTCTTAATTTGGTGTTTGTGCTGTACTGAGAAGACTTCCAAATGTTGTAGAGACTAGCAAAGGCTGTTCTCGCCTTATTCATTCTGTTGTTAATGTCCTTGCTTGTTCTGGCGTCTGGTGTTAATATGCATCCTAGGTAAGTAAATGTGTCTGTCTGTTCTAACTTCTGGTTCCTTATTGTTAATGGCTCAGGATTGCCTACAATGAGTGTCATGACCTCTGTCTTCTTCAGACTGATGTTCAGACCAACCTGCTGGCTATAGTTATTCAGTCTATCGGTTTTTCTTGGATGTGTTGATGTGAATGTGTGATTAGTGCAATGTCATCTGCATATTCCAGGTCTTCCAGTGTAGAAAACGTTGTCCCTCTAATTCCTCTTGGACTGCCCTCTGTTGTCTGGCGCATCACCCAATCTGGGTGATAAGGGGCATCCCTTTCATATTCCTGTTTTCACTTTGAAAGTTAGATTACTCAATCCAACACTGCATGTAAAGTTAGAATAGAGGCTTTTTATAATGGAAACAATGCAGCCATAAGCCCTCAGTATTTTCCATAGGCTGTCCCTATGTATGCTGTTAAAAGCCTTTTCAAAATCAACAAAGTTAATGTATAGCTGTCTCTGCCATTCTGAGCAATGCTCTATGATGTTCCTGAGGGTGAATATATGATCTGCACATCTTCTGTTCTTTCTAAAACCCGCTTGTTCTTTCCTCAGTTTATGGTCAACTGCTTTTTAAATTCTCTGGATGATTATCCTGCCTAGTATTTTACTGGGAACTGAGAGGAGAGTAATTCCTCTCCAGTTGTTGCAGTCTGCAAGGTCGCCCTTCTTGGGCAATATGACAATTATTCCTTTACTCCACTCAGTTGGTCTTGTCTCAGTTTCCCAGACTTATGCAAATAGCGTTTCTAATAGTTCTGCTGCTGGTTCAGGGTCTGCCTTGAATAACTCAGCATTTAAGTTATCGTGGCCAGGAGCATTTCCATTCTTTAACCCTTTGATTGCCATGATGATTTCTTCCTTTCGTGGAATGTCTGTATTAACATCTAGATCATTTTCTGCCTCAGGAGCATTCAAGTGTGTCTCTGGTGGTTCCTTGTTCAGAGTTTCTCTGAAATGCTTTGCCCATCTTGTTTCCTGCCCCTGTGCTGATGAGATTTCCTTGCTTATCTCTTACTAGCATTATATTGTTTGCACCTCGTTTTCCACTGATAGTTTTAGTTATTTTATAAACTGTGCTTTGTTCATTTCTCAGTGCTGCCTCTTCTGCCTGTCTTGCAAGGTCATCCAGAAATGTCCTGTTGTTGGCTCGGGTTTGACGTTTTACTTCTTTGTCCAGCTGACTGTACTGTTCGCTATATATTTCCTTTAACCTGGGAGACTTAGCTTCTGTTTTCATTTCCTTTCTCTTCGTTATGGTATTTAACGTTTCTGGTGTTATCCAATCTTGTCGCTTTCTTTCCTGGAATCCCAAGCATGACTCGCTGCTTTCCTTGTATATTGTTGAATTTCTGGTCGACATCATCAGCCGCTGTTCTTTCCTGGCTTTTGGCAATCTGATATCGTCTCTTTACATCAACCACGAAAGCTTTTCTGGTGAGGGGGTCCTTAAGTTTTGTGATGTTATATCTTTTCTGTTTGACTGCAACTGGGCTAGCAGAGTTTAACCTTCAGTTTTGCTACTACTAGGTGATGATCATTTCCCACATCTGCGCCTCTACTTACTTTCACGTCTTGTAATGCATGTCTCCATCTGCAATTGATCATTATGTAATCTATCTGGTTTCTGTCCCGTCCGTTTGGTGATTCCCACGTTAACTTGTGTGGAAAAAGTGTTCCTCCAATGACCAGGTTGTTAATACTGCAGAAGCTTATTAATTTGTCCCCATTCTCATTTACTGTTCCACTGCCACATTTCCACATTACTCTTTCGGTATAAGTATTGTGTGTTCCAACTTTCGCGTTGAGATCTCCCATTACTATAATAAGATCGTACCTAGGTGCAGTTTCCAATTCCTTTTGTAGCTGCTGAAAGAACTCGTCCATGACCTCTTTATCGGTGTCGTTTGTTGGTGCATAGCATTGTATAATTGTGGTGTTGGTGAATCTCCCTTTCAGTCTTGTTCTTATCAGTCTGTTGTTGATGGGTTTCCATTCCAGTAAAGACCTTTCCATTCCTTTCTTCAGGATAATATCTACACCTTCGTTGTGCTGACCATCCTCTCTACCAGAGTAAAGTACTGTTTCCCCTGTAGCTGTTTTCATTCTTCCCTTCCCGATCCATCTGCTCTCACTTATTCCCAGGATATGTAATTTGTAGTTCCTCATCTCTGCTGTGATCTGCATCAGTTTTCCTACCTCATTCACAGTTCTAACGTTCCAAAAACCAATTCTAGTTTTGTGTTTAGCAGTCGGGGCATCCGTTTTCATGCCAATGGCTTCCTGTCGGCTTTCACCACTGAGTCATACGAGCCTGAGACTCCGGATGTCCATCCTGCAAAGTTTTTCCATTTGTTGCTGTTTCCGTAACGTCATTTTTTCCATAGACAGGGGTGTCGGCACCTGCGCTAAAACCCCCAACCTGGAGGACCAGGGTACCAGCTTGTCTGACCCCTACCCACGCAGACCAGTCCAGCTTGGTTGAACCTACCAAGAGTAAAACTCCCACTGGCATAGCTCTGGGGGTTGTCAGGGTACACAAGCTGCCATACCACTATAAGGCATAGGTACCATTGATGGCAGTTACATTTTCATACTAGCAAGCAATTTAAATAGCAACTTTTTGTTTTTACAGTAACACTAGCAATTGATTTGGATGGAGGGTTTTGATTTGCAAAATATCCAAGCATGGAGAATTTACATTTTAGAAATAGCAACCAAACTGTAAAGCTCTGAAATATGAAGAAAAATAATATGACTTAGGACATAAATGATCCTATTCTCCAGTATAACAAGATTATTAATTACTCTCAGCTCAGTGCTGCAGTCAGGTCCTCCTTGATAAATCAACCTACTGACTCAAGAATGTGTTGACATCATTTGTCCTACCACGCTATTCATCTCATGCTTACTTACTGTTACAGGGCCTCTGTGACCTTTGAACTTGTGTATAAAACTACAGTCATCTGGATTCCACAGTTTGATCATATTATTCATATCTCCTGCAGCCTACAGGAAAAAATGTAAAACATAACCTATAATAAAGTATAAATATATTAAACTACTACAGTAAAACTACTCTAAAGAAGAGAAAAATACTTCTTATGATATATAATTAGAGAAATAAGAAAGAGAAGATCATCAACACTGGAATCTGAAAGAAAACCATGAAAGAAAAGTATCTTCAAATGGGAGACAGACCTCTTGTGACTTTGAATAACACAAAGGGAATTAGTCAGATATGTGTCACTGTACTGATCAAAGTCATGGACAAAAATGAGAAGACACAATTTGATAATGTACAAGAATAGGCAGCATCCAACTTGGCAATGTGGTTGTAGTGCTTGCCTCTCATTTGCAAAGTTACCTGGCTCAGGGTTTGAAACCTGGCAGCATCAAGCTCCAGTCAACCCCACTACACCTCACTCTGCTCTTGAACTAGGGATGGCAAAGGCAGTGAGGAATGGAACTGATCATCCCACTTCCATAAAAGCTGGACCTAGTCTCCCCGCCCGCCCCCCCCCACCCCCCCCGCCCCCCCCCCCATATATCATTATTTTTTTATTTAAAGAATAGGTAGGACTAAACTAAGAGCACAAATGTCAAGAACAAATGTACATGAAGAGTACAGATGCTTGGTAGATAAGTTCCAGAAAGGTAGAGATAATTAACAGATCACACTTCTTTTCTCTACACCTTTCAGGTACACACGAAGCACAGGCCTCCTATCAGATATTGCCAGGCTCTCCATCAATGTGCCTTCTGTTCATGTTCTCTCCGAATCTTTCTTTATTCTTCTTGTGCCAGTAAAATACCATTCTTCCTAAAATGTAAAAGATAATAAAAATGACTGCAGCTCTGTTCTTCTTCTTCTTTGATCCTTAGCCGCCGACCGTCAAAGCAGTCAGTGGCCATTACGCCTGGTGGCGTCTTGTAGGGCAACAACAAATTGATTCCACCTTGCTCGGCTGGCAGCCATCCTTCGCACAATGCCCCAACCATGGCTCACCCTTTGCATCCCAGCCTCCACAGCCCTCCGCCAAGCTGTTCCCGGTCGGCCTCTCTTTCATTTTCCTTCAGGGGTCCATAGCACAGCTGTTCCCGCGATGGCACTGGGGTCTCCCCCGAGGACACGGCCAACCCAGCCCCAGCGCCCGCCAGCCACGATGGTGCGCACGTCCCCCCGCCCGCTCCGAGCAAGCAGATCTTGGCCAGCGATGGCATTCGGCCAAAAGATTCGGAGAATTTTTCCTAGGCATGCCGTGTGAAAAGAGGACAATCCCGACATCCCCCTCTCTGCAACTCTCCATGCCACAGAGAAGCACAGAAAGCACACAGCTCCGATACAATCCTAATCCTGTGCCCATGCCGCACCGAGAGGACCTCCAGACGTTGTCCAGACCAAAAAAGGCCGTCCTTGCTCCGTCCACTCCGTTGTTGATGTCTCTGCCTGCCCTGCCGTCTGGTGTCACCACGCACCCCAGGCATGCGAAGGCATCCGTCTGCCCCAGCCGACATGGGCCCAGGGTTGCTCACACCGAGCGCCACGACCTCTGTCTTCCCCAGGCCGACGCCCAAGCCCACCCTGCAGCTCTGTTAGTCAAGAATAAAATCCTACAAAACCTGGGAACAGAGAATTATTAAAATAAGTACAGAAATAAACACTGTAATCATAGCAAGAAACCTGAACGAATCTGAATGCTGTAAATGAAATATCCTTGGCTTTTTGGCTTCACATTGCAGCATACATGCTCAACCAGATCGTTCAAGCATTCTGTCCTAACAACTCATCTCAATTTCTTCCAAAACACTCCATGTCAAGATTTCTGTCTATCTCCTCTACTTACTGAGTCGTTCCTTTTTTACCAAGAGGTGTAGAGGTTTGGAAGAGAGAGTGCCATACTATCCTATCAGTTGTCGCTCTCCTGGCCTGGTTCTCCATTCTAGTCCTCGGTCCTTCAGAGATTGTCTAATGTTGTCCTCCCAGCGGATTCTGGATCGTCCTGGAGGTTTGGATCCCTGGTTCTTGGTTTCTCATATTTGCCATGGTAACCAGTCTTCTCCCATTCTGCAGACATGGCCAAACCATCTTAGTTGGGACTGCAGGGGTTGGGTTTTTAGACCTTGACGTATTGTCTGGTTGCAGACCATGTCTCTTCTTGTTACTTCAACCACCTTTCTCAGATACCTCATTTCTGAGGTTTGGATCTGACTTGTGGGTTGTAGTCATTGCCCATGACCTGCATCCATACATCAAGACTTGGACTTAAGTGGAGCGGTATACAGCCATCTTCATTTTCCTGCCAACTTCTCTTTTGCTGAAGAATCCTCGATTTATGGCCTGAAAAGTCTCCCAGCTGCTGCTCTTCAGGTAGCCAAATCTTCTTTGGTGCCTCCCTTCCAGTCTGTAACAGCTCTGAGGTATTTAAAGTGGTTGACCTGCTCCAGCACCTTTTCTCCCAGCTTAATCTGATGTCTTCTTGCCTCTCGTGATATCATCATGGTTTGTTTTATAGCTGCTGATGACCATCCCTCTCCTCTCCAGCTCTTCCTTCCAGACCTGCAGGTTGGATTGAAGATGTGCCTCTGATTTAGCAATCAGGGCAACATCATGGGCAAATGCCAGCTCTGAAATACAAACCTGTCTCATCTTCCAGTACCCCACTGAATATTTTCTTGTCTTTTCCTTACATGTTTTGATGACATCATCCATGAGCAGTATGAACATATATGGTGACTGGATATCGCCTTGTCTTGCACCAGTGGTGGTCCTGAACTCTTCTGACTTGTGGTTTGCCGTCCTCATATAATTTCTGCAAGACTTGTAGAAGCTCTGTATAGCACATATCAGAGGTGCTGGAATGTTCTTCCTTGCCAAGCAGTCCCACAGTTTGCTCCAGGGGACCTTGTCAAATGCCTTTTCCAGATTCAAGAAACAAAGGTGCATCTCACCTTTATACTCAAAGGCCTTTTCACTCAGCTCTCTGAGTGTGAAGATCAGGTCTTGAGTACTTCGGTTTTCTCAGAAGCCACATTGAACCTCATCAATTTGTGGCAGAATTCTAGGGTAGATTTTACCAGGGACACTGAGAAGGGATATTGATAAGTCTCTTTTTGCTCGTCAGTTGATAAATATAAGCTCACTAGAACATCACCAGAGTTAAATGCTGTGTTGTTGTGTAACTCGTGGTTTGAGTATGGAATGTCAACTCGACCTACGCAGGGGTGTGTAAGCATGAAGTGAGAGTGTAATACGCGAATGATAAGAAGAGTTCGTGGTGTTGACAAATGGTCTTTTTCTTACACTCATGTATGGCTGGAAGTCATCGACACCAACGACTGTGTACCTTTGCTACAGTTTAATTGGACGTACACACTCGACAGCACGGATAGTGACAAATCACAGGTTGGCATAATACATCATGGTACAGTGGATAAATGGTCTTGCAATGATACATGGACACTCATGTAGAATAATAGCATAATGGACTGTCAGTAGACAAGCACTCAGTATTGCCCATATATATATATATATCATCTGAGTTTACTGACAAAGCACGTCAGATTATAAACAACATTCAAGATGGCTTCTAGACCTAACCTCGTCTAGCGAAGATTCCTTTAAATAATGTTCAGCACATATTTTTCATATAATCATATTGAACCGCTAGTAATGGGTTCTCATGTGTAGCGGTGATCTCTGGACTCATCAAGCGATAATACGGGGCATCCCTTTCTCTTCCTGATATTCCTTAAATATGTGAATACAAGATGGCTTCTCTCGTGAGCTGTAACTCACGTTTGGATACAACTAGGAATCTGTATTAAAGTTAATCATACATTAAATGTTCTCATTACTTTGTAGATTCTATCATGAGACAATTGACTTCACTTTACAATATGGTGCTGCTATGAATGAATGTCATCTTCATATAGTTAAATCTTCCCTTATTGAAAAACGATGGCCTCGTAAGAGTTCATAAGAAGTGCGTTTGTTTTACCTTGGTATCAGAAATATGATTCTGCCATTCCTTGGCAATAAGAATAAACACTGGGGTAAAGCATACAGGATAGGTCTAAACGTCTATCACTTTCCTCAACAATCTTGAGATCACTTTTCCCGGCGACAAGCCGATACAGAAAAAAACACAGCCCCATCATCAGGGCGAAGCCAAATCACGCCTCTCTAGCAACACATCCGCCGAACAGCCCTTTGACCTTTCCGGCGACAAAAGACCATATAGTTCGACTTAGACATGCAAAGATATTCAGATATAAGACAGACTCGTCCTACCCAGACAAACAATACACATAAATTCAGGCCATAGATACACTGAAGCAAGAACAACCTATTTCTACCCAAACAAAGAATAAATCGCAGTAAAACTGGATTCATCCGCGGAGTTCGATCGAAAGAGACAACACTCCTTTCAAGGGAAGTAACTCAATAATGACTTTTCCTTAAGCACTAAAAAGTATCTATTTTGTTTACAAAATATTTGCGAACATAACAAGCATACAAATGTATTATATTGTAAGATATCAAAGACTGCACGTAACAGTCTTGTCTCTACAATTTCCACATTGTCGGTTGTCACCCTTTTTGAAAGTGAGTGTTATGATGGCAATCTCCCAATCCTTTGGTACGGTCTTGTTGCACCAAGCTGCCTGTAGGACCCTCAGGAATAATAGGTCGCCTGTTGCTCCCATGTACTTAACCATTTCTAGTATAATACCATAATGCCCTGCTGCTTTGCCCATCTTGATTTTCTCCAGTGCTGCCTTCAGTTCTTCGATCTTGATGCCATATTCACTACCATTGGTTTCCTTTTCTGTGCTAGTGGTAATCATTTCTGATGTTTGACCTTGCTCATCATCAAGGAGTTCTGAGAAATATTCTTTCCATTACTTCCTTTGAAGCAGTAAGCAATTTGCCTTGCTTGTCCTTTATAAATTTAAGAGGGCACTGTTTTTCCTTTCTCATGTTCTTTAAGGTCTTGTAGAACAATTTCTGGTTTTCTTGAGCATCTTTTTCTAGCTTTTCTCCAAATTCTTGTCAGACTTCACCACATGCTTCTGCTGCAGATGTCTTTATAACATCCTTGAATTTAAGCCAGAGGGTTTCCAGATCATCAGGTTATTCTTCTGTGTTTTTCTATCTCCTCTCCAGGATAAAATTAACCGACTTCCTCCAGACATTGTCTCTTTTCTGGACTAAAATCTGGCTTAATTTTGACTTTACTGCTTTTTCCTGGATAAATAATTTACCGGACTTTCATTTGACTTAAACTGTCCAATGACCCCTGCTATAGTCTTTTTTCTATTTCAGATGGATGGCTTAAATTAAATTTGGTTTCTGTTTTTTGTAGCTGGTCGTATCTCAATCATCCCTGGCTGTCTCTTATAACTTTCCGGCAGGGTACCCTGGTTCTAATCATTTTATCCCTATATCAGAATACAGGATCCACATAGCAGAAAGAAAGAAAAGTCACATAAAGACATAAATCCAGTGGAACATGACTGACTTACCAAAAACTTTCCATCTGATGATATGGCCAGGCATAAAATATGGTCTGTGTGTCCCACATGTACATCTTCAGTTCCTTTCCGACCACCTTTGATAGTTTTCACCTTTAAACCTGTTTCTACATTCCCTGTGTGCCAACAGAGAAGAAAAAAAAAAGTTTGTTTCAAATCATACAGTACAGAGATGTAATAATAATAAATAACAAATTTATCTTTACTCGAAAAGATTCAACATTCCTCTTCTACTCTTCTCTACTTTTACTTTGACCTTTCAACTCTTCTCATTTCCCTTAGACCTCCAGTCAAGGACATGTCAGGTCATACTGATAGGCTCTTTCCTGGGGATAAACTTCCTCCATCCTCACCATCTCTCCTAAATCTCCAGCGGTTTTGGTTGCCTTCAAATCTGACCATTAGATATAAAAAATGTGATGGGGGCATTTACTGATGAATGTGATAAGTCTGGATGTGATACTTTTTGTGACATGCCAGATTTCTAAGCCTCAAAGCACGATAGATATTACATTTGTTCTGAACAGTCCAATTATTTTTTTTCTGGGAAAGAACTGCTGAGTTCCATACAGGTTGGAGACAGCCAAAGGAAAACTATCCTTTCTGGCAATGACACCCCAGTCAATTTTTTCAATCAGTGCCGCTTCCCAAACTGGTAAAGCTATGCACTTATTTAGTCAGGGTTACCCATCAGATCTGTTTGCCTTTTACTCTCATTTTTCTTATTTTATTCATACCAATGAATAGTCCTGTTTTGGTGCCTCCAAAGTGAGTTTGCCCTTACCTGCACATCATGTTGTCAATGCCAAAAGAGACACTGGCCTTCTGCAAAAATCAAGACTCCTTAGTTGTTTATTGAATGCTCGCTGTTGACCGCCCTTCCAATTTCTGCCTCACTACTCTGTCCACAACCACCTGTCACGAAGTGGTTTTAAGTTTATAGAGTTTGCCTGAATGAAAGCAAGACCCCTAGTATGAGAAAGTCTGAGAAGATAGAATTCAGATGAAAAATGACATGCCTGTGGACAGATGAGACTATTGACTCAAGGGATAGAACCAGGAGTTGACTCTCCCCTTGCCGCTTCGTGACTTCAGAAAAAGTTATAATCTCACTCCCTCTAGCTACCTTTAAACACAAGGATATAAGGTGTATAAAACGACCACAGACACCACTATACGGACCACATGTAGGTATAGTATAGAATAGAAGCTGATCCAGTAAATAATATATATATATATTTATTTACATACAAGAAAAACATAAAATGGCATCATACGTCATCAAGTCAGTCGATAGCGTGCACTGTTGCACGGCCTGAAAACAATGTACCAATTAGATTAGATAGACACTAGAAAGAAAAAAAACCCCAAATCACATTCACTCTTTCTGTCACCCTGCTGAGCTCAGAACAATAAAATGATTAGTGATTAAATAACTCTACTATTGTGGGGGCTGTCCACTTTAGCCTCCACTCTCTAATACAAATAAGACTCTTCCTCAACGAAAACATCTACACAGCTTCCATCTTGGTAGGCGATATGCGCCGCTAACTAACACCACTGGCGATGCTAAAATAATAGACTTGGAGTAACCCAAAGGCTCAGTGTCTATCCTTCGAGTGGACACTGAACAGACCCTACTGGTCCTGTCTATTTTCTCCCTCCTTCTCTCTCTCTCTATCTCTCTCTCTCTTGGTCTCAGTGTCTCTCTAACACTCGACGACTGATGATGCGGCGTCTCCGCTACGCTCTTCTTTCGTTACTTTCAGGACCTAGGTATGGTAACCCTGTCGCCTGTTCCTGAATTTGGCGATGACGATGCTGTTCAGGTATCAAGCCTGAGGTGCTTGATAAACTGTAGGAACTACTCTGCTGCTGACTGGCTTCTATACGTTCCCCTTTCAACCCGCTCCGGCTCTAGAGGAAAACCACAGCCGTGATTTCTGGCTGTTTAAGATTACACCAATCTCCCGGGCCACTTGCCGTTGCTGGAGACTATAATAGCGATAAGCTCTGGCTGTACGATAAATAAACCTCGTTCCCGCTAAAGCATGGGCACTTTACTGCAAGAGACCGTAGGTTATTTTCGTTGTGCTTCTGACGATAACTCGAGTCCTCTGACCCCTTAAGATATGTCTTGTTGCCGTGGGTAATTTTGCACATGGGCAAATTTACGCTCCCCCACTATTCTGCCGTCACCCGCTGAAATTAAAAGGAAATGCGTCTAATGTACACCACTCTAACATAACGCATCTCTAACCTAACTCCTCTTACTCAATACTCCACTCGTCATGTACAACAATACAAAAAAATAATATTACCCACGTGGCACTTAATCTCCCTCCTTCTCTCTCTCTCTCTCGTTCTGCATAACAATACATAAAATATTTCTACCCACGTGGCACTTAAATCTCCCTCCTCCTCTCTCTCTCTCTCAACTAAAATCCGCCAGCCAAATAAACAAAACCTGTCTGACGGGCCACATGGCCGTCACACATGGCTACCCACGAGTCAACATTTTCAACTCGGAAACTTCTTTTGTCCGAAATTCCGGGGTCTCCCTTTTTAACATTACCCATTGAGGTTTCCTGGCTTGCTCCAAAATTAAATTAAATCTCGCTATAGGAATAGTTTCCTCCCCTAAGCAGTATAATTCACTTACAACGTAAATCTGAACCCTCCGACAATATTTCTCACATTTAAGGCTCAGTAAAATAAATGAACACACCAGGGATTTCCCCATAACATTACATTAGTAAATACACAGAAATAAATGGTGGTTTACATAACATTCTACAAATATGGGCACACGTGTTTCTCACAACTTCACACACTCCTATCTACTGCCAAAATCCGAGAAAGAATTATACACACTTTTTTTTACATTTACATCGTTCTACAAAGAAAGTAATGAATGTCGCCGACGAACTTTTACTTACGGGCGAAGATTTCTCAAAACCCTACTAATAAGTAAAACGATTAATAAAACTCTACATACCAATTCATCGCTGTTTTTCCCCCAGTGGAGACGATAAATTACGTAGTCTGACGGCAGGCAATATTTCTTCAACAAGAGATTTGCCCACAGTTCTAACTGGCTATTTATACACCCAGGGAACCACTCCCGCGTATCGCCTACGCATCGGCTAAATTATCCGCTCGGGCCAATGGAAACGCTAGAAAAATAAACTAGCGACCTACGCAAATCGATTTGAAAAACAACGCGAAAACCACGTGTCTAAAAATTGCGTCACGTCCTGTGACGGCCGCGTGTTCTGACTTGCGTGCATGAAATGGCGATTTCCGTAAACAATAAAAATCGTGGAAAATCAGAAGAAAGTAAAACTGGTCGAATGTAAAATAAACCTACCATCATAAAACGACCCCATTTAATTAACCTCCTCAAAAATACCAAACACGATATATATTCAAATGAGAAGAAAAAAATGATGAAAATTCAAAATAAAAGAACAGGATCGGGCCGGAAATACAAAATAGACGACAGAATCGGGCCGGTTGAAAGACAGAATTACAGTGCGGCATCACACCACCGATGAAGAGAGATGGTGCAAGCAGACATCCTAATTCGACCCTTGTCCACTGAAAAGGACCCTGAGAGTTAGCTGCCGAGAATAACTCTGACTTTTGACAAAATTGCAGACAGATTTCACTGAATTTCACAGAGATTTCAGTATCTTGGGACTCTCCACACAACTGTGCTATCAACATCACCAAACATAATGTTCAGAAACACCTACCATTCTTCCCACTGGATCCCATTGAGGCTTATTGAGAATATGGTGTTAGGCCCATATTTTCTTGACCATCAGCTCACTAGGGGTGATGTGGTCAGCATCACGCCTGCCACCTTAACCTTCCCAGAAGTTGCTCCGGTACCCAATTCATGAGGCTGGGTTGACACCGGAGCCATTTGTGGTCTAAAAAAAAAAGTCCCGCCTCAACAGGGGAGTGAACCATGGACCACCAAGCTAGGAAGCCAGTGCACTAACCACTGCTCCCATTCTTCCCACTGCCCCATAATGAATCCAAGTCAGAATTCCAATGGTCACTGCCAAAAGTCTCACAACTTACCAATTGCTGCGTACAGCCACAATGCCCACATTTAGCAGTCTAATAAAGAGTGCCCAAATCTCCAGCACCAAGAAACAGCCTCTAGTTCTCACCTCAGTGCTTTGTCTACTGCTCCCTATAGTCTGCCATACTAATCATGCCTAGTAGTACTATCTCGACTGTTTGTTGGTGCAGCAATGAATTATCTTTGTTTTAAACCTTTTGTTTGGAATCTTGCTGTTGTTACTATGGGTGATATCATCAAGGCAACCCCACTACATGTGCACATGTCTTCATTTCGTGGGTAAATCCCGCTTTCTCTAGCACAAGGCTCATATTGACTTAGCTCACATTTTCCATAAGGCACAAAAGCTGTCATGCCCCGTAAGGTTCCTGTGGTTTCGAACAGGACATCTTATAAAAGGGGACTAATATGAGGTTGTGTATGTGGCTGGCAACCTCATCATGTCAAACAAATTGCTTCAGAAACCATCCCTGCAGGACCATGTCAATGCTTAGTCCAGGATTTCTGCAAGGGGAACAGCTGCAGTGGTAGCTCCATACTCCATAAGAAATGTAAAGAAAAATGATGACAAAAGCTGTCCAACCTCGACAAAAATGGGACAGAATCATTTCTTCAAGAATGTCAAACATATCTAAACAATTAGATATATCTTTTAATTTTTAAAAAAAAAACATTAACTTACATTTACAAATATTGCAGTCTTTACTTGCTGTAAACACAAACTTATCATCCGGGGAAATTACAATGGCCGTCAGTGGGAGACTGTGGCCCCGAAACACTCGAAGATCTTGTTCTTGTGGACAAGAGCACTGCAGAAATCAGTAAATTATAGCAGATAATAATAGACTGTGACAGTAAGGGAAAAACAAAAAGAATCTTTAATTCAAATGTCAAGTCAGTACTCTTGTATGGCTGTGAAACATGGAGAACAACAAAAACAACAACCAAAAAGCTAGACTTTCATAAATGGGGGCTTGCGTAGATAGAAAGATTAAAATGGTATGACAAGATGACTATAGCACGTTTCACTAGCTTTGCCCAACTTCAAAATGCTATATCTCAGCGACTATATAACGCATATAAGTGAAATGTTGTGTGTAAATTTGAAATGGTATAGACCCTATGAATTAAATTTTTCATTAAAATGCGGCCATTGGTTTCAATTTTTGTTTCTTTGCAATATAATATAAAATCCTACTTGCCAGCACACATCACACACACACATATTGAAATGTCTACAGTAAATTATACGACCTCATTTGCACATTTTTGGTTCATCAAGAAATTGGCATGATTTTTGCGTGAAATTGCACTTCTTGAACATAAAACAGTTTATTTCCGGTTTTACGCACACATTGTCAATCAGTGGCGTGTCTACAAAAGGTATTGTGCGGCTAAGTAGGAAAAATGAGTCTGCGAGTACATGTTATGACATTACAGCAAATCACAAATAGGATTTTAAAGTATTTCTGCAATAAAGCTACTCGAGGAAAACTATATCATTCCATTTCAAACCCACAAAAGAGGACTATTCATGCCTTGGGGATAAGCAAACGATCATTGCACCGCTGGATAACGACATCTGAAATTTGTAATTCCAGTGTTTTACACACGAAAAATAGGCCAAGAGTGGTGAATAATTTTGACAGAGAATTGATCCGCAGAGAAATTTGCAATATGTTTCACAATAATGAGGCAGTGACTTTAAGGAAATTGAAAATTTGATTAAGAAAGAATAATGACATTGAAATTTCCAAATCTACGCTATGGAGGACTATTAGGAGTTTGGGATTCACTTTTAGAAAATATGTTGGTGGTAGAAACCTCATTTGTGAGAAGCCTCATATAGTTGCAATGAGAAGCAAATATTTACGCGAGGTCAGAGAAATGAGAAGAGATTGTTATGATTTTGTGTATTTAGATGAAACTTGGATCAATGCGCACCACAGTAATGAACGAGAATGGCAATCATCTGATGGGACAACTAAGAGACTAGTACCAAGCAGCAAAGGACAGCGCCTAATAATTTCACATGCAGAAAGCAGCCATCATGGGTTTCTAAATAATACTGAACTCACATTTGTTTCAAAATCTACAGATAATAGGGATTATCATACAGAGATGAATGGCAAGTTATTTCAAGATTGGATTGTGAATCATGTACTTCCTTCCTTGGATAGACCGTCGTGTTTGATAATGGACAATGCTTCATATCACAACGTTGTGGCACCAGAAGATAAAGTTCCTAATTCATCAAGTACTAAAGATGTAATAAAGATTTGGCTGACCAAAAACAACATTCCATTCAACGAAATGTCCCTGAAGCCTGAATTACTTGGAATTGTAAAAAAGACACAGCATACAAAGATATTTCACATAGACACGGCAATCCATGAACATGGTCACAGATGTTTAACTCTTTAAGTCCCAGGCAAAAAGCAGAGTTTGGCCCAAACAAAAACGGCCACCACAGTGCTTTTTTATTGTTGTTGTTGTTTGAAAAAAAAAATATTTTTTAATGTTCATATGCATAAATACGAGTTATTTAAAATGAAAGTACTTCCTGTTGGAAATGACGTTTTGGGTTGTTAACATTGGAACAGAGCTCTAGACAGGAGCAAAAAATCCGAAGCCACTTAAATGGCTCCTGGGCCAAATAGGTCTAAACCCTGAGCCATTATAGTGGCTCTTGGGGCTTAAAGAGTTAAAATTGCCTCCTTACCATTCTCACTTAAACCCAATAGAACTAGTATGGGCTAAAATTAAGGAACAGGTAGAAACAGAAAATAGAACGTTCAAATTAAAAGATGTTGAAATACTTATAAAAGCCGCCATGTCCAATATAGCCAGGGATTATTGGAAGAAATGTAAGAACCATGTGTTACAAGAGGAAGAGGAATATTGGAAGAATGATGGTTTGTCCTTCATTCAGCCGAGATTGATTTTCAATTTCTCAGAGACATCTGATTATGATTCGGATGAAGTTTAATTTCTTTAAAGATGACCTTACCATTATTTACAAGCACATTAGAGGAGCAATGTTCCATGCTATAATGTGGAACTGATGACAAGAACCAGTGGATCAAGACATGAGAAGAAGACGGCGGTGAATAGGACAGACTGAGGAAACCTGTGAATAGCATTACAAAGCAGTCCTTGCTCTGGAACATGCAGGGTAAGAGAGGCAGAGGTAGACCAAGAAACACATGGAGAAGAGAATTGGAGACAGAAGTGAAAATGAGGAAAATGTGGAAAGAGTTTCAGCTGATGGCACGTGACAGGTCTTGGCAGGTGTTTGTTGAAGGCGTTAGCTCCTTAGGAAGCTAAAAGGTATTGATTGATTGATGACAGTAAAACCACAACAACAGTAAACTAACTTTCAGTACAATGCATAAAACAAAGATGAAACAAGGCCCATGCAATATTATATTAACTATAATTAAAATTAATTATAATTAATTTGCTGGAGCTGGGTTGGTCATGTCCTCAGAAGAGACCCCGATGCCATCACAAGAACAGCTATGCTTTGGACCCCTGAAGGAAAACGAAAGAGAGGCCGACCAAAAACAACCTGGCGGAGGACTGTGGAGGCTGAGATGCAAAGAACGAACCAGAGTTGGGGCACTGTACGAAGGATGGCCACCGACCAAGCAAAGTGGAATCAATTTGTTGTTGTCCTACAAGACGCCACTAGGCGTGATGGCCACTGACTGCTTTGACGGTCGGCGGCTAAGGATCAAAGAAGAAGAAGATAATTAAAAATCTGTTGCACATTACTCTCTCCTCCATTATATCTGACTGCAGCATATGCCAACAACTAATAAATATTTTAAATATACAATAAACCAAACCAAAAGGTCCTTTTTATTTGGACATGTGCCATAATATAACCGATGTTTGAATGGAATGCACCGAGCCAAAATTTTATTTATAAATCCTATATTTCCATTATTTGTGCATGGGGCCGGCAATCTCCTCATGATGTCAAACAAATTATGGCAGAAAAAGTCTCTACTACAACAGGGCCATTTGCAGTGGTGGTTCCATGCTTCCCAGGGAGAAAAAATTAATGCCCATTATTCACAAATTGATTATCTATATGTATTAAGATAAATATCTGAATATGTGGCATCGTGCTTAACTGGCACAATTTTTTCCAACTAGTTTGATCATCAATCCATTGAAGACGGATATTTTTTAATAGCACTTTAACACTTCTCTTTATCTTTCCTTTGTATGGCTCACACAAAAATACACATGAGTGGGAAGAGTGCCTGCTTCTTGGGGCAAAGTTACCATGTTCAAAACCTCGTCTACCCAGATGTAAATGGCTACCTGACTCTGCTCTTAAGTTAGGGAACGAACAAACTTTCATTTTCAGTGTGCCACAGCTGTTAAAATATTAATAATAACAAAGAGTTATATCAGTTGAATTATGTTATATCTAGTAAGGCTCTTCTGTTCATCTTCCCTCCTCCCCTTAAAATAAAGAGTTATATCAGTTGAATTATGTTATATCTAGTAAGGCTCTTCTGTTCATCTTCCCTCCTCCCCTTAAAATAAAGAGTTATATCAGTTGAATTATGTTATATCTAGTAAGGCTCTTCTGTTCATCTTCCCTCCTCCCCTTAAAATAAAGAGTTATATCAGTTGAATTATGTTATATCTAGTAAGGCTCTTCTGTTCATCTTCCCTCCTCCCCTTAAAATAAAGGCCAGGCCCACCCCCCCATATATTCATAATAATTGACCTTAGGTCAAACTTAAGTGAATGAATGACTGGAAGGAGAAACAAACAAGATATGCAAAACGCAGAAAACTGAAAAAAAAAAAAAAAAAAGACTTTCAGGGCTTTTTTTTAAGACATGACCATTAAAGATGTCAAACACCATGTCAATTCTTCCTGTCTTGTACCATCAGCTCAGTCTGTCCAAGGTCTTCAACAAACGCATGTCAATTCTTCCTGTCTTGTACCATCAGCTCACAGTCTGTCCAAGGTCTTCAACAAACGCATGTCAATTCTTCCTGTCTTGTACCATCAGCTCACAGTCTGTCCAAGGTCTTCAACAAACGCATGTCAATTCTTCCTGTCTTGTACCATCAGCTCACAGTCTGTCCAAGGTCTTCAACAAACGCATGTCAATTCTTCCTGTCTTGTACCATCAGCTCAGTCTGTCCAAGGTCTTCAACAAACGCATGTCAATTCTTCCTGACTTGTACCATCAGCTCACAGTCTGTCCAAGGTCTTCAACAAACGCATGTCAATTCTTCCTGTCTTGTACCATCAACTCACAGTCTGTCCAAGGTCTTCAACAAACACGTGTCAATTCTTCCTGTCTTGTACCATCAGCTCAGTCTGTCCAAGGTCTTCAACAAATGCATGTCAATTCTTCCTGTCTTGTACCATCAGCTCAGTCTGTCCAAGGTCTTCAACAAACGCATGTCAATTCTTCCTGACTTGTACCATCAGCTCACAGTCTGTCCAAGGTCTTCAACAAACGCATGTCAATTCTTCCTGACTTGTACCATCAGCTCACAGTCTGTCCAAGGTCTTCAACAAACGCATGTCAATTCTTCCTGTCTTGTACCATCAGCTCAGAGTCTGTCCAAGGTCTTCCTCATCATTTACATTTCTGTCTTCAGTTCTCCTCCATATGTGTTTTCTACCTCCACTTCACTTAGGTAAAGATAAAGGTAGTCCCAAAGCAGATACTTCCGTAGGGGAGTAAAGTGTTAGAGACTTCACCATACTAGGTCCAGCATCGAGAGATGGGGTGACTAGTTCCCTTCCTTGCTGCCTTTTCCTTCCCTAACTCAGTCAGGTGTGTCATGTCCATCACCAACATCTAATCTCTTGTTCCACTGGCACTTGTCTAGTTGCCTGTCCCAGGTTGCTATTTTATCTCTGCGATGAACAAGTGAAGGGTGGGCTTTAATCAAAAATACTTTATTATTGCAAAAATACTTTGATGACACAGGCTTAAAGTGGTTGTCAGTTCTGTCCCTAATAGCCATTCTTGTGTCATTAATCAACACTGATCCCATGTCGTCATCATTTTCCCTAGTGCTCCTTATGGAGCCACCACGGCAGCTGGTCTCTTTGCTGGTAGCCTGCACCAAGCAGTCACATGTTCTTGCAGCTGTGGTTTCTATGGCAACAACATAAGACATGGAAATGATGGTAGCTGTTTTGCATTCTTACTTGTCAGCCATGCATCATCTTCCCCTATATTTTTCATCAAATTCAGATTTTCTGTTTATATAACAGTAAGCCACCCACCAAAACATGGTGGGGAAATAATCATCTTGTGCTCTTTCTGCAACATCTCCTGATGATGGCAATAAATCTCCCTGCTGTCATTTCATTCTTATAAATTTCACTTCACAGTATTGAAACAGTGTGGTACAAAAGCATAGAAGCATCTATGATGAGCAATTTAGTTCTCATTCCCCAAACAAGCGCCATGAAACAGACTGCAAATTTGGTGTGAAAAGATGGGACTAATGTGACGGATAATAAGGAAGTTAGTATGGTTAATGTTTCAACATCATGTACCCCTACTATATCATGCAAAGGTGTATTATCAGTAAACTACAAATGTTAGCTATCTTGTATTACAATACAACCTACTATGTCATGCTGAAGACGGCTTCCAACTGCATCCTTCAGGGTTTCCTCATCAGCTTTCTTCTCTGCCTCTGAAACAGAGTTCAAGGAAGATCAAGACAACAGTAAACTGTATAACAATGAGAAAACTGGGCCAATAAAATTGTGAATAGCTGTTTTACCTGACCATAGCAGCAAAAGCACTTACACAGATAAGGTCTTCCTCAGTGCAAAACAAGCATGACAATTTATTATGAAATTGGTCATTTCATTTGGAATACATGCATCCCACTGTGCCAAGTTCTATGAGAAGGTGATAAGTAAATCAAAGACTGTGACATATTTGGAGACTGGAAATCATTTTTGCATCCTGCAACCTTTATTCTCATTTGAATGCTCTTCTGTTTATGGTGTGTCTCTGCAAACATTTTTCTGGTTCATTTCTTAACTCTTAGACTCCACTGCAACGCTCTGAGCGTTGCAAAATGCTGCACGCTGTGCCCTAGCAACTCCCTGAGCGTGACTTAAGAATTCTCGCCAAGAAATGCAGAAACTTAACCATGTAAACAAATCCATGTTTTCTAAACCTAACAGGAACTTCCGTTAGTGATGTCCGGTCTTTTTATCGAAGAAATTGGAGCTGTTCACACGTGTTATTTCTTTGTTATCGAATTTATTAGCTAGTCAAGTGTGATCCGATTTTGAGAAAAATTTGTGTGTGGTTTTAGCGTTATGGCAAGTCATATTCCTATTAGTTCTGTGCCTTCTTGACGAAGGTCTGCGTCTAAAGCATTAAGTTTACTTGAAAATATAATGGAGAGTGAAGATGAATTGATGGACTCTGATAATTTTTTATCAGATGATGGAAGTGTTTCAGGCATGTCAGACACTTCGGATCTAGGTGATGAGAGGGCGTTGCCCCAGCCTGGCCCATCGAAAGGTAAGAAAGCTAGGCTTACAACACCAGATGACTGGTCACAGGTTGCTGATGATGTTAGAAGTACGGTTAAAACTTCAAACAACTTTAGATTTATCCCCAAGCCACGAGGTACACAAACAGCACCAGGTGTAAACCCAGAATATGTTGATGAAACATCAACACCACTGGATTGCTTTTTGGCACTTGTCAGAAATGATGTGATGGAATATATAATCACAAGCATCAATGAATATGCCACAAGATGTGTACAGATGAACACCCCAGCACAAAAACAATCAGTGTATAACAACTGGAAACCTGTAAATAGGCATGAATTTTTAAAATTCATTGCAGTCACTAATTCAATGGGGTTGGATAAGAGACCAAGCATACGCGACTACTTTTCAAGAGAGCCAAGCTTGTTTACACCTTTCTATTTCAAAATGTTTGAAAGAAAGAGATTTGAGGCTATATATCACACAATGCTTCATGTGGGAGATGCAGATGCTGAAGGAAAGAGCAAAATTGAGCATTTTAAGGACATGCTATGCTCAAATTTCAACAGTGCCTTTATACCATTTGAAAACATTTCAATTGATGAAATGATTATTGGTTTCAAGGGGCGTTGGAGATATAAGCAGTTTAATGCATCCAAGCCCAAAAAGTATCACATAAAAAGTTTTGGATTGGTAGACAGTGCCACTGGATATGTACTGAATCTGCTCACTTATTATGGATCAGATACATCATACAATCCAGAGTGTGATTCTGACAGTGGCCATGCCATTAAAATCTTCAATACCCTCCTCGGCTGTATTGGAAGTGGATATCACATATATGCTGACAGGTATTACACCACCAGAGCTTTAGTTGATTTCCTTCTTGAACACAAATTCTATTTCACAGGGACATTCCAGACCAATAGAAAAGGTTTTCCTCTTGCTCTGAAAGGTCTTTCCTTGAAACATATGGAAAGTCGGCACTGGGTCTCTAAAGATGACAGAATTATGTGCACTGCATGGAAGGATAAAAAGGCAAAAATACCTGTGGTGATAGTCACTTCAAATGGAAATGCTGAAGACATTACACACAGGCAAAAAACCAAACCATCCACTATCCATAGCTACAATATGAGCATGAATGGTTGTGATAAGGCTGACCAGATGTTGAGTTATTATGGACTCCACACAAGGAAAAGCAATAAATGGTGGAAGAAAATATACCACTGGATAGTGGAGATTTGCTGCAATAATGCACATATTCTATATGTTTTGTCTCGACCAGAGGGCGCTAACACAAGTGGTGCAGCCAGTACACTGCATAAATGCACTAAATGTGCTAAATTGTGCTATATCTAGTGTTTGTGTTTATTTCAAAAAAAGGATTACCTTGATGTTTCAAGACTGAATGGTAAGTTTTAATGACTACAACATTAGCTGGCCATCGGTAAGTGCACATTTTGCTTTCAATATTTTTGTGTTTTTCAAAAAACATTCATCATGTTTTAATGTCTACTAACAGCATGTTTGTTAATACTACAAAATAAATTAATAATTACAATTCTCCTTCCATTCCCCTTCATGTTGATATATAATATGTGCTAGTTCAAAGGAAAATTCACACAAAAATTTAGACTGAAATATGAACACTTCACTCTATAAAATTCTGCCCCAAAAAAAGTCTGGCACAGCGTGCAAAATAACTCTGGAATGAAAGAGTTAACGCTGTCTATGATCTCAATTTTGTCCCAATCTTCTTTACAGACAGTCTCAAATGATCCTTTTGTTCCTGATACACAGCCAAACAATTTGTATAATTGTTAGGAATCTATGTATGGCTCTACAGTCTGTTTCATAAAATTCTGCACACCGTCATTTGTATAAAAGCTCTGTATAGTTTCTTATCATTGTGACAAAAAATCATGTTAATGCATCCAGTTTAAAATGTTTATATTTATTCTAGGTGGCAGACTACGTCCAAATCTGGGAAAAAAACCATATCAAGCTGGTCTCACAAGGAAAATCTGCCTCAAGAAAATATAAACAGCAAGGGGAAATTTCAACTATCTACTACTAGAAGAAGTGATTGCTTTTAATTCTTTGTTAATCTGTATATGTATGCTATTTAAGCAAAATTAGAATGTGCAAGTCAAGATTTTAAGACATTGGGGCTTGTTGTTGTTGTTGCTTAACTTTAATTGCTGAGTTTGTCACAGCCACTGCTAAGCTGAAGAATTTGCATGTTGGGAGGTGATGTACAGGGTGTTTGCAATTGTTGGGGTGCCTGATACTAGTTTTATTCTTTCTATGTCGAGTACTGGGCATGTGAGCAGCACATGTTGCACTGTCTAATATAGCTGGGTACAGTTGCAACAATTAAGCTCTATGAGAGGTGTAATTTGCTTAACGGGAGGAGACAGTGCATTTTAAGTCAAAATAGAACAAAAATTAAAACTGGGATTAGTCTGGGATTCTGATAATTTATATTCTCCTGAATTTAAATATATCAAAATCATTTATCAGAACACATTCTAAAAGGTGTATTTGATTTTGCAAACTGTATTTTCTTAAGAAATTGCGCTTTTCCCATGGAGAAAACCATGAATTTCTCAGAACCTTGTTTTATGCTACTAATTTTCTTACAACTTGCTTATTTCACTGTCAATCAACAAGAAATTTGGCACAGATAGCTTCCATTGGATAATAAAAATTTAGTCAGACCTAATTTATGATAGCTTTATCAAAATGTTACGGGGAGGTTTAACCCCCAAAAATGAAGAATTTCATTGAAAATATCAAATTTTAGATATATATTGCACTGGAAAGTACATTCATTTGCCCACATTTCTTTATGTTTATTTTCACTAAAACCTTTGTGGATGATTTTATATAAATTTTAAAAGTAGGTCAGGTAAGTTTATTGTTTACCTAATTATATATGCAAAATATACAAATTGGTATATCTTCGCTTCTAATGCATGGATTTTAAAAAAAATTTCGGTATTCATTTCCCTGAAGTAAACCTAATTAAAGTTTTTTAAACATCATTTCATGTGTAAAAATAATTTTGATTGGCTAATCTGTGTTAACCATGCCCAAAGCCAGGGCTTTTCAGCCAATCAGAAACGAGCTCTCTATTCGAAGTAAACAAAGGCAGGTCAAATTCTAAAACGTGCTAAAGCAGTGACCATTGCAGTGTGTGAAATAATTCTTTATTATTTATTATAATGGATAAAAATTCACGAAAGAGAATGGATCGTTCAAAGAAAAGAAAGTTTCAAGGAAATAGGTATGTGAAAAAAAAGTTAAATGAAGATAAGACTATCAAATTTGTAAACTGCGAACCACTAACAGCGTTTAGGCCTACTGTCATACACAATGCTAGTAAGTGTGAGCCTGTGAGCACTTCTAGATTATCATCATCTTATCAAAAGCTACACACAAATATCCTAGATGATGAATATGCTGATTCAAATGTAGAAGGAATGAGTGGATACAGGTTGTATAATATAACACAAGTAACTGAGCTGATTCAACAATTTCCATGTCCATCTTGTTATGAACTATCAGACACTGGAGATAATTTTATAATTTCAGAGAAGCTTGTAGGTCTAGAGAGTCAGCTTTATATAATGTGCTCACAATGTAAACATGTTATTACCATGAAGAAGAACTCAGAAAATGTGAACTTGAGATTCACTTTTGCAATTTATAGCATTGGATGTCACATGGAGAAGGGAAGGAGACTTTTGGGGAACATGAATTTGCCACCACCAGTAAGTAACATAAGAAGTACCACCTACAGAAAAAAGATATTGGAAGTCACCTCTATAGTTGCAGATGAGTGCAAAGCAGAAGCAGCAGCAGAAATAAAACTGTTAGAAGGTGAAGATGTAACAGTTTCATGTGATGGTACTTGGCAGCGGCGAGGCTTTACAAGCAAAAATGGTGTGGCCACAGTTCTTTCTGTTAGCCAAAAAAGACCAGCAAAGGTGTTGGATGTAGAAGTAAGCAGCAATTATTGTGATAGCTGTATGAAAGCAAAGAGCAGAATGTCAAACCATGAATTCAAACTCTGGAGTCAGAATCATTCAGAATCAGGAGAATGTGAGAAAAATCATGACGGTACTGCAGGTTTGATGGAGCCATATGGAATATTAAAAATCTTTAATCGTTCAGAAAAACAGTATGATTTGTGTTACACAGGATATCTGGGAGATGGGGATTCTAAAAGTTACAAGACAGTAGCACAGCATCAGCCACCCATTTACCATGGCAAAACTATAAGAAAGCTTGAATGTTGCGGACATGTTCAAAAGCGAATGAGGAAGATACTTCTGGATAAAGTATCAGAAAACAGATGCAAGAAGTTCACAGAGAATGGGAAAACTTATACCGGCATAGGTGGAATAGGCAGATTGACCAAGTTAGCCGTAAAACGGATTCAAGGACACTATGGGGCAGCCATACGCAGAAAGGTAGGAGATGTTCCAGCAATGAAGAAGAGCATATGGGCAATCTGGAAACACAGACATGGAATACATGAAGACTGTGATAGTTGGTGCCCTGTGAAGAAAGACCCAGCTGCAGATAATAAGAATCAACTTCCTGAATTTGTGTGTTCTATTATTAAAGAAGTTTTTGAGGAACTTGCAGCTGATACCCTTCTGGAAAAGTGTGCTTATGGTGGGACTCAGAATTCAAATGAATCATTTCATAACCTCATATGGTATAGGTGCCCAAAGAATGTTTTCATTGGAAAAAGTAGGCTGCAAATAGCTGTAAATGATGCAGTGATTGTGTACAACTGTGGGGAACTGAGGAGAAAAAACATCTTTGATAATTTAGGTCTAAACTTTGGTAAATATGCTTTTCAAATATTTGTGCAAATTGACAAAAAGCCCATACAGTCTGCTGAAATAGAGAATTTAATGAAAAGTAAGCTGCAAAGTATGAAACAACCCATGATATCAATAAAGGAAAATACCAGAGATGATTCCTACATAGCAGGGGGATACTGAGGTGAGTAAATTTTGTGTAAAAGTGTAATTCTTCCCTTTTTTCTTAATTTTCTCAAAACCGCATTTTTCACACAAATGTGGGTACGCTGCCCATGATTTCTCAAAAACTATTAGTGATACAGTAATGAATTTTGGGTCACATGCTGTACACATAGTGCCCATAAAATTAAACTAAAATAAAGCATATATGTTAACAAACTACAAAACTGTTAAGAAATATCTAAGATACCCCCCTAAAAAGTTACAACTATTTGTCGAACGGTATGTTAAAATCCCCAAAAAATCAGATATCAAACCAATCAAAATTATTTTAGTATAAAATCATTATCATATATGAACAAATGAAACAGTCAAATTTCATAACTCAAGCTGTACTCACATTTGAGATATCTTGGGCAACAAAATACCCCCAAAAAGCCAAAATTTGCCTTTTTTCTACCGTTTTTCCACCACAGACTGCCAGTTTTCAGTACATACCTAGATGTTTTGTATTTTTTTCAGTCATTTTGCTTGTATAAATGACCAGATATAGCTATTATCTTATAATTCTGTGTTTTTCATTTTGGGGGTTTAACCTCCCCTTTATAGCAAATAACGTAAAATTTTGAAAAATGTTTACCATATTTAGATACTAACTTAAAAATTCTAAATTTGTCTCGTTTTGGTGAGGCGTGTCCCGTTCAACCTAGTCGGTTATATTAGGGCGCATGTCCAAATATAAAAGACCCTCAAGTCTAGGGAATTGCTAGTCATCATCATCAGCTTTCAAGTCCCTATCAGAGTCAGGTACCCTTTTACAGCTGGTTACACTGGTGCGTGACACCTGTTCCCTTCCTCGCTGCCGTTGCCTTCTCTAACTCAAGATCAGAGTCAGGTACCCTTTTACAGCTGGTTAGACTGACGCGTGACACTACCAAGCTTTGAACCCGAAACCCATGTTAGAGATTTCACCATACTAGGTCCAGCATTGAGAGGTGGGGCCTACCTAGCTATAAATGGGTACTTAACTAGGGTTCCCATTCGTCCCGTTTTTCCCGGGACAGTCCCGTTTTTTATAAAATGTCCCGGTGTCCCGAATTTATTCCAAATGTCCCGCTTTTTAAGGGTCCTTCCTGAAAAAAAAATATTTGGGTAACGGATTTTATTCCGTGTTTTAGTAGTGTTACTTTATCAATGTCCGGTTACAGTGGACCCTCGGTTTGAATCTCGAACAAACATTCTGTACTTCAAAATGCAAGAAAACACTGTGAACAATTTAATTGGTATTGGTTGTCCTGCACATTTGATACATAATGCTGTGCAGACTGCTGCGGATTGCTTACCTATTGATCTTCAGTTAATAATTAACAAGATTTACCAGCATTTCCACATTTATTGTGTACGAGTTGAGGAACTCAAATCATTTTGCGAATTCACCAATACAGAATATAAAACTGTTTTGGGTACCGGTAACAGCAAGACAAGATGGCTCTCTCTCTCTTGCCTGCAGTCCAGAGAGTTATTGAAATTTTCCCTGCATTGAAGTCATATTTCCTTTCCATTCACAAATGTCCTACCAGTCTTAAAAATTTCTTTGAAAATCCACTTTCAATTACACTCCTGCATTTCATTGCCAGCCAGTTAAAAACCTTTTCTGATACCATCAAATGTGTTGAAAAGCAAGAGACAACAGTAATTGAAGTGAAGGATGAAGTAAACAAACTGGTGGAAAAATTAAACTACAGGAAGGCAGAAAAGTTTCTTACCACTACTGTGAGAAATCAGTTGCAAGAATTAGAAAAAGAAGGACACATAACAGTTGAAAAGTTTCAAAGCTATGCAGTAGATTTCTATGACACCTGCATTGAATATATTCCGGAGTGGTGTACACTATTTCTTATGCCTCTTCAGTCTATGGATTGGATCAATTTGAAGGGAAAGGAGTCTGTGACTTGGAAGAACATCCAAGAAAGCTACATATTCATTAAGACAGTGTCACCAAATTTTACTGTGAATGAAGAGGACTTATTTGATGAGTTTGCATGTGTGAAAAAATATTGTGAAAGCAAATTTGATGTGTGGAGTGAACTGAAGGATCAAAGTGTCAGTGAAAAATGGTGTGAGATGTTCGCTCATTTTACAAAGCAGGATATAAATGCTGAGAACCTGAAATGCCTAGTTAGTTTTTGTTTGGCACTGCCAGGATCCAATGCAGCTGTTGAACGTGTTTTTTCATTAATAAATGCGCTTTGGACAGACGAAAAAAACAGACTTAAAATTGAGACAGTGAAAGCTTTAACCATTATAAAGACCCATTTTAAGGATTTCTCCTGTGCTGAGTTCTATGTCCAAATATCAGAAGACAAAAAAACTTCTTGAACAGGCCCATAAATCTGATAAATATTCTGATGAATTTGAAATATAAACTTGACTATTGTGTATTTTTTAAAGGTGCGATTTTTCTAATTAAGTATGTTTGTAATTTAGAATTCTTTTTTAAAGTGGAAGTTGTGTTAGTTAATGTGTGTATTTTTATACCAGTATCTTATTTTAAGTGCAACATACAACGGCAGCGAGGAAGGGAACAGGTGTCACGCATCAGTGTAACCAGCTGTAAAAGGGTACCTGACTCTGATCTTGAGTTAGAGAAGGCAACGGCAGCGAGGAAGGGAACAGGCCACCCCCACCTCATAAAGCTGGGACCCGGTACATCGAAGTCTATAATACTTCACTCCCCTGCGGCAGAATGTGCTACGTGACTACCCTTACGGTTTAAATTAACGGCAGGCGAATGGCAGGCGTGTTTTAAAAAAAATTCTTAACAACGGGGGAGGGCGGAGAGCTCACAATGTGAAATGACACTTTTTCAGTCAAGAAATAGTACGGTGCTCGAATTGGGTAATAAATTGCCACTATATTAATTTCCCGGTGAATTAACGCACAAGAACCAAGTTATCAATATTCTACTCTAATGCTCGGTAAACTCTCTGAAGCTGTTTTATAGTATTAGTTTAGCTGTTTGCTAATCTTTCTTTTTTTCATTCTCTGATAAGTCTATGTTCTAGTATCCAAAGAAAGTGACTTTAATGTTGTTAGCTAATCGTTTCAGTTTATTCTTTGTTTTCAGTTTGAAGGTAATCATCCAATGCCGGCAGTGTTGATCAGTGAAATTATGATGACTGAGGTGAGGGTTTATAGATTTACTGTTTAAACTGGATGGGTATTGCTGAAAAGGTGATGTTTACTGCTGTAATTTCTGCACATCTGGAGTAATTCAAGACATTTAAATTTAGATTTTATAACATTTAGCACACTCATAGAAATCAAGGCTGTCAAAAGCAAATTTGTCTAGCCTTCTCGTTATCTCTTAAAAGGCCACATATGATATACTCAATTGAAAGACGATTAATAACCGACTCAATAAGAAAGTCCTTGCTCTGGAATCTCCAGGGTAAAGGCAGAAGACTTTAAACACATAGAGAAGAGAACTGGAGACAGAAATAAAGAAGAAAGAAAAACACCTGGAACTGATGGTAGGAGGGCAAGAATTTGAATGCTCCCTGGGGAGCTAAGAGCAAAGATAATGATGAATGAAAGTGAATGACAGGTTTCTTAAACTTGACAAACCTTCTGCCTCTATTTTAGAAAGGTACTCCTTGGCCAAACGCAAGCGCTTCTGCTGAGCAGTCTCCTCCTCTTCCTCGTCTGAGCTGTAGAACTTGCCTCTTGTCTCAGTGAATTCAGCGCTGCTGAGGTAAATCAGAATTAAGATTTCGTATTGGGTGAAAATTTGTGCCAAAAAAAAAAAAAAAACAGCTTGTGTATTTTATTGATAATTAATATTTCTACCAGCACAAATACTTCCATTACTTTAAAACAAATGGTGTGTATTTCTAAACATGACTGTCACACTGTTTTCACACATGTTAATATTATCATTATCAGACATATCAAAATTTAAAAAAAAAATTTAAAACACAGGGTAACAGTGGCTTTTACTGCATAAATGGAGATGAAAAGAAATCAAGTCCAACACAAAAATATTTCTACTTTGTATTAAGGCAGTCCGACAGTATAATTCAACATGGAGAACAACAAAAACAGCAAACAAAAACTACAGCATGGGTGCTTGCACAGAGTCAATCAATACCCTTTAGCTCCTCAAGGAGCATAGGCCTTCAACAAACACATGCCAAGTCCTCCTGTCCCGTGCCATCCGCTCAAGTTCTTTCCATGTTTTCATCATTTTCACCTGTTTCCAGTTCTCTTCTCCATGTGTTTTTTGGTCTACCTCTGCCTCTCTTTCCCTGTGGATTCCAGAACAAAACTTCCTTGTAATGCTATCAACAAGTTTCCTCAATGTGTGTCCTATCCATCACCAGTGTCTTCTTCTCAACTCTTGTTCCACTGGCACTTGTCTGGTTCTTGTCATCAATTCCACATTTGTGACTTTGTCATACCATTTCAGCCCTTCTATTCTACGCAAGCACACGTTTATAAAAGTCTGTAACTTTTTGGTTGTTGTTTTTGTTGTTCTCCATGTCTCAGAGCCATATGATAGGAAACTCTTTACAGAGCGATACAACAGGAAGCAATCTGATCATCAGAAGAAGTCCCCCCGTCCGATATGACTGACTTCACATTTGAGTTGAAGATTCTTATGTTCGTGTTGGACTTGATTTCTCGTGTTCTCCATATGTTTCCCAATGCAATGAAAGCTCCTCTTGCTTTTTGTATTCTTATTTTGATAACACTGTCTGTCCCTCCAACTTTGTCTATATTACTTCCAAGATATGTGTACACTCGAAAAGCAGCGGCTGGGAGACTTTTTCAGGCCATAAATCGTGGATTCCTCAGCAAGAAAGAGGTTGGTAAGAAAACGAAGATGGCTGTATACCGCTCCACCTATGTCCCAGTTTTGACATATGGATGCGAGTCGTGGGCAATGACTACAACCCACAAAAGCCAGATCCAAACCTCAGAAATGAGGTATCTGAGGAAAGTGGTTGAAGTAACAAGAAGAGACATGGTCCGCAACCAGACGATACGTCAAGGCCTGAAATCCCATCCGCTGCAGACCCAAATAGAACAGTCCCAACTAAGATGGTTTGGCCATGTCTGCAGAATGGGAGAAGATCGGCTACCACGACAAGCATGGGAAACAAAGAGCCAGGGATCCAGACCTCCAGGACGACCCAGAGTTCGCTGGGAGGACAACATTAGACAATCTTTGAAGGACCGAGGACTAGAATGGAACCAGGCCAGGAAGAAGACAGCTGATAGAATGGTCTGGCGCTCTCTCTTCCAAACCTCTACACCTCACGGTAGAAGGGGAACGACTAAGTAAGTAAGTAAGATATGTGTACGATTCTACATCTTTTAGTGGTGTTCCTTCAAGTTCAACCTTGTTATAATTTCTTGCATTTATTTTCATAATCTTCGTCTTTTCCCTGTGTATTTTCAGGCCCACTTGTTGTGACCTCTCATCGAGAATTTTCATTTTCTCTTGCATCTGATTATGGTTATGGGACAGAAGAGCCAAGTCATCTGCAAAATTCAAATCATCAAGCTGTCCAGTCAGATTCCACTTCTGTTGTGTGATGTTGATGTTTTCACAACCCAATCTATTGCTAGTAAGAAAAGAAATGGAGACAAGAGGCATCCCTGTCTCACTCCCGTTCTAATCCTAAACGGCTCTGTAAGTTGTCCTTCATGAAGAACTCTGCATGTCATGTCTTCATAGATCTTCTTTATTAAGTTAATGATCTTCATGGGAACTCCATAATGCCTCATCAATCTCCAAAGCAATTCTCTGTCTACACTGTCAAATGCCCCTTCATAGTCCATGAAATTCTCAATGTGGCCATCTGGTCTGCACAGGATCTATTTTGTCGAAAACCTGCTTTTCATATCTGTTGCTTGTCTATGGACTCCCCTAATCTCCCCAGGATGACTCTGTTTAATACCCCTGCTGGCACTGATAGTAACATTATTCCTCCACAATTTGTGCACTCTTGTAAATTTCCCTTCTTAGGTAACTTGACAAGATAACCTTCCTTCCATTCTGCTGGTATTTCCTGACTTTGCCAAGTAGAGGTATCAATATCTGTTTTGATGGCCTCTGCTGGAATGCAATCTGGACCAGCTGCTTTTCCATCTTTCAGAAGCTTTATGGCTTTCTTTATTTCTTCTCTACTTTGTCGTTCACAGCTGATTTGTAGCTTCTCTTCTGCTGGCTGGATGTCTGGGGGATTAGTTGGAGATGGTCTATTGAGAAGTCCCTCAAAATATTCTATCCATCTCTTCATTTGTTCTTGTATATTACTAAGCAATTTTCCATTCTTATCTTTTATGAGGCCATTTGCTTGCTTATATTTCCCTGTTAGCTTCTTTGTGTTGTTGTACAGGTCCCTCATATTTCCTTTGGCTGCAGCTTCCTCTGCTTCCCTTGCCAAATCATCAATATATTTCAACTTGTCTCTTTTGATGTTTCTTCTTACTTCTTTGTTTGCTTCTATGTACACTTCATGAGCATTGGCTTTGGAGCTTCTGGTTTTGTTTCTGTTTAAATCTGCTTTCTTGTTTTTCCTGTCTTCTATCTTACTAACGGTTTCTGTTGTTAACCATGCTTTGTGCTGATGTTCTCTTTTTCTCAGTACTTCTTCACATGTCTAGTTCCATATATTTTTTACTTGTTGCCAGTGGTCTTCCGTATCTGTTTCATCTTCCAGCTGTTGGATACTGTGATTGAAAATTGTTCTCATATTTCCTGATTTCTTAGATATCCCACATTATACTGTTGTCTGGGACCCAAAGATGCAGCAATAAAGAATGCAGTCAGCAACCCATAGCTTGACTGCTTGCATCAGGATCAGCGAACCAGAGCTGGTCAAGACCCTACTCCACCTCCACGTGGTGGTCCTGGAAACAGATTGCATCACTGCAGTCTGGCTGAGCGAGTAGGGATCGCAGTGGGAAGGCAAACCCGGTCCCAAAAAATGCCGTGCAGAAGTCGGATGTGTTGACCGAAAGGTGCAGATATCACAGCTTATGCGTAAACAGACACAACGCAACCACCATCCTTTTCAGGACGAACGAGGTAGAAGAAGAATACTGTTGTCTATAGCTATATGCTGTTGTAAATTTCTTGAGTTTTAATTTTGTTTTAGCCAACAGAAGATGATGGTCTGATACAACATCTGCTCCTCTACATACTTTCACATCATGCAGTGATGACCTAAACTTCTTGCTTATGCATATGTGACCACAGAGTAGAAGGCTTAAAATGGTATGATAAACTCCCTAGTGTGGAACTGATGGAAAGAATTAAACAAATACCAGTGAAACTGGTGAAGAAAACATTTTAGTGTTGGATAGGACATTAAGGAAACCAGCTGACAGCACTACAAGGCAGTCCCTGTTCTGCAATCCCCAAGATAAAAGAAATAGAGAGCCAAAAGCACATACAGAAGGGAGTTAGAAACAGGTTTAAAAACGGATATAGAAGACATAGAAAGAGCTTCAAGAATGGCACAAGAAAGAAAGGACTGGCATGTGCTGACTGAAGGTTTTTGTTCTATAGAGATGTATAGTAATGATGATTTTCATTTTTCTGATTGGCAGTCCAAACAAAAGCTCACAACGTTCAAAATGAGTTTACAGAAAGTGTGGCTTCTTTTCAACTAAACACAAAACAGAAAGTGACAACACTGAACCACTCACCTGTCAACATCTGATTCACTTTCCACCTCCTCTGTAAGTGCATTTGTCTTACTGGTCTTATTTTTTCCAGCATCTTTCACACTCTTTGTTTTCTGAGCCTAGATGAAGTCCAAAAAAGAAAAGAAAATCTGAGCTATTACGTTAGTGTCTCAGTTTGTTATGCCCTGTCCTGAGTCGAAAAAATAGTTATCTGTCCCTGCCGGTCGAGAGTGTGATAGTCGTCTTTGGGTTGGTTTCTGTTCTCTTCTGATAGTCCAGGTAGCTCTCTTTTTCTCAAAGTATGTGACTTCATTATCTTCTTGTTCACATTCTCCTCCCTTTTTTGCAAGTTTATCTGCCTTTTCATTTCCGGGTACACCACAATGAGATGGTACCCACTGAAGTATGGTTCTCTTTTTGGCAGCTACCTTGTTTAGTTCATTTCTCAGATGCGGGAGTTTTCCACCCTTGAGAGCTTGCAGGACAGACAGTGCATCTGTGAGGATGACTACCTGGTGGCAGTCAGAGTTGGTGTTATAAATCATATTTGCAGCTTGCTCTAGAGCTTGAACCTCAGCTGTATAGTTTGAACAGAATTTACCAGTGGGAATGTGCCTAGTCTCATAGTGGTTGTCAGGATATGAGATAAAGATACCGGCACCTCCATTCCTAACAGCATTAGTTGCTGATCCATCTGTAAGGCATGTATCCATGATTGATCGGGATAGCTTTCTTGGATCATACTCAATGTAGCAGTTCGTTTTTGCAGATCATTATACTCACATCCACTTGTGAGACCACTGACTGATGTATTAATTTGGAGGGCACTGCTGGCCTGCTCCCATGGTACAGGGTATAGGGTGGGCTTCAGTGGTGTTGTCTTCATGGATAGGTCTTCTTGATGCTGTCTTATAAGTCTTTTCCCCCGATGCACAAAGCTGCTACGCTTTAGACGTCCCAATGCCAGATCATCTAGTCTTGCCTTCATTGGGTGCATTTGCATACTGTTGTACTTTTCCATCTGGATCATGGTTTTTGTGTCTCTTCTATGGGCCTGGACATAATACATACAAACAGTAAATCTTAACTATAACAGTCAGTGAACCTAATAGCTGGCAAGCCGCAATGCAGTTCCCTGGGTCTTTGAGAAAACAAAGAAAGAACAGGATTCCTGCTCCCTGTTATAAGAAGTGATTAATATGATTGGTCTGGTTTTAAGGACCAGTTTTCATTGCACACGGACAAACCCATCAGTGCTCCAATCTCCTACCTTAGATCACAGAAAGAGGATCTCAGCACAGTGCACGAGCTCCGTAGCACTAGCGGGGATCCAAATGCGTGTATACAGGAATCACACATTCTATAAACATTTTTGTGGTGGGTAGGTTTCCTAATTTTTACATTTTGCCAGGGCAGCAGCTATTAAGGCCTACTCTTTACGATTTCCAACTGCCGAAGGGACTTTTAATGTGTGCAACTTGCACATGTACACGAGACCTCCTATTTTTTCTTCCTTATCCAAGAAGATTAGGTATCAGATCTCACTATCCAGGAGATAGGGGGGAAGGGGGGAGAGGAGAGTATGACATCATTAGGAACCACTGGCACTGAAAAAAATGTCCATCAATTATATCCCATGTACTGGGAGCAAACCTGGTACCTTCAGAACTAGAGGTGAATGCCATACCTCTTAGCCACTCCAACCCCCTAACTAACTAATATGAAGCACTGGCAACCTCAACATGTAGGCTAAGACTAATTGCTCCAGAACACTGCAAGAGCCACAACAGGCTGATCACCCGTTTGCCAGTCACTTCGATTACGGAAACAACAGCAAATGGGTTGGTTTGCCGTTGCCCTAAAGACGCCACTAGGCATGATGGGAAACAATGGCAAAGAAAACCTATCTGCTGTTGCCCTAAGACGCCACTAGGCGTAATGGCCACTGACTGCTTTGACGGTCGGTGGCTAAGGACGGAAGAAGAAGAAGACTGCAAGAGCACATGAATGTTTTTGGTGCAGGCTTCCTGCTAGCAGAACTGAGAATAAATTAATGAATGAGTTTATCTGATGGTATCTACTGCCTCTGAAGACATATCAACTTTAGTTATTAAAGGCCTGTGCTGGGGGGGGGGGGGGGGGGGGGGGGGGGTGTCTGACTCTTCGTTGCCTGGAAAGTTGAAATGGGCTGGTATCCATTGGACTGTGCACTTGAAGCATTTGACCAGGCTTTCAAGTGAGTTTATCAGATCTTTCAATCTCTTAGCACCAAAATTGCCCATCTGATATTAACGTGCCAATGTACTGGAATCTATTAGCGTGCTTCAAAACGGCCCCGTTTGGTTTGAACTTACACTGTAGTAATAGTAATATTAGTAGCCTATGCCTAAGACATGCATTACAAGATGTGAAGGTAAGAAGAGGTGCAGATGTGGGAAGTGATCACCATTTAGTAGTAGCAAAACTGAAAGTGAATCTAAGACGGGCTGGACCAACTGTAACTACACAGAAAAGGTTTGACATCAGCAAATTGAAGGACTCTATTACCAGAAAAGCTTTTGCGACCGACATAAAGAAACGATATAAATTTGCCAAAAGTCAGGAAAAGACATTGACTGATGATGATATAGACCAGAATTTCAACACCATTTCAACAATATACAAGGAAAGCAGCAAATCATGCTTGGGATTCCAGGAAAGGAAGAAGCAAGACTGGATAACACCAGAAACATTAAACACCATAACGATGAGAAAGGAAATGAAAAGAAAGAAAACAGAAGCGAAGTCCCCCAGGTTAAAGCAACTATACAGCGAACAGTACAGTCAGCTGGACAAGGAAGTTAAACGCCAAACCCGAGCCAACAAAAGGAATTTCCTAGACGATCTTGCAAGACAGGCAGAGGAGGCAGCACTGAGAAATGAACAAAGCACAGTATACAAAATAACTAAATTCATCAGCGGAAAACGAGGTGCAAACAATATTACATTAGTAAGAGATAAGCAAGGTAATCTCATCATGACAGCAGAGGGACAGGAAACAAGATGAGCAGAGCACTTCAGAGAAACTCTGAACAAGGAACCACCAGAGACACAATTGAATGTTCCTGAAGCTGAAAACAATCTAGATGTAAATACAGACATTCCACGAAAAGAAGAAATCACAGCAATCAAAGGGTTAAAGAACGGCAAAGCTCCGGGCCATGATAACTTAAATGCAGAGCTATTTAAGACAGACCCTGAGCTAGCAGCAGAACTATTAGAACCACTATTTGCACAAGTCTGGAAAATGGGGAAAACACCATCAGAGTGGAACAAAGGAATAATTGTCAAATTGCCCAAGAAGGGAGATCTTGCAGACTGCAATAATTGGAGAGGGATCACTCTTCTCTCAGTTCCCAGCAAAATACTAGGCAGGATAATTATACAGAGAATTTCAAAGGCAGTAGACCACAAACTGAGGAAAGAACAAGCAGGATTTAGAAAGAACAGAAGATGTGTAGATCATATATTCACTCTTAGGAACATTATAGAGCAGTGCTCAGAATGGCAAAGACAGCTTTACATTAATTTCGTTGATTTTGAAAAGGCTTTTGACAGCATACATAGGGACAGTTTATGGAAAATACTGAGGGCTTATGGAATTCCAAGCTGCATAGTGTCAATCATAAAAAGCCTCTATGCCAACTTTAAGTGTAGTGTTGGGCAGAGCAACCTAACCTTTGAGGTGAAGACAGGAGTACGACAGGGATGCCCCTTATCAACCACTCTATTTTTAACAGTCATAGACTGGGTGATGCGCCAGACAACAGAGGGCAGTCCAAGAGGAATAAGATGGACAACATTTTCTACATTGGAAGATCTGGAATATGCAGATGACATTACACTACTAGCACATTCACATCAACACATCCAGGAAAAAACGGATAGACTTAACTCTTTCAGGACGTAGGGGTTTTCCCATGTTTTAGGCAAGGAATTTTTTGCGACTCAGATTTTTCATATAGTGTTACCATGTAAGTGTCAGTTATTTCAAAGTTTTTAACAAATATAGTCATGTTATATATATTTAAAAAGGAAAATGAATGAGGATTCTGAATATGTTCAGTTTATAAATTTAAAAAAAATTTTATGAGTATAAAATAGTTGGAGACTGTGAAGAAAAAATTTTTACAAAAAAAAAAAAAAACATATCAGAATTACCCACTCAAGATAGCAAATCAATCACTTATGTTATCCAAGATACAAATATTTGTAAACTACATTCATTTTGGAAATAAAATACATATGGGTTCATGTTTATACTCTAACTAATTTTCAATTGGCTTCAAGAAAAGGAAAGACACTCTTTTGTCACAAATTTTCTGCGGCACAGGTTTTTCATATCGTGTTAACATGTAAGTGTCAGTTATTTCAAAGTTTTTAACTGAATATAGACATGTTATATATATTTAAAAAGGAAAATGAATGAGGATTGTGAAAATTTTCAGTTTAAAAATTTACAAAATTTTTATGAATATAAAGTAGTTAAAGATAAGACAGAAAAATAGTTTACTAAACAAAAAACAAAACAAACATATCAGACTTACCAATTGAAGACAGCTAATCCACCATTCAATATAGAAATCACTGTAAACTATATCCATTTTGGAAATAAACCACACATCAAGTTTATACTCTAACTACTTTCCATGTGTCATCCAGAAAATGAAATACACTCTACTGTCACAAATTTACAAATAATTGAAAAAGATCACAAAATGTGATATATATGCTGAACTGCTCTCACAAAGAACACTCATTACACCCCAACTTATATTTACAACTTAGCTTTAGTGTGCCATTTTAGGAAACATTCATCTATGTGCAGATGGGGGTGGCAAGTGCATCCGGCACAATAATAGTTTGTCCTTTTCCTGTCGTCAGGTGTACTGCAAACTTTACACCTATTGAACTTAGTGCTTCTTTGCATTATATGTTTTGCACCCTCCAGTCTTACCACGCCCACTCTTCCTGATATAAACACCTTCATTCTCTGAATCCATATCGCTGGAAGATGAACTAGACCTAGAATTATTAACACTGAAATCGCTACTGCTGTACCCGTCTTCATCTTCGCTGAAATGTTCTAGCAAACTAAGGGCCTGCTGAGCACTTAGACGAGCAGGTCGCTTGCGAGAATATGAATTAGATGCCATAGAAAATATGTATCGAAAATAGGTAACCCAAATTTTGTAAAACTTAAACGTGGTTGCAATCGTAATTCGCTTGTATTTACTCGAAAGAGTAACGCTAGAACTCTCCCACGTTAGAAATAATAATAAAAATGGCTATACTTCCGCTTACCAGTCATCGAAAACTTCTAACTGTGATGAAACGAAACAAAAACTTAGTTCAAACATGTCGACCAAGATTCGGGGCCTCCCGTCATCTGAGGCTAGAAATATCGACCAAGAAAACTGGTCGATCGTCCTTTAAGAGTTAATAAGTTTAGCCAGCAGGTGGGCTTGAACATCAATTTAAAGAAGTCTGAGGTCATGACGCTCAATGTGAGCAGCCCTGAGCCCATATCAGTAAGGAATCAGCAACTGGTACAGACAGATACCTTCACATACCTAGGAAGCATAGTAACACCAGACGGCGGGGCAGGCAAAGACATCAACATCAGAATGAATAAGGCAAGAACAGCCTTCTTTAGCCTAAACAACATCTGGAAGTCCTCCCAATACTGCACAAGCACAAAATTAAGATTATATCAGAGCTGTGTGCTTTCTGTGCTTCTCTATGGTGCGGAATGCTGGAGAGTTACAGAGAAGGAAATGTCGAAATTGTCCTCTTTTCACACAACATGCCTAAGAAAAATTCACCAAATCTTTTGGCCGAATACCATCACTAACCAAGATCTGCTTACTCGTAACAAGCAAGAGGACATGCACACCATCATAGCTGGCAGACGCTGGAGCTGGGTTGGCCATGTCCTCAGAAGATACCCCGATGCCATCACAAGAACAGCTATGCTTTGGACCCCTGAAGGAAAACGAAAGAGAGGCCGACCAAAAACAACCTGGCGGAGGACTGTGGAGGCTGAGATGCAAAGAATGAACCAGAGTTGGGGCACTGTACGAAGGATGGCCACCGACCGAGCAAAGTGGAATCAATTTGTTGTTGCCCTACAAGACGCCACTAGGCGTGATAGCCACTGACTGCTTTGACGGTCGGCGGCTAAGGATCAAAGAAGAAGGCCTAAGTAAAGTTACTCGTAGTCGGTCAAACATATTTTACTTACCTTAAACCCATGCTTTCTTTTACGAGATTTGAGGAAAAACGACATAGCCGAATTCTCAGCTCACAAATGTTCAAGCTATTTTAAACTGCACAAATTACTGATCAAATGTTGAGAATGTAAATAATACTGGGTATAGCCTACAAGTTATGACAGTACTATCAACATGTGAGAACCATGCATGGGTGGAATGAAGTTATCGAGATTTTACCAAAACCGGGAGTAATAAACTTTTTGCCTATTTGCCAGACTAAGAGATTGTGTTTGAACTTGGAAATAACAAATTTTCATTATTTATCTGGAAATTTCACGATAGCCTCCAAAGTTCGCCTTGTGTAATTACTAAACAATGACTAAAGTCCTACCCTTTTTCATTCCTTGAGGAGCATGGGACCACGACTATGGTGACCTCCATGTAGGGATTCTGAATCAGTAGCGTGCGAGCTCGGGCAGTGGTGGTTCTTTGACGAGTTGTTTTGCATGAAAGGGTTGACATCCCTTGTGCATCCTCAATTTGATCGTCTCCAATGACAGGACTGCTTGGGGTGAAGGTACTTTCATTTTATTGTCTCATTAGAACCCATTAAAACGACTTGGGGCAGGACTATACGTATCTTCATTGCATTGTTTCAGCTTATAGGTATCCGAAACCGGCACCTAATTGTTAGTAAATAAAAATAGACGATTGCCTGCCGCTTCTTCGTGTACATTTACGTATTTATCTCGATTTAGGCACCTGCATTGCGTCCTGTTCTGCAAATGATAAGGAAATATCCTAATCGCCATGTTTCCACAGAACCTGCCTAAGGAATGTTCTCCAAATTGTTTTGGGACAAATGCCACGACCAACAAAGAATTGATTATCCGGGGCGATCAATAAGGTATGAACACCATCATGGCGAATATGCTCTGCGATTGAGTTGGCCACGTCCTCAAAAGATACCCCGACACCATCCCAGAACTGCTATGCTATGAACAGAAGGAAGCGAATGACAACCCAACCATAAATAGCTTGGCAGAGAACTATGGATGCTGATATAAAAAGCATGAACAGCGTTGGGGCAACGACACGATGGATGGCCACCGGCAGGCAAAGAGGTACACGTTTGTTTCTGCCCTATAAGACATCACTAGGCATCACTGTCTCTGACTGCTTTGGTAAGTTAGCGGCTACAGATCCAAAATGAAGACTGCATTCTTGCTTCTGGGGGAAAAAACGCCCGTAGAATCCTTATAAAACAATGTTGGAAACAACTCACTTTCAGAATTTCATACAATCTCCCTTTCTGAGAAGTCAACTTGCCCACTAACTGTCATTTTATTTGTTGTTGGGTTATGGCTAGGTTTATTTTAGAGCTGATATTGCATCTTTTTTTTTTTATAGGATACAAGAATTATTTTCTTCCAACACTTTTTTTTTCACTTCTGAAACAGCATGCCAGAATTTTCCACGAGGGGGGGGGGGGGGGGGGGGGGGGGGGGGGGGGGGGGGGGGGGGGGGGGGTGGGGGGGGGGGGTTAGGGGGGGGGTGGGGGGGGGAGAGGAATGTCTTATCTTCATTTTCAAATTGTAAAAAAAAATGTCTCCCTAAATGCTAGGGAACTGAAACCACTCAGCTGATAGATAGTCCCGCCCTTCAGTGTCGATAACCTTTGACACAAAGAGGTCATCAAACTGCACAAGCAACAGGCTAGTTCGTTGAGTTTAGCCAGAGAGACCAGGAATCTTGGAGTATATTATAACGATGCTGGAGAAAAGTTTAAACATTGATTTCGTTGTATGGTTTGAACAGTTATCAGCGGCAGGTCATTGTTAAATTCCTTGCTGGTTGTCTGACAGCATTGTTGCTTCTTTTGAACAACACGGGAAATTGTTACACTCCACCTCTCACAGCCGAGATTTTGACTCAAATGACCGGGAGACTGATATAACACGGGATTTTTTTAAAGAACAAATATCACTTTCAACCCTTGATGGGTTATAATTAGGATATATAGTGTAGTTAATTCAAGGTAATAATTTTGCTTTCCCATATAAAAATATGATATCATTTCCCCACTCCACTCAGTTCAAATAGACTGTAAAATTGTGTGAATGTATGTGTGTGGGCCCTCCCCTTTCCAAAAAAAATCAAAACAACAAAAATACATTCTTTCACAACTACAATGTTTTAACAAGGGGGAGACGTGTGGGAAAAGCCCGTCGATTACGGATCATTTACGTAGTGATGGAGTTTTTTCGACAATATCCATAAATATTGTGTCTTAAATAAATAATTTACTGCCGTTTGATTAACATGTATACATTTTTATAATATTTAGGAAGTTAACAAGAAACTTTTGAATGAAACAGTGCAACGTTAATGAAAGTTTATGTATTTAACGCACAAGTCAGTTTTGTCAGAAAGATGGCTCTTAAATGCCAACTATCACGTTTGAGTCGTCATTCAACGTACTCGTTCAGATACTTTTCCATTTGTTTTGAACAATTTAATTCATTAAGGACTGTATCGACTGACATAGCGCATATATCTCTTCATACCCTACGGTCTCTGGCGTTTTAAATAAGCCGTATCTTTAATTTCTTTTCGTGTCATGTGATCTGTTTGTCGAGGTATGTCTCTCCTTTTTCACTCTGCCCTCTTCTTTTTAATTCAATAATACATTTTAATATTTACTATTTCATCATCATCATCATACGCCGGTCGCCTTAACCTTCCCAGAGTTGCTCTGGTACCCAATTCATGAGGCTGGGTCGACCCCCGGAGCCGTTTGCGGTCTAAAAAATCCGTCAAATTGGGGATCGAACCATGGACCACCGAGCTAGGAAGCCAGTGCACTAACCACTGCACTACCGCAGCTTACATTTAGCATAATTACTTCTTTTTTTTTTTAATGTACAACCGTTATTACTCGAAGCGAGAATCTCCAGTTAGTAGGCTATATCTAACCTGAGACTGATTTTTACGTTAGCATCCCTTTTTTCCTGTACACTGACAGGCGTCCATTCGCCATTGCAGGCAGATACTCGCTGTCTTCGGAGGGTACCCATTAGAGCTGGGTCGGTTCAGGAGCCGCCAGTCCCTGGTCGACAACACTCTTTCAAATGTCTTCGCCAGGGCTCGAATTAATCCAGCCCAAGTCCCGGTTGACGACACTCGTTCAAATGTCCTCGCCCGGGCTTGAACCTGGATCACCCGATCGCCAGCACAGTGTGGTAACCATTACACCAGCGCGGCTCCTGTATTTACTATTTAAATTTTAGAATATATTAGCTAGTAGTAGCCTCCTTCAGTCATACTGCTATGGGAACGCACCATTGAGGTGACAGCCCTCAGCTGCTTTTTCTCCTGGTGTCATTTATGCGTTTTCTTTTTTCATCTACTTGTTGTAAGAGCTTCATTTCATCCAATCTGATGTAGCGCCATAGGGAGCATCACTGTTTGCTGTGACTGGCAGATTCATATAACCAAATTGATTTCTCACATAAAGGCTGTCTCAAGCCTCTCTCATCACTCATATATAACCACATCCATGTCATAAAGTTTCTCCTTAAAGGGGCTGGTAAAGACCATTCTGTTAGTCTGTTCCTCTTATGGGGCCATGACCTGTGACACCAGCTACTCCCATCGCGCCCAACCATCCACAATACACTCTGCACATCATCACAACAACTGAGGAAGACTTGTACCTTTATCAGAGAGGCAATGTGCCGTCAAGAGCTAACTGCTCACAGCTAAAGGGATTATACCATCACCTTATGGAGCCAACATTTTAGAGGGCAAGGTTTACAGCAGTGATCCACAAGCTTTCTTTACTTCACAGCTCACTTAAGTGACCTTCAAAATTCCATGGCCCACTGTGATGGTATGGTAAATATTTACACATTCACTGCAATCATAAGACCTAATTTTTTTGTTATGGATTGGTGGATGATGATAACTCAACTTATTATTTGTAAAATTTTACTGAGAGATTATTTTGTACTATTTTACCATAACACATATACCAGTGTATGGTGTATTTTGCCTGGTGCCATAGCATACCAGGCAGATACCCGTGGCACCCCACCGGTCAAAAGTTTGCTTGTCTTTCTCACATGAACACATGTCTGTCTGATGTTTAATCAGTGGCCAGTTCTCAGTCTGAAAATTGATGGGAAAGTTCATCAGAAAAATCCCCTCTGGGTTCTTGTTAAGGGCTTGACTGTTTTCAGTGATAGGTTGTCTCCTGAGATTATGTCCTAATGGGACCTTACAAAAACGGAAATTTCAGTTAAAATGGACATCGGAATGCGATAGCGCTTCAGTAGGAATGGTCAGCAAGGAATTATTCGGATGGTCGACTCACTCACCTAAATAAAATTAAATGGACATCGGAATGCGATAGCGCTTCAGTAAAACTCAAGGAATTATTTTCGACTCCACCTATTTTGTTATTACCAAACTTACACATTCCATTTGTAATTCAAACAGATGCTTCAAATTACGGCATCGGGGGATGCTTACTACATTGGTACGAGGGTATGCCACATCCGTGTTATTTTGTCTCGAGAAAGCTGTCCCTAGCTGAACAGAAGTACGCAACCGGGGAACGTGAACTGTTGGCTGTGGTCTGGTGCCTGGAAAAGTTGTCGAAGTACCTGATTGGCACGCATTTTTACATACAAACCGACCACAGCCCACTAACGTACATCACGTCCAGGACCATGCGAAATGCGAGAATCAACCGCTGGTACTTACTTCTTCAAGAATTCGCCTTTACCATTCTGCCAATTTCTGGACGTGACAATAACCTCACAGATCTGTTATCCAGGAACTATACAATACACATGGACAGCATCACATGACTTTTATTTAGATTGTTATAGTATTCATTATGATACTTGTTTGACATTTTTGTAATTTCTTCACGAGATGTGAAGAAGGAGATGGATAGGACACATATTGAAGAAACCTGTGATAGCATTACCAGGCAGTACTTGTTCTGAGAGGTAGAGGAAGAACAAGAAACACATGGAGAAGAGAACTAGAGACAGACATGGGAAGACCTCGAGCAGATGGCACAGGAAAGGAAGACTTGGCACATGTTTGTTGATGGCCTATACTCCTTGGGGAGCAGAAGGGTGGTAAATGATGATCCAATGCTTACCCCATATAGTTTGGGGGGGGGGGGGGGGGGGGGGGGGGGGGGGGGGGGGGGGGGGGGGGGCTCTGAGAAGACAATGAAAGAATTGGGTTACTGTCGTAAAAGGTGACAAATCTGGGACTGGTAACATAATTATGTAAACAACTGGCTACAGAAACCACTGCAATGGGCTTTGATGTACGCTTCCTCAAAGGGGGCCATCTGCAGTGGTGTCTTGATAAGGAGCAAAACAGGAGATAATGATGATGATCCAATATACAAAATGCAGCCTGGTGTGCTGCCATGTTGTGTTTATTTAAGATTTAAGTAATACCTCCACCCATGTTCTTTTGGGTCTTCTATCCCAAGTCTCTTACATTCAGACATTTTATGTCCGTGCTGCTGGCTGATTGGAATTCATCATCTTCGGTATCGATACCAACTTATTATTTGTTTTTCAATATATCCCTTCCCTGGTGCTGTCACAACTATCGGACCTCGTTTCTCATCAGGACTTTTCTTACACTGATTAGTGGTTATTCTCAGATATCTCTTACATATATTGATCTTTTGTTTTCTTTGGTTACTGTAAAGATTTGGCACTGATATCACAATTATAACTTTACTTAATTATTAAATTAATTAAACAAATTTTAATTTAAATTGTTGTATAGCTTTGGCTTCCACAGGCTTAATATAGTAGTAGCCCTTTCAGTCATAACTGACTATGGGAATGCCCCCCTGAGGTGACAGCCCTCAGCTGCTATTTTTTCCATGGTGTTCCTTTCGACGTGTTCTTTTCTCTTCTGCTTGTTATGAGCTTCTTTTCACCAAATCTGAGGTGGCACCTTAGGGAGCATCGCCACTAGCTGGAATGTCATCTCCAGGGTGCGAGCTTGGGCACCGTTAGACGGAGATCAAGCTGTAGCCCATGCAGCATGTCCCTTCTGTCCACGTAGCTGGTAGGTCTAAAAGAACGGCAGCAGTCGATACAGTTTGGTACCAGCGACGTCGCAGGAGTTGACAGAATAATGTCAAATCAACATTAGACTGCCTTAAGGACTCCGACTCTGCATTTATCCTCGGGGTTTACTCCCGACTTAATTTATAATGATTCAAATATTATGCTTATATCTTGATTAGAAGAAAAGTTATGGATTTTAAAGTTAATTAAGAATGTGTGTTTTGTTTTTTGTTCACTATTTTCTCTATCCTAGTTGCTGCCTTTCGGGGGTACAAACATGGCAAGTGCTTTGCTTTAACATCAAGCTGAGAAGCATATTCCATAGTGTACAGATTACTGGAATCAACAACAGAAAATCTTTCAAACACAATCAGAGAACAATGAACTAAGGAGCTATGGTCAAAGTGTCTCATGATCCTTAACAACTTTCTGTGCAAATATGTTACATATAGGCTATCAAACACAATCATTCACAGTACAAAACAATAATAAAAAACAAGCACAAATTATTGTATGAACATATTATTATTAACAACGATGACCAACTGTCTGAATAGTAGTGGGTCAATGCAATAAACAAGAGGCAGCATTCGTCAAATGCTCCTTAAGGACAGAACAGGTTTGCAAAGTAAAATTATTAGTGGTTCTGCCTGTTTTTTTCACCAGCGTAATTTCAATGGTAAAGTAAAATAACACATAAGTATTTAACATATTTGTTTAATGCACTCTCATGCCGTCAAATTAATTTTAGCAACATAAGGTAAAAGAGGTCAATAATGTCAAAAAAGAAATCACTGGTTTTACAAAGGAAATTTATCTAAATGCAGCTATTTCATTTCAAATGTCAATGTTGTCTTATCCTAGATGGTAAATTCTGCAGCATCGTCTTCAGAATCCAAAGAAGTCACACACGGCACACCTCTTGCCAAATGGGCTAAAATGGTACAACAGGATCAACAAAATGCAGAAGTGGAGACAAGAATCACTCAAATACCAGTGGAACAAGAAGTGCAGGAAAGGGTTTTAAGATGGACAGGACACATACTGGAGATGTTATCCCTTGGACAATACTGGAGAAGCCATCCCTAGGACACATTCTGGGGATGTCATTCCTGGACACAAACTGAAGAAGTCATCCCTAGGACACATACTGCATAATTCATTCCTAGGACACACACTGGAGAAGTCATCCCTAAATCCGGCCCTGGGTAGAAGAGGAACGACTAAGTAAGCAGTAAGTACTGCTAAATGTGCAAAGTATTGCTAAATGTGCAAAGTAAAGTAGTTCTTTAAGTTTGTGAGGTTATGAACTCTGGCTTCACAATGCTGGTGATAACTCAATCCAAGGTTTCCTCAGCTAATTCATTACACTTAAGCTCCCCAAGGAGAATATGCCGTCATAATATTCATGCCAAATCCTCCTGTCCTGTGCCGTCTGCTCGAGGTTTTTCCATGTCTTCCTCATCCATTTAATTTCTGTCTCCAGTTCTCTTCTTGTGTTTTTTTGGTCTGCCTCTTCCTCTCTGACCCTAGGGATTCTCAATGGATTACAGTGACTAAATGGCCATATCCTGTAACATTCCTTTTTTCAGTTAAAACAACACTTACAAGAGAGACCACACGCCTCTTCAACTAAATCTTGTATTTACTCCAGCACCAATTTTTACTACATAATACAGTGTATGTACTTGTGTGTATACATATAGCATGGTCATGGGTTTAATTTTTTAACCCGGGGGTGGGGAGGTGTCAATGAAATTAACAGCACATTTCTGAGGTGAGACCTGGTAAATTGTTTCAATAACACATATGGTTTCTTACATTTTTTGTATTAAAACACCTTAAAATGAGCTAATAAGTGGGTGTATATAATCCTGAGATAAAACATCTGTAAAATGTTGTCTTATTTTAAAATATGTTCATAAGATACCATGTATACTCCTAATAGTTGCCTCACCTCCCACTCCCTGCATAGCAATTATTGCCAAATTTCTCCATGAAAATTTCATAATTCTCTGAACAAATTAAAAGATTGGCACACGAAAGTTAAAAATGTGACAAATCTAGAGTTACTGTCTAGGCAATAAAATGCTAAAATGTCTTAACAGAACTAATGAAGAACTGGTCTAAACGTAAGCTATCTGAGCATAGTAGTATTCAGCATTTTATATACTTTTTCGTCTCATTTTCACACAGTATAAAAGTGCTCCCAAATTCAGAGAGCTACTCATAGCAAAAGACACGGGAATGCAAAGAAATTCACGTTGCTCTTGCCTGAATTCCAGGGTTAGATTTCTAACCAAAACCCTGAAGGAACTCCATGTGGTGCATCCTGGAAACAGGCAACTTTCGAGTGACCCAACATCACGATTTCTCCCAGTGGTGAAACATGTTAAGAACCCAGCATTGCATACTAAGCTTGGGGGAGTCACTTGAGCCCCATACTTAACTGGCTTTTACCTGATTGGCTGCATGCAGGAGGATCTTGCAATAAACAGATGGCAGGCGAGTGGAACTGAGAGGTGGCTCTGTGCAGGATGTGACAATTTCTTGGGAGAGCCAAGAGTACAGTATTTTAGCCCTGCATATTCAGACACCCCCCCCCCCCCCCCCCCCCCCCCCCCCACCCCCCCCCCCCCCCCCCCCCCCCCACCCCCCCATGGATGGTGGGGAATGCAGAGTATGTCACACGTTGCCTCCTTCCAGCTTGAAACTATATGTGAGGATCCTTTATATATGTGGCAGCCAGGATAGAATACCTGGGAAAGAAGTTGGAGCACATGACTCCAACTCAAGATGTTTCAGAATGGCACAAAAGACACAGGAAAAGTCTAACCTACAATGTAGATAATGGCAAGTATTCTTCATCTTTGCAATGGCTGCAAAAAAGCACTAAGCTCAGTAGTCCTAGTTACACAACAAAAATCTATCCTACTCTATGACTCTGAAAAATGGCATGCTACTAAAGATATGACATCAAAACACTAGACCTTCACCATCAGATGTCTCGATGCATATTTCCTTTCAGACAACCAGAAGTTATAACAAACACAGATTCGTGGAAAAGATTCACACAACAACCAAAACAGCTGAAGTATTATTGACAAAAATTGGACAATAGATAGGACATAATCTCAGGAGACAACCTATCACTGTAAACAGTCAAGCCCTTAACAAGAACCCAGAGGGGAAAAGAAGACAGAGGAGGCCAAAGAAAACCCAGAGATGTTTGACAGAATAGGAAGCTAAAGCATTTGGGGCCTCATAGGTGAACTTTAAGAAGATGACCAAAACAAAACTCAGTGGTAAGCAGTAACAGCAGCTCTGTGTTTCATGTTTTAGGACGGATGATGATATTTGGTTCACTATGTATAGGGTAAATACAATCACAGAACAAGAATAACAACAAACATTTACTAACAAAAGTAGGTTATCATCAAACATAATAAAACAATACATTTCAGGTGATAGGAAAGAAATAAAATTGGTGACAGCACTCGTGACACTTAAGTATGTTCGTATTTTAAGTCACAATCATTCTTACATAGGACATTAATGTTACTAATATTTCTGACATAATTGTGAAGCCAGATAGCCCTTTTGTTAACTGAAAACTCATTCTGTCTTCTCAGCAGTATGTTGTTGTTCGTCCATCACGGGTGATGAAGACCACTCTGTTCATCCAATTATTCATCTCAGCAGTATACATCTACTAAACAAATGTAGGTCATCAAGCACTCAGAAGAAAACAATACATTCAGACAACAAGAGAGAAATAAAATTAGTGACAGCACTCATGGTGTAGTTCCCGGGGGGGGGGGGGGGGGGGGGGGGGGGGGGTCTGAGGAGACAAAGAAAGAATAGAACAACTGCTCCGTCCTGGCATGTCATAAAAGGTGACTACTACGAGGCTGTGCATTTGGCTGGCAACCTCACCATTTAAAAAAATACTACAGAAACCACTGCCGCAAAAGCAAATGACTTTTGGTGGTGGGGTTTCCTCCAATCGGCCAAATGCAATGGTAGCTCTATAGGAAGCGAAGAGGAAGATTACTTGCGCACCTAAATATGTTCTTTTTTAAAAAATCACAACCACTGACATGCAGGATGTTAACGTTATTAATATGCAAGTGAAGACAGATAATAATTTTGTTAACTGAGTACTAATGTAACCTTGTGCTATGTTTTCTGATCAGTAAACATCTGCTAACAAATGTAGGTCATCAGCCCTCAGAATAAAACAATACGTTTAGACTAGTGGAGATAAATGAAATTACTGACAGCACTCGAGATACCTAAATATATTCCTTTTTTTAAATGGCAATCACTGTTACACAGGATATTACTTAGTTGTTCCTCTTCTACCATGGGGCATAGAGGTTTGCCAGAGAGATGGCCATACTATCCTATCGGCTATCTTCCTCCTGGCCTGGTTTCAATCTAGTCCTCAGTCCTTCAGAGATTGTCTAGTTTTGTCCTCCACAAACTCTTTGTCATTCTGGAGGTCTGGATCCCTTGCTCTTGGTTTCCCATATTTGTCATGATAGCCAATCTTCTGCTATTCTGCAGACATGGCCAAACCATCACAATTGGGACTTACACAGAAAATAAAAGTTACAAATATTTCTGACACAAATGTGAAGATTTACTCCTGTTCATTGAGTGCAACTGAAAAATAAAACTTGCTATGTTCGCTGACCAGTGAACATCTGCTAACAAAAGCAGGCTATTGGCAATTAGAATAAAACAATATATTTAGACAACACGAGAGAAATGAAATTACTGACAGCACTTGAGATACCTAAATATACTGTTCAAAAAAAGAAACGCATAGCTACTGAAGGCACACACATAGCCATAATTTTGACATTCAATAACTTTTTTAATTTAATGAGTTAATTGTTCAAATTGCACACAAGAATACCTTAGGGTTCAACCAATCAACTGACAGTTGTTTTGCATCTGGGTCACGAGAGTTTTTTGGCGTACGGGCTTTCCCGTTAGTATGGTGTGTGGCCTCCTCTTGCATCGATCAGCGACTGGCATCTCCTGGGCATGGATGCGATCAGATGTCTGATGTGGGCCTGTGGGATGGCTGCCCACTCTTCCTGGAGTGCCTGGAACAGATCACGACGATTGGCTGGAGCAACGTCTCGGCGACAAACATGTCTATGCAGTTCATCCCACAGGTGCTCAATCGGACTCATGTCTGGAGACAGGGATGGCCAGTTAAGGGTGAGAATGTTGTTGGCAGTCAGGAACTGCGTGGTCAACCGTGCACAATGGGGTCTGGCGTTGTCCTGTTGAGACACAGATCTTTGGGCAGCCAAAAGTGGAAGGACATGGGGTCGAAGAATTTCACTGACGTATCGTTGCGCATTCAAGCCTCCTTCAATGTGCACCAATTGACTCCTTCCGTTGTAACTGATCATTCCCCACACCATTGCACCACCACCACCACCGTGCGGCGGAGCTTCATCAACGCAGTTTTGGGCAAAACGTTCATTTCGCCTACGGTAGACCCTACGCCGTCTATCATGACGCTGCAACAAAAAGAAAGATTCGTCACTAAACCAGACACATCTCCATTGATTGTCAGCTGCCCAGGGACGATGCTGGTTGGCCCAAAGAAGTCGATTTTGGCGATAGCGGCGCGTAAGGACAGGTCCTCGGTGAGGTCGTTGTGCCCAAAGTCCAGCGTCATGCAGTCTATTCCGGACAGTTTGATCAGACACATGATGTCCTGCAGGCAATGACTGGGCAGTTGAGAAAGCTGTCTCTGAGGTGAAGAAGCCGAATAAAGCGATCCTCCGCTGCTGTTGTCACTCTGGGTCATCCACTGCGACGCCGGTCTTCAACTGAGCCAGTGGCTTGGAACCGGTGCCAAAGTTGACTGATGGTACTCTGATGCACGTTTAGATGCCTGGCAACCTGACTTTGACTTTCGCCTGCATGCAGTCGGCCAATAGCAATGTTCCTTAAATTTATCGATAGAGACGCCATAAATGTCTGCTTGAAAATGAACTGAATTTTTTGTGTGTAGCGTTATCCTTTTATAGAGTTTCAGTTGCGTAGTCAGTGAATAGTGTTCACCCCAAATTTTGTTGCTTTCACGTGCGCGCAACATGAGCTGTTGTCAAAAATTGCGTCATAAACACTACTGACCACTGCGTTGTAACGATTATAAAAACGAACGCAATTCAGGTCAACACGTGCATCTGACACTGTAAAGAACATTTGAGGCTGGTTTTTATATACCCTAGCACCAAATTTTACTTACAAACTCATAAAAACGCGCCCTCGGATAGCTATGCGTTTCTTTTTTTTGAACAGTATACATTCCTTTTTTAAAAAGACAATCACAGTTACACATAATTGTGATGACAGAAAATACTCTTGTTAACAGAGTAATTATGAAAGTAGAATATACTCTTGTTAACAGAGAAATTGTGAAGGCAGAAAATACTCCTGTTAACACAGTAATTGTGAAGACAGAAAATACTCCTGTTAACAGAGTAATTGTGAAGATAGAAAAGACTCTTGTTAACAGACAGAAAATACTCTTGTTAACAGAGTACAACTGAAAACACTTACTACATCTGCTAACCAGTAAACATCTGCTAACAAAAGTAGCATACAAAGGGTGGTTGCCTAATGAGCAAAGTGGAGATTTGTTGCTGCCCTACAAGATGCCACCAGGTGTGATGGCCATTGATTGCTTTGTCAGTCAGCTGCCAAGGACCACAGAAGAAGAACAGCAGTAGGTTATCACACCTCAGAAGAAAACAGCATATTTCTGACTGCACCTCAGGGACCAAAAACATTCCTATTTTACACATCAAAATCACCGTTACATATAGGATGTTCCTGTAACAAATATTTCTGACTTCTCTTAACAGTTTGAGTACCATGGAATCATAAATATTCAAAATGGCTGCCATGATCACATGACCTGAACACAAAACAAGTTCGTTTTGTGACTTTATCCACTTCCAATATCATCCTGAAAGTTTCATGTCAATCTGTTGACTCATTCGGTCCCAAGCGCTTTTATACATTTCCTCACCCCAAATAGGACATTTTTCCTAAAAACCCTTAGTACTTGAAGGTAATTACTAACTGAGAAGCCTTAGTTCTCAAAGTGTTAACTTGAGTATAACTGAAAACTCGTACTACATTTTCTGACCAGTAAACATAACTACACAATAGACCACCATTACCATATAAGGCAATCATCACTTTCCTTTATGCACCTTACACAGCATGCAGCCCCATGCATTAAGCATGCAGCCCCATGCATTAAGTATGCAGCCCCATGCATTAAGCATGCACCAAGCGGTCACATGCTCTTGCAGCGGTGGTTTTTGAGGCAATTAGTTGTACGCAATGAGGTTGCCAGCCCCGTACACAACCTCCCATTAGTCACCTCAAACGGTGTGCCTCAGCTGAAGGTGCAGTAGTCCTATTCTTTATCTCTTTAGAGACCCCCAGGAACTAGATGGGACATATAAGGCAATAATTCCTAGTAAAAATGCAGTAGGGTGTAAGGATTGAAGCTCGTGGATGTTAAATGGCATTTTTCTAAGTCCGCAATACATTGAGTTTTTCGTTGTATTGGTGAAAGGACAGTGGCTTACAGGCAACACACGGCTTATATTATATGAAGTGTTGGGTGCAAGTAGAGTTCAGTTGCTAGCGCGCAGTGGCTTCAAGACTTGCTGGCTTTGCAGAGGTGGGTCAGTGTCTGTCTCTAGTCGTGGTGTGCTGTGGAATGACCGCAATTATTTGTTTTCAACATACGGGTTACTGTCACAATTGCCTCCAGCTGGCAGAATTGTGGATTTTAAAGCTGCAACCAAGGTGGAGTGGGTTCATTTTCTACTTAAGACAACAGGCGGTGGAGACACTTGGGAGTCATGACCTAGGTGGGCCCACCCCCCCTTAGAGTGTAAAGGAGATTAAAGGGCCAAAACACTTGATGGACGGGGGGACTTCTTCTGATGATCAGATTGCCTCCTGTTGTATCGCTCTGTATAGAGTTTCCTATCATCAATAAAAAAAATGGCATAATCGTTGCTAGTCACTTCTCAGACGAAGCATAGTGTTATACTCTTACTTTTTTTGTGTCAATGTTTTCCGATCTTTCTTAGATTGAGTCAATATTATAATTTTGTCTAGTTTATTTAGTGGCAGAGCTGTTGTGCTCACTTCTTAAGGCAAAGTTACAGAGTTCAAAACCTGGTGGCATCACGTTCCAGTCTACCCAGATGTAAATAGGTGCCCGATTCTTACTTTTGAGTTAGGTAAGAAAGAGAAATGAAGAAAATTAAAATAGTGAAATCTCTCACCCTTAACTCTCCCTAAGGCAGCATCTGCTACGGGCCCCCCCATTATTTTACTTTATATTCTTGTCAATATGTTTCATTTTTTCCTTTGCCTTGCTGATAAAGATATTTTATTGATAAATGCGATCTTTACTCTGAATTACGCAAGATTACTTTACACTTGTTTATTTTATTTAACACCCACGAACATCAGTCTTTTACATGGCAATTATCACAAAAGCTTTAACACAATCATTTAAGTCCACACCAACACACAAATGATAGGACCACGGCAACTCATAAAATGTACCCCATCTCTCAGCTATGCAATAAATGGTGTTTTTTGTTTTTTGGTTGTTTTTTTCAACTCAAGAAATACTGGCAATCAACAGAACAATATTACTTATCTTCAAACAGAGATGACTCAGTCTGTATTGCATTTTTATCAGTTAATAACAATGTATTACACAGTAAAACATGGTTATTTCAATCCTGAATGAATGTACAAGTCCAGTCAAACATGGTTAATTCAGTCATGGATGAATGTATAAACCCAGTCAAACATGGTTAATTCAGTCTTGAATGAATGTATGAACCCAGTCAAACAGGGTTAATTCAGTCTTGAATGAATGTATTAACCCATAAAACATGGTTAGCTGTCTTGAATGAATTATGAACCCAGTCAAACATGGTTAATTCAGTCTTGAATGAATGTATGAACTCAATCAAACATGGCTAATTCAGTCTTGAATGAATGTATGAACTCAGTCAAACACGACTAATTCAGTCTTGACTGACTGTATGAAAGACCAAACCTTCTCAGTGTCACAATTGCTGCTGACAACACCTGATGCTGTACAGGTTAATATAGCGGTACCAGATCGACTAAATTTTGCTTGGGCTGAGTCATTGTTTCAGGGAAGAACTCAACCAAAAGATCAAACAACTCTGTCCTCTGACTAAAGTAAGGGTTGCTGGAATCATCCAAACAAGCTACGACATCACTACTGTTGCCAGAACTGTCACAGGAGAAGAGTGATGATGCCAGGAGCTGAAACTAGACAAGTCAAGGAAAACACACATGACCTTTTGTGACTTATGAAGAAAAATGACTGTTGAAATCCAGACCTTTCAATCACGACGCCATTAGGCATGATGGCCACTGATGGCTTTGTCAGTCAGCAGTTATGGATCCAAGAAAACTATTCAAATCATTACCCTTCAGTTCCCCAAGGAGCATAGGCCTTCAACAAATTCATGCCATGTCCTCTTGTCCTGTTCACATCTTTCCATGTCCTCTTGTCCTGTTCACATCTTTCCATGTCCTCTTGTCCTGTTCACATCTTTCCATGTCTTCTCCATGTGTTTTTTTGGTCTCCATCTACATCTCCTACCCTGGGGATTCCTGAACAAGGACCACCCTGTAATGCTATCAACAGGTTTCTAGAATTTTTGTCCTATCCAACTCAGAATCTTCCGCTCATATCTTGCTCCATTGGCACCTCGCTGAAAGCCACATAGTTACTGGAAAAATATCACTTTTTTATACTCACATTATGAGACTCCCCCCCCTCCTCCCCCTCCCCCCCCCACCACCACCACCACCACCACCACCACCAAAAAAAATATGTATAGTTCACTAGCTGATCTCATCAAAGCACTTAAACTCTGTGTCTTTACAATAATTTGAGTAATATTTTATCCGCATTTCTTAATAGTGATACAAGAATCAACTTTGGTGTCTGACATTTTTTTTTTTTCACACAAGTGACTGCTCTTTGATACCCCTGCCTAAGAAAAATATATAATCAACAGGTTTTTAGATGAAATGCCACATCTGCATAAACTAGTGAAGTCTGCTGTGAGAACAGATACTGATATTACTTGTATGTGTTGTGAGACCAGGTATTGAATGTGAGAAGAGTTACTGATATTACTTGTGTGTGTGGTGAGATCAGGTATTGAATGTGAGAAGAGATACTGATATTACCTGTATGTGTGGTGAGATCAGGTATTGAATGTGAGAAGAGATACTGATATTACTTGTATGTCTGGTGAGATCAGGTATTGAATGTGAGAAGAGATACTGATATTACTTGCATGTCTGGTGAGATCAGGTATTAAATGTGAGAAGAGATACTGATATTACTTGTATGTCTGGTGAGATCAGGTATTGAATGTGAGAAGAGATATCCATACGTATGGTAAGCTACCTTTTTGAGCAAAAGCAATTTTATCTTCTTTTCCTGTAAACATCCTTGGACATAAGCAACAATTTCAGTGACAGAGGTGTTCTATAGTCTATTCTATTGTACTTCTTTATTTCTTACGATTGCGTGCAATCTTGCAATCCAACTCATTTATGTTTATTATTCTGTTTATTTAACAGGCTCGGATGTCCCTCTGTTTGTTTCTATGTTCATGGAGGTGTAACAACAGTGAAGAATCTGTGTATTGTCTTGAAAGGCATGTGCATCCTTATGTCTCTGCCCCATGTCTTGGTACATAAGACTTTCCTTACTGACTGCATGCTAACTACATGGCTGCACCATTTAATCCTGTCTCTTTATGCATTCAAAGCTGGGTTGTTCCAACAGCTATCATCTGTGTTATTCTGAAGCATGACACTTTTATTTGTTTTCATCCACAACTGTTAAACTCTTATTTCCATTTGAAGATCTCATTGGAAAAACCAGACGTGTCAGAAAAAATGACAACCGAGAAAACTGAATTTAAAAATTGTAAACGCTATGACATAAAGACTGCCTGTGTTTGTGCTTCATTTTCTTAGAGAGGAATGTGTTTTCAAGTATAATTTTATTTTCTACAGTTTCTTTGGAGTATGTTTAATGTGCTGAGGTCAGTAACTCAGTTGTTATAAAAATGTGACATGTCAGGTTTTTCCAATGAGGTCTTCATTTAAAAATGCAGACCAAAACATAAAAAATTAATTAATTAATTTTAAACATTTAAGTATTTTGCTCCTGTCACAATTTTTAAACATCAAGTATTCTCTGCATTTCAGCTTCCTCTGGTGCATAGAAATGTCAAGTGGCAAGAGCACTTGCTTCTCACGCCAGTTACTGGGTTCAAAACCAGGTAGTGTCATGCTCCAGTATACCCAGCTGTAAACGGTACCTCACCCTGCCCTTGGGTTAGGGAAAGATAAGGTAGCGAGGAAGAGAGCTGGGTCATGTCATCTCATAAAACTGAGACCTAAAATAGAGGTCTCTAACACTTCATTGCCCTGTGGTAGCATCTGCTACGTGATTACCTTTTATGCAGCACAAACTTCTCAACTTTCCTAACATTTCTATTGTGACCGCCCGCACTAGATCTTTGAAAATCTTTCTTGTCCTTTATTTTCATCTATAATTCTTGTGTCCAAATGTTTTGCAGCCTTTCTATATTTCTTCTCCCTCTGAGTGTTCCTGAACAAGGACTGCCTTTTGATGCTTCCAGAGTTCCTCAATCTATATCATTTTCCTATCAAACATTATTTATGCCCTCCTTATCCCAGTGATATTTGTGTGGTTCATTGTTCCTCAATCTATATCATTTTCCTATCCAACATTATTTATGCCCTTCTTATCCCAGTGATGTTTGTGTGGTTTATTCCATCAGTATCACACTGATCATCTTGTCATGCTATTTTATTCTTCTTCTGTGCAAGTGCAAATTTATGAAAGTTTGAAGATTCTTTGTTTTCACATTTAAAGTACTGCTTATGAGTGTCATATTTTTGAAAGAACAAGAATATGGAATTAATTTTGTTTAAACTATTTCTCTGGTCACATTTAATAATTGTTGCCCTCAGCATTCAAGGACTTAGCATTTTTTCATTTCTTTTTAGAAGTTACTCTGTCATCATACTCAAATGTCAGTGTAGTCCTATTGTATGGCTCTGACATGTAAAGCAGGTTAAAAAAAAAACAAAAACAAACAGACAAACAAGAACAAAAAACTCCAAGAAGGTACAAACTTTCATGAAAGGGTGCTTGTGCTGACTGGAAGGACGAAAATGGTAAAATAAGATGAAACAGATGAACAATGCTGCCAGTGGAACTACAAAAATATGGCATACAATGAGGAAACTAATGGACAATATTTTAGGCAGCCCTTAAGGAAGATCCAAAGACACATGGAGAAGGAAATTTGTAACAAGCTTAAGAAGACAAAGAAGATATGGAAAAAACCTGATCGGACAACATAAAAAAGGAAGACCTGGCATGAACTGACTGGAGACCTATACTTCACAGAAAGCCGAGGGGCAATAAAAGAGTGCAGTCATCATGATGAGAATTTTTTACCTCCTTAGTTTCTTCTGGATCATTGTGGTCAACAACATTGGCTAGATCAGTCTGTAAGTAGGCCATGGCCCTTCGGGGTTCCCTGGAGCTCACTTCCAAAAACTGATGTTTGCGAATGAGGAAACGGCAACGCCTTAGAAGGTATTCAGAGGATGGTCTGGAAAGCTGGTGATAGAAGCAGAATTTTAATAACAACTGTGAATAATGATGTTTTGTATTTAGATTAAGAATCTTTCTTCTCATCTTTCCCGTCACCTGAGCTGCAGTCATTCTTCTCTTTGATGCCCTCTTTAGTTTTATTTCCTCTTCACTTTTAATGCTACAGTTCAAAATTTGTTTGCTGCAAAAGCATTTCTCCATTGTTATGGCTTTAGATTGCTCTCAAATTTTCTATTTCTTCCATTTTTTGTTTTTTTTTATACAATTTTTTTTTCCTCTATGGTCTTCTTCTTGAATACTCTTGTATCTTTTATAAACTCCTTAGTTATCATTGCCTTTCATTTATCTTCAATTTGTTTGACATTTACTATGCTTGGTTTTGGGACTTTTTTTTTTTACTACGCAGCACAGTAAGACTTGGTAGGAAATTATATAAGGGGAGATAAAAAAGAAAGAAAAGAAAGCGATATTAGTTTAAGAGATCAGAATATTAAAACAAATAAAGGGCAGGAACAAATCACTCAAGTGTGAATAAAACCTTAAACTTCTGGTTCTTGTCAAGACACTTTAGCACTACCTTATAAATCCAGGTCAAAAATGTGGTCCCTGGATTCATTCAGAACAAGCCAGGCAAAACTGCTGACTCAAAATCTTGTTGACAGCAACAAAAACTAGCTTGGGATCCTCTACTCATAACCAGAAGTGCTCATGAGTACGAAGTAAACATGCTGACAACATCCACTGCTGGAAATGTGTAGACATCTTGAAAAATGAAATCATTTTCAGGTATTTTAAATTATTTTTCTGACTGTTATTTTACGAGTTTTTTAGCTTCTGCTACTGTTTGTTGGTTGCCCATTTTCACTGTTGTTGTTATATGCTATAGCCACTGAGGAACGTTTACAATGAAATGTCCATAGTCAGTTCTTCTATGCATATGAAAATACTTATTTTGTTTTTATATTAACCCTTTTCTGCTTGAACCATCAGCTAATAAACTAAAACATAATTTTTGCTGTTATTTGTAACAATTTTTTTGATGGTCACTTTGTTACAAATGGAGTTGTCCCCCCTTTCCTTGAACATTAAGACAAAAATATAGTACATTAGGACGGTAAAGGGTTAAACAGAAAGGGCATTATTTATGTGCTTTTTGTAACACTATCAATATTATATTTCAACTTTAACATAACAAATGTAACAGAAAACAAGGAGTCTTCTAAGCTAAAAATATACTTCTGAGTAACAAATTTGTTGAAGTTTTGAACATAAACAAATATGGACAAGTTAACTACAGAAGGATTGAAATGGTATAAGATCACTAATGTAGAACTGATGGAAAGAACCAAGCAAATATGTGTGGAACAAGATGTGAGGAGAAGACAATAGAGTTGGATAGGTCACATACTGAGAAAACTAGGTGATAGTATTACAAGGAAGTTCATGTTCTTGAACCACCAGGGTAGGAGAAATACGAGGTGTTTAAAAAAAACAAGGAGATGAGAGCTGGAGACAGGCATGGAAGGAATAAAACAGAGAGGGAAAGACCAGGAATGGATGGCACAAGCTAGAAAGGCTTATAGTGTTTTGTGATCCACCAAGAGCTGAGAGATGCTGATGACAGCTACATAAATCATAATTCATTTGATAATTATTAATTTGATTTTCTTCGTATCTGTCAATCTTTTTACCCAATTACAACAGCCTACCTTGAGAGACCAAAAATCATCCAGTCTTAATCTGGGTAATGAATCCTTCCCAGGATTCCCACCAAACAAGTAGTGAACCTGAAACACAAGAAAGAATATTTGTGAAGTGCTTCAAATTAAAAAAAAAAAAAAAAAATATTCTCTCACTAAAGTGTTACTCTTCCTGTACTAAAAAGGTCAAGGTAGTCTCATAGCAGAAACTGCCGCAGGGGAGTAAAGTGTTAGAGACTTCACTATACTAGGTCCAGCATCAAGAGGTGAGGTGACCAGTTCCCTAAATCGCTGCCTTTTCCTTCACTAACTCAAGTTTAAAGTCAGGTAACCAGTTACAGCTGGGTAGATTGAAGCGTGTCGATACCATGAATTAAACCTGGCACCTTTGCTGCGAGAGACCAGAGCTCTAACGACTTTTCCTGTACTAAGTGGGAAGAACCCCCAAAACTTAAGATTTGGCAAAAGCAAAAATGGCCCTAGTGTGAGTTAATAATCGCCTTTAAAAAACGCATTTCTGTGACTGATTATTATTTTTGATGAGACTCGACGTCATTGTACTCCGGGCAAACCCATAGGTGCTCAGTCTCCCTTAGAATATGTTGAAGGGAATGAATGCTAATTGTTTCTGTTGCACACTGGTTGTATACACGCCGGAAGCTTTCTCTCAAATGTCCATCCCTGCCAAACTCCAGCAATCTTAGCCTTGATGATTCATCGATTGCAGTGTCATTCTCTAATAGGCAATCATTAATTGTCCTCAGTATGTATCCCTTATCCATATCCAATGCACCTTCTTTGGGTGCTCTCGAAGCTAGCCTGTCAGCTCTCTCATTACTGCATACCCCTGCATGACCAGGACAGTATATCCACACCAGTTCTTGAAGATTTGAGGCTTCTACAGAGGTTTTCCATTCACGCCGGAGCCATCCACTTTTGACCTTCTGAAGCATGGATTGTGAGTCTGATACAATAACTACCCTTGTTAATGAAGTCTCAGACAGCCATCTTAAGGCTACAGTAGCTAAAGCTACCTCCATTCTTATGCTGGAGGTTGATATTTTTATGATGTAAATATCTATTTATTATGTATGAAAATAAAAGTAAATGTGTGTAGATAGATATCTGGTGTGCATAATGTACAACACGCTTACTTAAAAAAAATAATGAGTAATACAGGGTAAGATGGAAGACTGAAAGATGATTAAAAAAAATTGTTTTTAAACAGAATGTACCAAGTTGTAGGACTGCCAACCAGGTAAATATCCTAAGAAGAACCATCACAATGTCACATAAAGAAATATTTTCATAATGCATAATCAGTTTTTTTGTTTTAAAATCCTCAGGAATTATTTATTTTCATAGAAAACAAACACAGGTCACTTGGCATCTGAAACTTTTGAAACTCATCAGAGAGAAGAAAAAGAGAAATTCTTCACACAGTGTTAGTGCCATTAGCAAAATCTTGTGTTGCAACATGATCATCCCTTCTCATTGTCTTTCTTTCAGGCTCAAGCATTCTCCCTGCATTTGCTGCACTCTGATTTTGTTATTGGTATCATGTTCTCATAGCTTAATTTTTTACATCAGGCTGTCACTATCATTATGACTGTCACGTGGCTCAATTTCTGACTCCTGTTGGTAGTCTGACTCATCTTTATTGCCGTCTGCATAATCACTACAGTCTGAATTAGCTTCTTCATCCTGAATTTCTTCAAATAATTTTCTGGCTTGGTCACAAGCCACATGAGGTTGGGCTGAGGTGGATGGCGTGGATATATTAAAACTTTGACCCAAAAAAATATCCACTAAAAAAACTGCAAATAGCAAGTTAAAACACCATCATGTTGATTCATGTTTGAGAAAAGGAAGTGCATTCCATCCAAAATGGCATTACTGGGTTGTTAAAATTTTGGAACATTGCTATAAATGAAACAAAACCTAAACGTTTGAGGAACAGACACTGAGATTAAAATAAGAATACAAAAAGTGAGAGCAGCTTTCGCAGCACTGGGAAATATATGAAAATTTTTAAAAAAGCAAAATTCAACAAATAAAAAAAAGAATCTGAAACTCAAATGCTGAGGCAGTCCTTTTGAATAGCTGTTTTTTTCCGTATGCCCGCTATTACTCGAGACGAAATCTCTGGTTTAACCTGAGACTGATTTTACATGAGTATCCCTTTTTTTCCTGTACAATGACAGGTGTCCTCTCACCATTCAGGCAGATACTCGCCAATTTCAGAGGTACCCATTAGAGCTGGGTCGGATCAGGAGTCATTCAGGTTATTCCAGTCCCTGGTCGACGCACACTCCTTCAAATGTCTTTGCCAGGGCTCGAATTATTCCAGTCCACGTCCCCGTCGAAAACATTCCTTCAAATGTTCTCGCCGGGACCCAAAGATGCAGCAATAGAGACTGCAGTCAGCGACCCATAGCTTGACTGCTTGCGTCAGGGTCAGCGAACCAGAGCTGACCAAGACCCTACTCCACCTCCACGTGGTGGTCCTGGAAACAGGCTGCATCACTGCAGTCTGGCTGAGAGAGTAGGGATCGAAGAGGGAAGGCAAAATGCAGCATTAGAGAAAGCAGTCAGCGACCCATAGCTTGACTGCTTGCGTCAGGGTCAGCGAACCAGAGCTGACCAAGACCCTACTCCACCTCCACGTGGTGGTCCTGGAAACAGGCTGCATCACTGCAGTCTGGCTGAGAGAGTAGGGATCGAAGAGGGAAGGCAAACCCGGTCCCAAAAAATGCTGTGCTGAAGACGGATGTGTCGGCCGAAAGGCGCAGATATCGCAGCTTCGGCATAAACAGACACAACGCAACCAACGTCCTTTTCAGGACGAACGAGGAAAAAGAAGAAGAAGAAAAATGTCCTCGCCAGGGCTCGAACCTGGATCACATGATCACCAGCGCAGTGTGGTAACCATTACACCGGCGCGGCTCCCTGTGAAACATGGAGAACAACAAAAGCAGGAACCAAGAAGTTGCAGACTTTCTTAAGTGGGTGCGTGGACACAATCGGACTAACATGTTAGGACAAGATCAACAAAGTACAACTGAAGGAAAGGACCAGACAAATACCCGTGAAACAAGAAGTGAGGAAAAGATGATGGTGCTGGATTTGACAGACACTGAGGAATCCAGCTCATACCACTACATGGCAGTTATGGATCTGGAATCCCCACAGAAATAGAAAAACTGGAAGACCTAAATTAACATGGAATAGGGAGTAGGAGACAGACATGAAAGTGATTTTTAAAAAGACATGGGAAAAACCTTGAACAGATGGCACAGGACAGGGAGACTTGGAATGAATTTGTTGAAAGCCTCATGATCTACTGGGAGATGAACGGTGATGAATGAACTGTGTACACAGTGATCATTTTAAGATGAGCAGTACAACAATCTGCTAACAAATATGTTGTATAGCACTGGCTATTGTTATTGTTGCTCAGAATTGACATCACTGCACTTTAGGCAAACCCATAGGTGCTCAGTCTCCCTCAGCAAACTTTGAAGGGTACGATGCTAATTGTTCCTGTTGCATGCTGGTTGTATAAACACCAGATGCATCCTCTCATTTGTTCATCCCTGCCAGTCTTGCGTCTAATGTCAAACTCCAGCAATCTTAACCTTGAAGATTTATTGATTGTAGTGTCATTCTCTAATAGGCAATCATTAAATGTCCTCAGTATCTCTCCCTTGTCCATATCCAATGCACCTACTTCAGTTGCTCTTGAAGCTAGTCTATCAGCTCTTTCATTGCCGTGTACCCCTGCATGACCAGGACAGTAGATTCACACCAGTTCTTGAAGATTTTATGCTTCTATGGAGGTTTTCCATTCATGCCACAGCCATCCATTTTTGGATCTTCCGAACCATGGACTGGGAGTCTTGACACAATAACTACCTTTGTTTATGAAGTTTCAGACAAGCACCTTAAAGTCGCAGTAGCTATTACTTTTGCACAAGTTTTAAAATTCTGTTTTCAGCACAAAGAAAATGTACGCTTATGTTACAGATACACAGACAGGTAGGCACACACATTCTTTCAATTACTGAACGGACAATGAAAGCCAAGAACACTATAAATCTTTGTAACCAGGTATGCCCGAGACTAGAAACCAAGAAAAAGAGGATCAACAATTGTGGAAACTTAAGAGATCCTGGAAACAAATGGTTGAGGAGGAAGTCATTAAATGCAGCAGTGGAAAATAGCACAAAATAAAAACAAGTGGAAAGCAACAGTTGCAGTTCCATATTACACAATGAAACAAAATTTGATATACAAGGAGTCCTTGTTTCTATCAAAAACACTGAACGTTCACCTTTTGAATATGATCGTAGACCAACTGGTGAGCAAATCTAGGAACCGGCTCTACGTGTTGCATCTTCATCCAATACTGCTGACCTATGTTCTCATTTTTATAAATGCAGGACCTGTGAGAAGGACAAACAATGAAGAAAGAAATGTATGTTTCAGTCCTATTAATAGTATAAAATCACAATGTAATGCTGTCAGAGAGCATCTGAGTTGCCAGTGCGATTAACGCTCGATGATTTCATGGTATATTTTTATTACAAGGTAACCATATCCTTCTGTGACCATATCCTATAATTTTCTCTCTAGAACAGGAGAAGAGAATAAGTGGTAATCTTCAGACTCTGCACAGGCACCAGCAGACTGGGATACCAACTATTCAACAAGCTAAAGATAGGAACTTCCGATGAATGTAAATGTGACACTGATATAATGACTGCTGAACACCTACTTCAAAGATGCCCAACACGTGGGGAACTGAGAAAGCACATATGGCTATCACCAAGTGACATTCCTGAAAAAGCTCTATGAAGATAGAAATAGCCTAAAGCTGACTACTGTTTCCTTTGAACATATTCCAGTCGACATCTGTGAGTGTACAAAGAAGATGTCTTACATTTTCCTCCCTAGGACACACGTTCACAGTTCCTGTAACCATAATTTTCTGAGATCATGTCCTACACTTTTCTCTACACAGTGTGTAGATCTATATAAAGATCTCAAAATACTGCCTCTAAGAAAGTGCTTTCTGTTCAACAAAGCTAAATTTGTTCACAAAATCCTGTCACAGAATGCTCCAACATATCTGTGGCCAATGTTCAAATACAGTGAAAGACGCAGTCAACGCCTTAACAAAATACAAGGCCAAAGCCTAGGCTTGACTTATTCAAGAAAAGCTTAGCTTACTCTGCTGCTCATCTCTGGAACTATCTTCCACATTATCTGAAAGATAACAACCTCAGTCCCTATTCATACAATCGTAAACTTTTCGATTACTTTATGAGTTCTGATTATCTGCCCCCCTAATGTGATTATTTTTCCGAACAAATGATATAATATTGAATGTAGGTTTAATGATGATGATAGTGTTTTTCAACATATTTTGTTTCATGGTGATACTTAGTTTGTATTTTTCAACATACTTTATTTCATGTTTATAATTAGATACTGTGAATGTGAGTATGCTATTATTTTACCTTTATAACGTTGAATTCCTTGAATTGATGGGTAAAATGTATGTGAGAATAAATGAAACCAGTATAAAAGACGAGAGAAAGGAAGGGCAGAATGTCAGACGGACCTGTGTGCCCAATTCTCAACCCTTTGAAAATAAAGTTCGTTCGTTCGTTCTTTAGGACATGTTCACAGTTTACATAACCATATCCTTCTGTGATCATGTCCCACATTATTCTCTCTAGTACACATGTACACAGTTCCTGTAACCATAACCTTCCGTGATCTTGTCCTACACTTTTCTCTCTAGGACATGTGTTCACAGTTTACATAACCATATCCTTCTGTGATCATGTCCTACACTTTTCTCTCTAGGACGTGTTCACAGTTTACATAACCACATCCTTCTATGATCATGTCCTACACTTTTCTCTCTAGGACATGTGTTCACAGTTTCTGTAACCATATCCTTCTGTGTCATGTCCCATAAATCTTTTACTTATCTGAGAGCATATAAATAACAGTTAAAAGCACATTAAAAATATATTTACAATTACCTGTGATTTCCATTGCCTATTCAATTGGCGGTAAAATTTGCATTTTTTTTATTTTTGAAAAGTACCAACAGCTTAAATAAAAATGTATACTTAGAACTCAAACCACTAGTGCTTCATTCCTGCATGGTACCTGGGACTCCAATCAGAAGCGCAAAAAAATTACATTCATTCATTTCTCCTGTTGTTCTTTATGGAGCCATTACTGCAGCTTGGCCTCTTGCAAGAAGCCTGCATAAAAGCATTAATGTACTTTTACAGTGGTGGTTTCTGATGCAATTCATTTCGACTGATGAGGATGCCCATGGACAGCTTGATATGACTTGCCTGAAGATACAGTAGTCCTTTATTTCTCTCCTCAAAGACCCCGGGGAAATATACAGGACAAGAAGAAGGTAACTGCTTTCTGAAAAGCCTGTCATAAAAAAGGTGACAAGGAATACTTCAATTACAAACAAAAATGTACCTGCTACAAAAATTAAGATAGAAAAAAGTTCTTTTCTGTGTTTTATGTGTTCTGGAGTGTTAAGAAGTGATGATGATGATGAAGCAGGTAATGCAACACCTACCATTTGTCCTTATGTATATCATAGACCCAAAAGGAGTTTTTCACATTGTCTCGCTTGTCTTTGTCTCTGCTTAAGCCCTGGAGAAAGAAGAACTGCATTTAGCACTTCAAGAATGTGTTCATGGACATCTGACACAGACAGTAAAGGAATTTGAAACTGTCACAATCTACTGCAGCACTAACAAGCAGTGTTATGGTGTTGGAACAGAATTTGTTTGACTCCAACTCCAATATTTTAATAAGTATCGTTCCAACTCTGACAAGAAAGGGTTAAAAGAAAAGAATCTGAATTTCTCAAGAAATACTTCAATTGTTTCCTCTGCGTTCAGCAATTGTAAAATTATGAGAAGAGTCAAGAGTTGTAGAGCTTGTAATAGACCCCGCCTATGCACACAACTATCGACTCTACGACTCCAACTCCAATACTGCTAACAAGTGTATGTACAGAAAAGGTTGGATCAACTTCTGTATGTAATTAATTAATTATGGACAAATGTTTCTAAATAGCTGTCTCTGTATCTGGCATGTTATTGCTTCATTAAGGGTTAAAAGAAAAGAATCTGAATTTCTCAAGAAATACTTCTGTAAATTCTGATTTACATTATTCTTAAGCTTAGCGTACTCTGCTGCTCATCTTTGGAATTGTCTTCCACATAACCTAAGAAACAACCTCAGTCCCTATTCATACAATCATAGACTTTTTGAATACTTTCTGAATTCTGATTACATGCCCCCCTAATTGGATTATCTTTTCTTATAACATCAACTGTAGGTTCTAATGACGATGTTTGTACTTTTCAATATATGTTATGTCATTGATACAGAGTAAATATTATCAAAGGGAGGTGATCTTGAAAATGTTAAGCGAATAGATTCGATTGTGGGTTACGTTGCTTGGTTAAGCTGATGTTAAGTTAAAAATGTATTAGGGGAATTCCCTCGTATGATCGAGAAGTTTCCAAGTCGGTAAGCGGGGCGAACACTGGTCAGTTCAAATTGCGGAGATGTGTTTTCTCTGAACCGTCTTGAGCTGTGAGTAAGCTCGTGTGACTAGCCCATGCAATTATCGAGACTGAGTTGAGTTTTTTAAACAGCCGAGTCTCGTGTCTTTTTAGGCGGAACTAGTGTGTGAACTAAGAGCAGTCTGTTTTTGGGTACCGACGGGAGAGGTCGGTCCTACAGTGTGTGTTTTGAGTATGCCTGCGCAGTGCAAAAGTTATAGAGGCCATTATTTGTGTAGGCCTATAATTCCTGAGTTTATTGGAGAATTGTGTTTGTGAGTATTTTTGAAGAGGTAAGGATCCAGGACTTATGTTTGACTATATAAATGTCAAGATGAGTGAAGGCAAGATTACTGCAGACTGCCAGGGAGTGCAGTCTTGCGAGAAATTGCCGCGAGTATTCACCATTGATGTAGTTAGCACGGCGAGGATGATGTCCGTTTGCTAACCGGATCCATTGAGGAGATTTGAGGAGGCCCTCATTATTCATGTTGTCAGCACGGCGAGGATGACCGTTTGCTGAGAGGATCCATATTTATATTGGAGCGCCAATGTTGAGAGCGCCGTTGATGAGGCCATTTATTATTGATAGCACGGTGAGGACAACCGTTTGCTGGGAAAAGGATCCATTGTCTATTTATTATAATGCTGATGTTAGAAGCATCGTTTGAGGCCATTTATTATTGATAGCACGGTGAGGACAACCGTTTGCTGGGAAAAGGATCCATTGTCTATTTATTATAATGTTGATGTTAGAAGCATCGTTTGAGGCCATTTATTATTGATAGCACGGTGAGGACAACCGTTTGCTGGGAAAAGGATCCATTGTCTATTTATTCTTCTTCTTCTTCTTGCGATCGCATCTTTGATGATTACACCGTCAGACGAGTTCTCATGATGAATTCGACTGTTGTTTGAAGTTCCTCTTTAACTCCATATAGCTTTGAGTTTAGTGTTGAGTCATTGGGCCAGTATATCTTTCTTAACTGGTCATACAGAGGACAGTCCTGTAGAACATGCTCAGCCGTTTGTTCGTTTAATCCACATGTGCACAGTGGTGAAGCAGACAATCGTAGCTTGTGCATGTGTTTATTCAGTTTGTTATGCCCTGTCCTGAGTCGAAAAATAGTTATCTGTCCCTGCCGGTCGAGAGTGTGATAGTCGTCTTTGGGTTGGTTCTGTTCTCTTCTGATAGTCTGGATAGCTCTCTTTTTCTCAAAGTATGCGACTTCATTATCTTCTTGTTCACATTCTCCTCCCTTTTTTGCAAGTTTATCTGCCTTTTCATTTCCGGGTACACCACAATGAGATGGTACCCACTGAAGTATGGTTCTCTTTTTGGCAGCTACCTTGTTTAGTTCATTTCTCAGATGCGGGAGTTTACCACTCTTGAGAGCTTGCAGGACAGACAGTGCATCTGTGAGGATGACTACCTGGTGGCAGTCAGAGTTGGTGTTATAAATCATATGTCTATTTATTATAATGCTGATGTTAGAAGCATCGTTTAAGAGGCCATTGATGTGGTAGTAGCTTGATGATGCTGGGAAGTGGAGATGTAACTATAGTACTTTCTTGTTGTGAGCTATGTTTGACTATGTGTATTTCATATGAACGTATTGTGACAATAAACTATGTTAAATGTCGCCTGTAGTTCCACGACTCGTACGTGCGTATCTGTGGCGTGTGAATGTACCCACGCACACTCACTGCAACATTTAACACGGTAGGAAAACAGTAGTCGTGACAGTAGTAACGCATGACCATAAATAGCCTGTGTGGCGAGATCTATGTCAACAAACAGATTGAATTCACTAACAGTATCTTGTGTGTAGCAGTGGTATGTTAGTCTTACAGAATTTGATATTTCGACATTCGTGTGTGATAAGAATTACTGTTCTGCTCTGTGTGGGCGTATGAACAGTGTAACCATTAAGGTAACACCCATCACTATTTATTCAATCTCCAAGACCAGTCATCAGTTATAATATTTAATAATGCATCAGTAACTTTAAAACGAATCCTCAACATATCATAAAAAATCTTTACGGTTACAGTGGTGGGCCAGTTTAATTAACGGAATGAAACCCACGGAGTTCGCGTGATAGGAGAGCCCTGTGTAGGCGTGGCTTATGTATCCTCGCATTGTGTCATAGTCCTCGACCTAGTTGGTTAACTGTGTCCAACACGGTAGAATATAACAGTGGGAAGTTGACAGGTTGTTGGTAGACAGTCAAGTTTAACTAAATGTGAAGTGTTTTTGAGGAGTCGTTTGCAGATTATCTCAAGTCAAAAGTCACGGAGGTTGCTGTGCTGCGTTTCCTGTATGCTGTACGTGCTGATGCTGTGTTAAGCGCATTCTACACTTTGGCAAGAACCTTAAGAGAAGAAAGTCTAGTTTGTGTACCTTTCTGCGCTGGAACGGTTTTATCTGCAGAACTTTGTGATATCTGGTGTGTTGGCGGAAGGGACGGAAGTATATTAAGATAAGTGATTTTGTTCTGTGTAGATTGTGCCACTTTTCTGCATTTCAGCAAGTCTGCCTATACTATCCATCACTTATTCTGTTGATAATTGTCGTTGTGCTGTCGATAATTATATCGATTGATGTAGAATATGTTGATGCATAGATAATGTATGCTATATATAGGTACTATAACAGAAGTTGGTGTACAGTAATTAAGAAATAATTGCAATTTCTTGAAAAGATAATTGGCTTGGTGAGGTGAAAGTTTAATTAATACATATATAGTTGTCTAAGTAAGTAAGTCACTATGGACTATGATACAGATCCTGAGGATGACAAATACCGTGAACTATTAGGATTTGGAGACCGTGAGCTGACTGAGTCTGAAATAACAAGACTGATATATGAAAAGCTAATTCATGAAAGTGATGAGAGAATTGAGAAAAGGATGCTAGAAGAGAAGAAGCAATTGGACATAAAACAGAGTACCCTAGAGCAAAGGGAAAGTTTCATAGAATGTACTGCTGAAGTAAGTAAGTTACATGAAAAAATATCTAAACTTACAGTTGATTTAGACAAATCAAACTCAGAACTTGCTAGTGTTCAAGCAAGTTTGGATTCAGCATTGTTGAACATAAAGCAATTGGAAGTTCAGATGAAAGAGAAGCGAATTGAGGTGGAAAATATTACACAAGTGGCCCAGCAGAATAAACAGATGTATGACAAATTGAAAATGGAGAACAATGAACATGAGCAAACTTATATAAAAATGCTTCATGAGGTGAGGCATGATAATGAGATTCTCAGTGATCAAATTAAGGACATGAATATTGTACCCCTTAAGAAGAATGAATGGACATGAATGACATGATGATATTAAGATTCACCCCTTAAGAAGAATAATGAGATTATGAATGACAGTGATGATATTAAGATTCAGTCTCTACAACTAGAGTTGACTCATTTGAGATCAAATAAAGAACAGTATGAGAAAGAGACATTAGTAGAGTTGATGGTTGAGAAAGAGAAAGTCACTAAGTTTGAAAATATGCTAGCAGATGAAAGCTGCAAAGTTTTAAGAGCTGAAAGTTTAAACAATAAATTAAGTGAGCAGATTGCACTTAAAGATATTCAAATTTCAGAAGCCAGAATGAGAATAGATGGTCTACTTGACATTCTCTTAAAGGAAAAAAGGTGGTCTTCTGTCAGTGTTGACAGTGAAAGACATAAAGCAAAAAGTCAGTCCTATACACTTTTTGCGGACTCTAAAGTTAAGAATGGTGGACAGAAATCTTTCCGAGGGAAATATAACTTTCAACGCAATACCAATGATTTTAGCGATATTGGTTCCTGGCGGCAAGCTAGCAAAGGAAAATCTACAGTATTAGATAACCCTGTAGATAACAAAAGAAACAATAATAAATTTCAATTCAAGTTGTTAAAAACAAACCAAGTATTAGGTGAGAACTCTGATGGCTTGATAGCAGGGAAGAAAAATAGCACTCCTTATTCCAGGAAGGAAACATATTTTGTGAAAAACAATAAAGATATGGTTAAATCTTTCGGTCATACCCAGTCAAGTCAGTGTGACCCATTTCTTAAACACACTGCCACAAACAAGGTTAAAAATACTTTTGATAGGAGATATAACCCTGAGGTTAAAATGTACCAAGGGATTTCTTCATATAGTAATGTTTCTTTGCCTAAAAACAAGAAACAATTTGACAGATCACAGTATCGTGATCCTGAGAGTGTTAGAAATTATAGTGGAAATAATTATGTGAAAGAGTGTCAATCTGGTAATAAATTTGTTGATAAAAAGCCATTTCTATCTAGTAGATATTTTTATCCAAGAGGAAATGCTAATGGTAATTATGCTAACTGGAATGTAAAACAGTACAACTGTGTCAATAGAACAAATAACAATGTTCTTAACAGCAATTATAGAAATTGTAACCAGGTTAGCTGTGCTCCACATAAGAGCAAAGTTATTAACAAGCAAAGTAATAATACTATTGATTGTCACACTAGTGGTGTCGAAAGGTCATCTCGTTCTTGTGAACGTAGTAATTTTTTTTCAGCCTACAACAAGGATGAACTTTCGTTACGGTCAAGTGATCGCTAAGCCTTCTGTGATGTTTACATCGTTTAAGAAGGACTTGTTGAGGTGTGTGAAAAGGGGCCAAGACTCTACTCCACCCCAAGGGATAGGTAAACGTGAAAGTTGATTTTCCGTTTTTCCTTATTAAATCTAACAGATGATTAATAGAAATTTTCATTTGTATTGTCTCGTAGCGTGCGACGTTGTGATGAGTTGGCACACTTGTTGACATTATTCGTGAAAAATGTGGATTATCTATCAAGCAGAACCTATTAGCGTCTCGCTATACATCTGACGAGTCACTTTTTGGAGGATCAAGAATTATTGACAGATTGTCGGGATATTTTTTTTTTTTACAGTTGATTTATTTTTTAGAATAGTACATGTTATTGTATTCTGTGGATAATATATCATATGATGTTGTATTAAAATATTGGTAATTTCTTTGAAACATTATGATGTTCATTTTGATGCATCATTTGATTGCTAAATATATTTTTTGTGGAACATATATGACTGTTTCGAATGTACCAGTCCAATTTTTTATGCAATTGTATACTATTCTGTTTTGATTGTGTGTAACGTATGTGTTGGTAATAATTTGTGTGTAATTTTGGATAAATGCAGTGAGCGGTGTCAAACCTGTGCTCATTTTTCTGTATATTTTTCGGGTTGTAGTTGTAATTGTTAGGATAATTATGTGGATTTATTGTTATGTTGTGTAATATGATTTTGTAGAATTATCTTGCAGTATCAGAAATAATTGTGTATTTAAATTGTTAACATATGGTGAAACATTGATCTTGTTAGAGCATAGTACCTAGAATTTAAATAATAAGATTTTTTCAACATTTTTGCAACAAATTAATTTGATAAATACTTTTTATAAAAACTTTGAAGATATTTTTATAGGATCTTTTTCATATCTTATTGTACCATTAAATTTTAGATTTATTTATAATATATCATACTAGGCTGAGTAAGATATAAATTTACAGTTAAATAAACACTGAAGCTCAACGCTATTGTTAATCAGAATTAACTTATAAATTAAATTGAACTTTTTGTAAAAATTGATAGACACATCTGATACTATTGTTTGTTTAAACAATATAGACGGTATGTTATAATACATGCGCTATATACATTATGTTATATTTATATGTTGGAAAGTTGATATACAGATGACATTGTATTTTTCTTAGGTGTTTTTTTTTTGGTGATGTATTTTTTGGAAAAAAAGAAAAACTTACATGTTTTGATTTAAGTGTTTGTCTAGAGATAAGATATTTTATGCTTCTCTCATTTTGTTAAAAGTTAATTTTATTGTTAGTTTATTAGTTATGACTTAGAATTACTTAAATAATAATTTTATTTTTTGATAACTTATCGTTCTGAAATATTTTGTATGGTAATTTTGGAAGAAAAAAAATTGTTTTTTTGGCATTGTAATTTATTTTTGTGTGCCCTATGATTGAAAGGGATATTACTTCTTTGGAAACTTGTCTTATTTGATATTATGATGTATTTTTATTATTTAGCGGTTGATTGTGCGTTAGGTCAAAACTTAGTTATCGCAAATGCTATTATTTGTTTGTGTAAGGTTTATAATTTATTTTCAGTTAAGTATAACTTTTGTAACTTAGTTAAATTACTTATTAGACTTTGTTTAGTTATGAATTAATTTTTTTTTTGGGTGTTAGTATGGATATACTTTGACATTTTGTTTTGTGCCTTGTAATCATGTTTGTATTTAATTTTTGTAAGATATTGTCTGATCTAAACATTTATTAGTATGTGTGGCCGTGTACATAGTTGTTCCTTTGGAAACAGACTATATTCTTACAAGACAGAGGAAGCACAGACCACCCCATAATTTTATATTTTATGAGAAACAGAAAATAATAAATAGTGTCACATATTTAGGGTAGAGTCGCTTCTACACGCCATTTCTAATAATTGGGTGATTTCCCCTGACCAATCGGATAGCTCAGATTTACCCCGGGGAAAGTGGAACAACGACGCCATTTGGCAGTAGAATGAAAGAGCGCAACTCAAGAGGTCGTATCTGGTCCAGCTCTACATATTTCTTAGTTTGAGGAAATCAAACTTCAACATTTATTATAAAATGTGTATTTCAGGACATTGAGTGGTTTTATATTTCTTACTTGCGTAAGTAGTGTCAATCATTCAATATGTATTTTGAATAGAGCTCCCAACCCTAGTCGCAGCAGAACTAGGTTCGAGGATTTGAGTCAATTTGCAAAAAAATAGTCTTACACCTCAAACCATGTAGAGTAGAAAATATTCTTGTGTTGGAAAGCATTTAACTCAAGGAATGCTTATGATGATAAAGAAATCAAGGACAAATCTGAAGAGATGGGTAAATGTCGTCGAACCTAAAATAAGACAGTAACTTAAAGGAAGGAACACGGTGGAATGAGAAGGTTCGCCATATTTGACAATTGAGTAGGCCTATGAGACAAAGATGCAAAAAGGGATTTTTGCATCGATGAAAGCATCTGATGAGATGATAGAACTTTATTATGCTTATTATTGTAAAAATGTTCTGAATTCCAGACTTTGTTGAAATTTTAAGTTTCATGCTGAAAGATATTAAAAGTTTTGCATGAAATCGAACGCTGTTGAAAAGGTGAATTACTACAGTTTTGAGATTTAGATAAGAAATCTATCCATTTCAATTAAATTCGCTACATCAACACCTAAGAGAAGAAAATCGAACCTGGTAACACAAATTTAAGAGAGAAATCTAAATCTCTGGTGATTAGGCCAGTTAAACATCTGCTCTCTGTAAAGTAAACTGAAAATACTGCATATACCGGCACTGCCACAGATTGGTAATATGGTGCCGTTCCAGTCCTAAGGAATACCTGCCCCGGCTACATGGTGGTAATATGGTGCCCGTGACCACTTCTCTTTGATAAAGCAAATAACTAGCGATCATAGACCATGGACGATTTACTACAAAATTTTCAACAGCTTGGTGTGGAACAACAACAACAACAACCACAGAACCAACCCGTAAATACACAACCACTGCAGCCCCAGGACAGACAAAATATGGAAGGACCAACAATAATAGCGCTACGGCAAATTACTGAAACCCTACAGAAAAATGACAACTACGCGAAATTCACACAGGTTAGATCCATTGTTCAGCCGTTCGATGGAAACAAGAAAAAATTCAGAAGATGGTTGTCCGACATGGAAAAATTTGCGGCACTAGCAGAGGCAACAACAGATGAAGAGAAAAAGAAAATCGCTCTGTTAGGTTCTGATTCGTACGTGACTGATTTTTTAAGAAGGAGGTCCCAGCAGTACCCCACAGAAACCTACGAGTCCCTAAAAAAAGAGCTCACCCAGAGATATGGGGAAATCATAGACAAAATGCATGCTTGGTCAGTCCTTAGAAGCATGAAACAGGAAAAAGATGAATCGGTACAACTTTTTGGAGATCGATTCCTCAATATGGCAGAAGAGGCATTTTGCGGAGAAATCCCTACCACACCTGATGTAGAAATACAGTTAGTGGGGATATTTGCCGATGGCCTTAGAGCGGAAAATATCAGAAGGCATCTTATTAGAAAAGACACCAAGACTATTGCTGAAACAATCCAAGCAGCAATACAGGAGGAAAATCTTCACCGAAGGTTCCAACAAAGAGCAGGTAGGGAACCCCGACCAGAATATAGGGACTATGATGAGCATGAGCCTATGGAAGTTGACCATACCAGGAGGCAATGGACTCGCCCACGACAACGAGATGATAGGCCCCGCAATTATAGACCCCCCACACAGAGGCAAAACGACGTCAATAATGTCAATACAAACGGATGCTTCACATGCGGTAGGCTCGGACATGGTTACAAGTCCTGTAGAGCAAATTACAATCACGCACCATCCAGAAGAGGAGGTTACCAACCACAACAACCCGCACCACCCCCACGTGATTACACCAGAAATCAGTATACCAGAGGCGCACCTCAACCCCTCATGCGTCAGGGAAACGGCCGCGCCACTCACTAAACAGGACCGTTAGTGAGGGCAACAATCACAGAAACTGGTCCAAAACAAAAGAAACAACACAGAACAGAAACTGTCAAGTGGGCCCATCCAGAAAAATACAATATGAAGAAATGTTGCATGATGGAACTAAAATACATCCGGACCCCAGTTCCTGCATCATGTCTATACAGGGCCAACAATATAGGGCACTGGTAGATACAGGAGCATCCATCAGCCTTATTAGGTTCCAGCTGTTCAAGAGGATCCAACACTTAGTACGATTTCAACCGTCCAAAACACACCTAGCTTCAGTCACGGGACAAAGACTAAATTCAGTTGGGACAGCATGGCTAAAATTTTCCTTAGGCGAAACAAATTTTGAACACCCATTTGTCATTACTAAAGGAATGTCTAGAAATCTTATCCTAGGGAGAGATTTTTTTAACAAACACAAAGTTCGAATATACTATGACCTCCACAAAATCAAAGTCAACAATACATACATAGATCTCCAGGACGATATCCACATAGCGTCTTTGGTAAGGATTACAGCTCCCATAACGGTGGCTCCAAACTCCCTGGTCATAGCAAAAGGCAGAGTAAAAAATTCTGAGTACATAACACCAGGGCAATCAATTCAAGTACAGCCCCTAGCAGAAGAAAGCATTATTGATGACCCATTGTTGCAGAGGGAATCGCTGAAGTCTCGAAGTCCAGAGATTTCCCCATCATGATATTGAATATGTCAGGAAAAACTACCACTATAAAAAGAGGCACAGTTGTAGCGCAAGTGGATACGTCAACAATAAGACAAACCAAAACCAATAGAGACCATCCACAAATTGTCTCAACCACTCCCACTGGACATAATGCACAAAATCGCAGTACAAATAACCATAGTACACGGAAAGTAAACAGTTATAAGGCTTATGCAGAAAAAGGCAGTAACATCAGTCACAGTTATGTTACACCACAGCATACCCTACCCAGATGGCAGAAACGAACCAGTCCATACATAAGAAGAGAAAGGCCACAGTATGAAAATGACTATAATTACTCATTCTTGCGCCCCAGCACACCAAGAGAAAAGATGAAGTGCTGTATATCACAGAGTAACAGAGAAACAGAAATTGTCTTGCCAGGAGGATATCCAAAGCGACAAGACAGTGATACATGCCCCATGGAGTATCAATATAACTCAAAAACAGGTGGATATGATAAAGTCCCAAAACCAATTGAAATTTCCGAAGAAAAGGAAGAATTTTTATATGACTATACCACAGGAGGATACTATAGCAGCAAAGTTGGAAACAGAAAGAATGAAAAATTTTCGTTCAGGGAAAGAAGACAGCCCTATAGCACAAACAGAAGAAATACAGTAACGTACGCGGATAAGCGCAGTTACGGCAGAAATAATCAGAAAAAATGGCACAACAACGACTACCCCAGAAATATAATAAGAAATGAATATACAGTAAATGCAGTGACAAATGGAAATGCACACAGTACATGGCAGAGGAGACAGTACCAAGCACAGCCCAATGAACGGCAAAGAACTACGCAAGAAAAAGCCACATACCAGGAGCAGAGATTTTCACAAGATGCAAGAAAAATGTCCCAAAATTATGGGAATGAAACGGAGGCATCAAGACAGACCAGAGATATCATAGCAGATCATAAATACAGAGAGAGAATAGCTCAGTTATTTGCAACCCTGAATGCCACAGAAGATAATAAGCAACGTTTGAAAACGTTTGTAGAAAAGCACCAGGATGTATTCGCACTCAATGACATGGAATTAGGCAGAACTAACACTGTCAAAATGGACATTCAAACAACCACAGAGGAGCCAATACATATGAAACCCTATCATACGCCCTTGAAAAACAGAGAACTCGTGGAAAGGTCTATAAATGAAATGCTACAGGCAGGAATCATCGAAAGATCCCGTTCCCAATGGTCCTCACCCATAGTGATCGTAACAAAGAAAGACGGCTCCAGTCGCTTTTGCTGCGACTACCGTGGCCTTAACAAAATCACAAAAGTCATTTCCTACCCCCTCCCCAGGATAGACGATCTACTTGCTACGTTAGGAAAGTCTACATACTTTACCACACTTGATGCAAGGTCAGGCTTTTGGTGCATCCCCATGACACCTGAGGCAAAACAGAAATCCACATTCTGTTCACATATGGGAAGCTTTTTTTGGAATGTTATGCCATTTGGTCTAAAAGGATCTCCAGCAACATATATGTCACTCATGGATGAAGTGTTAAAGGGTCTACATCCATTTGCCCTGGCATACATAGACGATATCCTGATACATACCGCAGGCACGATGGAAGACCACCTCCGCAAGGTTGAAACAGTGTTTGATAGACTCAGGCATCACCAAATAAAGTTAAAACTGTCGAAGTGTGAGTTTCTAAAGACAGAAACAAAATATTTAGGCTTTGTCATCAATAGACATGGCGTCAGACCTGATGAAGATAAAGTCAAAGCCATAAGAGAAATGCCTAGCCCCAAGACGGTGAGACAAACACGCTCATTTATTGGTACAATAGGGTACTATAGGCGCCACATCATCAATTTCTCCAAAGCAGCAGAGCCTTTGATAGCCCTTACCCGCAAGTATGCACGTTTCAAATGGACAGAAGACTGCCAGAGATCCTTTGAGTATCTTAAAAATGCCCTAACCACCATCCCACTGCTTGGACATCCAGATATTTCTCAGCCCATGATACTATACGCCGATGCCTCAGATAACGCAATTGGTGCTTGTTTGGTCCAACCTGTACTAGAAGATGAAACACCCATCCTACCAAACATTCCAAATGAGAAACCCATTGCATTCCTATCCCACGCATTGTCAAAGTCACAAAAACGGTGGACCACCACTGAGAAAGAAGCATATGCTATTCACTATGCAGTACAAAAGTTTGACTTTTACGTCAGAGGAACTAAACTCATTATAAGAACTGATCATCAACCTTTGGTTAACTGGCCCACCAAAACACAAGAACAGCCAAAGAAGTTACAGACATGGGCAATGAATTTACAGTCCTACGACACCACTATCGAACATATCCCAGGCGAAATGAACACCTGTGCAGACCTCTTATCCAGGATTAAATATGATGATGAAACTGAAGTGAAAACAAATAGAGTCAAAAATGATGGCACATCCTCAGAGATTGACGATAATGCTAAAGAAATTAATGAAATTACTTCATCAAGTCGAAGAAGTACCTCAGATTCTGCCACTCAAGTAGAAGAAGAAAGCCAAGATATGTTTGACATGAGAGTAGAACAAGCGAAAGATGCAGAAATTGTCAAGCTGCTCACATACGTGAAAGAAAACCCAACAAAAAGTAAAGATTTTACAGTACACCCAACGGATGGAGCTCTATACTATATTGATCAGAAACAAGAAGGGACACTAAGAAAAGTCATTCCAGCACATCTAGTCCCAGAAGTATTGCTACAGTTTCATGATAACAACGGGCACATGGGAAGAAACAAAACAATTGATGTCATAAAGAAAAGGTATTATTGGCAAACTTTCTACAAGGACATTACAGAATATGTAGCCACCTGTAGAACATGTAAATTGAGAAACATGAAGCCACATTTAATTCCCCTTCAAGAAATGCAACCTTCCCATTACCCCATGCAAACAGTGAGCACTGACTTATCAGGTCCTTACCCACTCACCCAATCAGGCAACAAATACCTCCTGCACATAGTTGACCAATACTCTGTTTGGCCAGAAAGTTACCCACTCAGTGATGCCACATCGCAGTCCATCACGCAAATTTTTTTACAAGAATTCATTCCCAGGCATGGCTGTCCAAAACGAATCATTTCAGACAACGGTAAACAGTTTATCGGTAACCCATTTAAAGCCACCTTACACCAGCTGAATATTGAGCATACTACAACCACTTATTATTGCCCAAATGCAAATGGCAGAAATGAACGCATGCACGCCACCCTACATGATATTATTAGCAAATATATCAAGGGGAACCACCAATACTGGGACCTATACATTAACCAAGCTCTTGAAGCCATCCGAGTAAACGTGAACGATACCACAGGAATGTCACCCTTTCTCATGCTATACGGAAGAGAACCAAACTTTCCGTTAGACAACCTACTTCGCCCACAAAGAAAATACATGGGAGAAGACCCCATCGAAATAATCCTTCAAGAAAAGTATAAAGCTCACCAGATTGCACAACGAAATACGCAGAAGGCATTTCACAAGAAACAGAAACAACATGATAAATCAGCCAAGCTACCAACGTACAAAATAGGAGACAGAGTATACTACAAGAAACATGTACGCAGTTCAAAATTCGATGACCGATGGTTAGATGGCTACAAAATCATGAAACAAACTACGCCTGTAAACTTCATTATTTGGAATGAAGAGAAACAACACCAAACAAAAGCTCACGTAAAACAAATAAAAATTGATAATCACCGGCCCATTCCGCCTCTGACGACAAATACAAGACCAGTCAGAAAGGCCACCCTAAATTATAATCCATCCAGCACAGATTCGTCTGACATATCAGAGTCAGAGACGACAGACTCTGAATTTTACCAAGACGACCACATACCCAGACCACCCACAGATGAAATACATCGAGCAAGACAACAACGAGACTCGTCCGAAAGCGAAGAAGATATCCCACCACTTGAATTGCGTAATCGACTCCAAGACAGAGACCTGCGCATTAGAAATGAAGAAATAATGCCTCAGACGTCACACGATGACAACAACCAAGCACCTTATATCCACACTCAAACTTACTCCCGCAGTGATAAATCGTCAGCTGATACCTATCACACCCCCAGTTCAGGCAGTTCTAGTTTTAACACTAGTGAAAACCAAACACTGCTATACCACAAGAACAAGATTGCTCGTTCAGAACAATCAGATCCTGAAGAAACTATACCCAAGCAGGTTGTTGAACCATATACCAGCAATCTTTATGGAGACGAAACAGAACAAGACATGAGAGAAGACAGTGTCAACCCCAGCACAGCTTTGTCAGACCCCAACGAACATAATGACAGAAAAATGGTAGAATTATACCAACAAGAAACAGACATTGATACAGCTAGTTCCATTGAAACCAGAGATGCGGATAGAACATTATTTGTACCAGTCAGCTCCAGCGTCAAACGCGCCTATAAAACAGAATCTGATGACTCAATCCCTAGCAACAAAATTCCGCGTATACAGCACAACTATATCAGACAAAAGATTCTGAAGAAACGCAATCATGTTCCAAAACCAAGCCGAGAAGTGTTAGCCTCATCTCAACTAGTCAAAAACAACAGTGTGCAAATTACTGTGCCCATTGTAAACCGTGCTAACGTTCAGCACAACCAGGTCAGAAGAAAAATCAAGGCGAAACATATACCTGCCTCAAAACCAACAGATGTTCCAGCCATACAAACCCTAACCACAGTAAAACCATCTCTCCACATGTAAGCCTACCTTGCCGTGGTTGGAGAGCTTGAGCGCCTCAATGATCCCGGGAGCTATGCCGGCGGGAGTTTTACTCCTGGCAGGGTCACCCAAGCCGGACAGGTCCTGGGTGAGGGGCCAGACTAAATGGGCTGAGGAGTGGGTGGAACCCTATAGGTGTAGATGCAGAACCCACCGGCGAGTGGTACATGCTCTGGTCTGCACCAATCCACCCCCACTTCATGGGTTAAATGCTTTCTTGCCTCATTCTTCACTGTTTGTCGTCTATCACGCCCATGGCGACCGTTGCCTCAATTGGCTGTGTGTGGTGTACCCGGAAACGGGGCCTCCCAGTACTGAGGCAAAGTTAAGTCCCCGATGTCACTTATCGGTGCAGAATTGAGAGAGATGGCTGAGCATCACAATCCCTCCTGTGTTGCAGCATGATGAGAACCCAGCATTGCACACTGAGCTTGGGGGGATCACTTGGGCACCAGACTTAATACTGGCTCTTGACTGGATGGCCGCATGCAGGAGATTTCTACAATGGAGGGTTGGCAGGTGGTGGGTATCGGGAAGTGGCTCTGTGCAGGACGTGAGGATTCCTTGGGAGAGCCCAGAACCAGAGCACAGCATTGTGCAAGCTCTGCATAGTTGGAGAGCCCCCTGGATGACGGGGAATGCACAGTGTGCTACCCCACCTATCCCCAACTGCTAACTTAGAACCAGAAGTGGGGTCCTCTGTATGCGTGCCAGGCCAGGATAAAATGCCTGGGAAAGAGACTGGAGCTCAGAACTCCCTAACTCAAAGTTGCAGGATGGCAGAAAAGCCACGGGAAAGACAGGGCTATTTTGAAGATAACGCAACCATATTTTCACCATACGAGCTCGGACGCCGCCTCGGTAAACAAGGTCCGCGCAGAGCAGTGACACCCCCAGGCTGCTTGCGAATAGTCTACTACTGGGAACATAAACAGATTAGGGATGAGCCCACTCTCCCGTTGAACAGGTGCTAAAGTCGTAGATACTGGGCCAGAAGGCGCACCGGAAACCACAGTATCATGCAACTCGCTTTTTTTTTTTTTCTATGGAGAGTACACCGTCAAATAAATCTCGTTCTGGTGCTCGCCCTGTGGAGCTCCACCAGGCAGGTGCAGTGCCGGGCTCTGAGCCTCGACAGAGCCCACCCTCAGCTACTGGAGGACCCTCTAGACCGTCTTGTGGAGTCAACAGACGGCGGAGGAGAACTACTGACCAAAACAAAACAGAAAAAGAGAAACCCAGAGTGCCACTTGTCATGATGCACTGGAATGCAGAGGGAGTGAACAGCAAGCAGGCTGGATACAGCAAAAAGACAGAGCTGGAAAACATCTTGTATGAGAAGCAAGTCAGTGTTTGCTGTATCCAAGAGACTCACTTGAAAGCAGATCAAACCTTTAAAATAAGGGGATATCAATGCTTCAGATCCGACAGACAAGATAGACGAAAAGGAGGAGTACTTACTCTTGTAAGGAATAACATTCCTGCACACGAAAGGAAAACCTTCATGGATGGAGCAGAATATCAGCTGCTGCAGATAAAGGTAGACAAGATGGAAATAGAACTCCTGAACTATTACTGTCCGAACAACAAACCCCTGAGTCTCAGCTCTATACAGGTACCAGCCACCAACTTTATAGCAGTTGGAGACTTTAATAGCCACTCCCAGAGCTGGGGCTATAACCATCTGGATCACAGAGGTGAAGAGGTTGAAACTTGGCAAGATGATCACTCCCTAATCCTAGTCAATAATGCCACAGATACTCCTACCTTCTACTCCAGAGGATGGCACACAACCTCAACACCAGATCTTGCCTTCTCCACACCAGATATAGCTGGATCTATTAGTAGAGAAGTAGGAGACCAACTAGGGGGAAGCGACCATCGCCCAATCTTTCTTACTGTCCAGAGTGCAACTCTCAGTACAGGCCCAGCCATTACAAGATGGAACTACAAAAAAGCCAACTGGGGTTTATTCAGGCATCAGGTGAACACGCTGCTGTCTACTACCTCAAGGTACAGAACAGAGACATTAATGAAGTGGTAAAAGACTTCAACAGATGCATACTACAAGCTGCAAAAGAAACCATTCCCAAAGGATGCCGGCGTAACTACATACCATACTGGTCCAGCACACTCCAAGAACGTCAGGAAGCTATGGACAAGGCTAGAAAGGACGCAGAGTCTCAGCCTTCACTTGAAACTCACAACAAATGGAAAAAGGCTGTAGCAGAGTTTCAGAGAACAAAGCTAGAAGAAAAGCGGAAAAGCTGGAGAACTAAAACGGCATCGCTGAACCTTGAGAAAGACGGCAGGAAACTTTGGAGATTAGTCAAGTCTCTAAATGAAGAGCATTCCTCACCAAGGCAGACTATCACATTGGATGAAGGTGGCAAACTTTTCAGAGGAAAACAAGCTGCAGACTTGTTTGCTAGAAGATACAGTTCAGAAAGCAACTTACCCATTAACATAGACCATCAGAGAGAGATAAGAAAAGAAATACTGGCAACCATGGGACAGACAGATACTCCTGCCCCAATGAGGGAACCCATCACACTAGGAGAACTACAGAAGGCTATTTCCAAGCTTAAGTTTCAAAAGTCACCCGGCCCAGACAAAATCAGCAACGAAATGCTAGTAAATCTGAGCTCAGCAGCAAAGACAAAACTGCTTGAGATATTCAACCACAGCTGGTTGAAAGGAACGGTACCCCAAGTATGGAGAGAAGCCATCACAATACCCATACTAAAGAAAGGGAAATGTAAGACCGAGGCTGCAAGTTACCGGCCAATCAGTCTCACAAGCTGTGTTGGGAAGACTATGGAGCGAATAGTCAACCACAGATTGAAATGGTATTTAGAGTCTGAGCAGATCCTGGTGCCGGAACAAGCTGGATTTAGAGAATGCTACAGTATAGAAGACCAAGTTACTTACTTGTCTCAAGCAATAGAAGATGCCTTCCAGGAGAAGAAAAAGGTCCTAACGATCTGGGTCGACTTCAAGCAGGCCTTTGACAAGGTGTGGAAAGATGGCCTCATTGCAAAACTTAGGAGAAGTGGAATCCAAGGCAACATGATGAAATGGATCCAGTCATACTTGCATAACAGGAGAACTAGAGTCACTCTTGACGGTCTGCAGAGCAGAAAAGTGTTGCTCCATCAGGGGGTACCTCAAGGAGGAGTAATTTCCCCAACACTCTTCCTTGTTTACATCAATGACCTGGTGAAAGATCTCCCTGCAGGAGTTAAAGCTGCCTTATATGCAGATGACCTAGTACTCTGGTGCGCTGATGAAAATGTCACCACAGCAAATTATAGAATGCAGCGGGCAGCAGACATGCTAGTGTCATGGGCAGAGAAATGGCTTATCACAATAAACACAGACAAAACCTCCACAACACTGTTCTCCCTCGCCCCCAAGGACAAATCAGCTAACATACACCTAGGGACAACCGTGATCAAGGAAGAAAGCTACCCCACCTATCTTGGGGTGACATTTGACCAAAGGCTTACATGGAATAAGCATATTGAAAATGCAGAAGGAAAGGCCCGAAGACGACTAGGCATACTCAGAAAATTAGCAGGTACCAACTGGGGAGCAAATGAACGAAATCTAAAGAAGATTTATAATGGAGTAATAAGACCACACTTAGAGTTTAGCTCAGCAGCATGGTCATCAGCTGCTAACTCACATCTGCAGTCTTTGGACAAGGTGCAAAATCAAGCTCTCAGGCTCATTACAGGAGCCATGAAAACTACACAAATAACAGAGATGCAGAAGGTTGCTGGATTACAGACATTGTCCCATAGAAGAGACACAAAAACCATGATCCAGATGGAAAAGTACAACAGTATGCCAATGCACCCAATGAAGGCAAGACTAGATGATCTGGCATTGGGACGTCTAAAGCGTAGCAGCTTTGTGCATCGGGGGAAAAGACTTATAAGACAGCATCAAGAAGACCTATCCATGAAGACAACACCACTGAAGCCCACCCTATACCCTGTACCATGGGAGCAGGCCAGCAGTGCCCTCCAAATTAATACAACAGTCAGTGGTCTCACAAGTGGATGTGAGTATAATGATCTGCAAAAACGAACTGCTACATTGAGTATGATCCAAGAAAGCTATCCCGATCAATCATGGATACATGCCTATACAGATGGATCAGCAACTAATGCTGTTAGGAATGGAGGTGCCAGTATCTTTATCTCATATCCTGACAACCACTATGAGACTAGGCACATTCCCACTGGTAAATTCTGTTCCAACTATACAGCTGAGGTTCAAGCTCTAGAGCAAGCTGCAAATATGATTTATAACACCAACTCTGACTGCCACCAGGTAGTCATCCTCACAGATGCACTGTCTGTCCTGCAAGCTCTCAAGGGTGGTAAACTCCCGCATCTGAGAAATGAACTAAACAAGGTAGCTGCCAAAAAGAGAACCATACTTCAGTGGGTACCATCTCATTGTGGTGTACCCGGAAATGAAAAGGCAGATAAACTTGCAAAAAAGGGAGGAGAATGTGAACAAGAAGATAATGAAGTCACATACTTTGAGAAAAAGAGAGCTATCCAGACTATCAGAAGAGAACAGAACCAACCCAAAGACGACTATCACACTCTCGACCGGCAGGGACAGACAACTATTTTTCGACTCAGGACAGGGCATAACAAACTGAATAAACACATGCACAAGCTACGATTGTCTGCTTCACCACTGTGCACATGTGGATTAAACGAACAAACTGCTGAGCATGTTCTACAGGACTGTCCTCTGTATGACCAGTTAAGAAAGATATACTGGCCCAATGACTCAACACTAAACTCAAAGCTATATGGAGTTAAAGAGGAACTTCAAACAACAGTCGAATTCATCATGAGAACTCGTCTGACGGTGTAATCATCAAAGATGCGATCGCAAGAAGAAGAAGAAGTAAAACCATCACCGCAATCAAATGATGTTAAGCCATCACCGCATTCGTCAATGTCCTCAGTGTCCCAACAATCAGCAAATGCAGTGTCGTCGCCTATCACACCCGTCACCACTGCTACTCAGTATGATGCTCGCCTAAGCAGTCGGGACATTGCAAGGTTAGAGATGGTGAAGGAACTAGCGAAGCTGTTCTGAAAAACACGCCCAGGTGTTTTATGTGTTCGCAAATCCGAACACGGTCAACGCATATGTGAAAAAACCTTTTTAACAATGTACTAACTCTCCCCATGTACTCTATTTTCAGTTTTTGACAGTTCAAATGACTTGCTTACAGACTAAGATGTCAAAGCCTCACTGAGAAAGTTATTTTTTTCCAGCCTTAGAATACTGATGCCCAGAAAGAAATCAAGACCAGCCCACGGAGGATTTTCTTTAGATAGCATAATTGTGAAATAAAAATGTTAAAACAATTGATAACACACGGTGTTACGAGTTTACAGACACCCTTATTTAGTTACATACATTTTCTTAATATTTAGAATGCTACACAACTTTACCTATAACACATGTGTCACACTATTCTGTTGTAACATTCATCTCCACTTTTGTAACTGATCATATTCCACGCTCCATTCACCAGCATTTTCATGCAGACACTTTACACCAGTAGTTTTTTTTTTTTCTTACCTCATACTAATATTTCTTTGATCTATATTATGCTAAACTCCTTGATATCTGCCACCTTGATCAATCATACTGTTCCTACTATGACATCTCTTAACAGCACATAATTCATACCCAAAACTAGTATTGTAGGTTATGCTATTTTTCTCCACAGGATTATTTATTTTCAAATGTACATTATTATTTTAGACCCAGATGTATATTAGTACTGTCAAGAATTTTAAACATTCTCCTAAAGAGATTTCATATCCCAACCTTGACTCTCTATAGTAAGATTTTCTTCACTCCACTGTTACAACATCTTTAACTTACTATTTTTCCTCTCCACTATATTGAGACGACATTCTAGACTTGTGATCTTTTAAATCCCAATCATATTCATTCCTTGGAATTACAATCATGTTGTAATCAGGAGATCCTTGATGTACCCTTTCCTCGCCACTTATTGACAACAGACACTGCTACAACATTCCTTCTATTCTAACCTAAACTATTACTTGCAACCCTATTGGTTAGGATTTACTATTAGAATATCTAGTGTTTAGTGAATTGATTTTTATCATTCTTTAGTACTTGTGATACAAACAGAAAAGAAATCACAAGAAAAAAAAAAAGAAATGGAAAAAAAGAAAATGAAATGTAAAACAAGAAAAGAAAAAAAGGAATTCCAAGAAAACAGAAAAGACATAAAAGAAAAAAACAATTAGAATGTTTTTTTTATATAAGATGCTATATGTTTATATGCCACCCACACACATTTTGATGATGATAAGACAATATTGTAAAACATTGACTGCCCTGAGGTTAGCAGATGAAGAAGAAAATAAATAAATCACCCTATGCCACTCATACCCCCACCAGCTTGATCCCTGATATCCAACAATATTTTGTTGATATCACAAGTACCCCAATGACATTTGTGCATGCTGATTTTCTGCAAATGAACAATCCCTTGAGAGCATTAGTATATGCTAACCCCAGATTGAACAAATTGCACCTATTTGTTGATGATGCCTTTGCCCATGTTAAAGAAATAGCATTTGCACATGCTGACCTAGCAAATGAAATACCCCATTACCGCATGATAACCACTAATGACACATGAGATGAAGAAGCAACAGGTTATGTATGATGAAGATGACATTTTATATTAAGGTGAAACTTTATGTTGTCACAGCTGAGATTTTGTTGTAATGTTTATGCACAAAATCCCCCACATTAACATTGGAGGAGGAATAATCTTAGTCTTTCGTGGTTACGAGATAAGACAAGAATATAATAGAATATTTGATGAATACCATGGAACAAATCAGAGCAGATGATTGTTGCACATATGAGGACCATATTTGAAGTCATTATTGAAGGATTATCAGTAGACAAGAGACACAAATGAATTATGATAATCCCATGGAACCACAGGTACTAAGGACACAAAATGGAGATTAAATAATGGAGAAAAAAAAAATAATGACTGAATAATTGCTACGCCCAGAGGTAAAGGAAATAGAGATGCATCCGCATTTTGGAGAAGATATCTCTTTGATTTTTGCTTATTGCCTTTGTAATATGAACATTGTTGTATAACAAATGACTATTCCTTATCACGAATTACAGAATGTTGTAAGATAGTTGGAATAAATTGACAATGTACTATACTCATAACATACCCAGAATTACAGGAGAGAAAATAAATAAATGATTGATGAAAGTGGACACACTGAGATCTTGCTCACCCCGAGGATATTGGATAAGAAAATAACGTTATCCCAAGGACAGACATGTCACAGATATATCATGGAGATATTATGACCAAAAAAAAAAAAAAAAAGAGAATACCTAGATTGGAAATGCAACAAACTTTGTCAAGGACACCAGGAAATAGACCCCCGCCCCACACTTAAGATAACTGACGGATGAGATTTTTGAATTATAAGTACCATAAGTCACCCATCTGGCTGTAGTCAGCGGATGTTACAGGCACCACATAACTCTGACTAACCCTCGACCAGCGAAGGCAGAGTTGGTGTCGAAATTTTGCACATATGTAAAAAGACATGTTTTTGTTCATGTTTTGGTAAAGTCTAGACATTTATGTTAATGGTTCTATAAATGATTAGTTGATATATTGATGATAAATATTCGCAGATATAGTACATGGACAATTAATAAGGATATATTTCCAGTACAGAATAAGAGGAATAGGAAGGATCCACATTTTAAATATTGGAGCACCATGAGCGAGGAATTGGACTTATAAAGAAAATGGAAATGGTACACTGTATGCAAGGATAACCAGAAATAATATGGATAAATAGTAGTCAGAGTGCCAGGAACTTTGTCTTACGAGAATATTGTAGATTCCTCACGATCAATTGATTATTTTCTTCCTTTCTATGTCACATTTTTTTTTTTGAGTGATGACCCCAAAATTTTTTTTTTCATCTCATAATTTCAAAAGTTCTTACACCTCAGTTGATAGTTACATAAATACTTGGTTGATGTGTTTTGCATAAAGGTATTGCTAGATAAGGTACATAGGGAGTTACTAAGGATGAATTCTCAAGATAACAGGAGGACAAGAATAGATACAATGATATTGGAACACCATAAATGATACATTGGTGTTATAAAAAAAAAAAAAAGGAGACAAATATAAATTGTATACAAGGATGCCTCGAGAGTGACAACATGGATACATATTGTCAAGAGTATAAGCAGTTGTCTTAACAGAGAAAATAAAGTAATACGGAACCCAATGTAGAAAATTCATGATGATTTGGAAACTATATTTTTCTTTTCCCTTATATTTCATAATATGATAGTAACACATTCGTCTGTTGGTTGCTGAATAATTTGATGTTTTAAAAATGATGTATGGTAAGTCAAAGAAGATCTTTGAAGAATAATATATATATATATAAAATAATTTTTTTAGTGAAGAGTTCACAAAAAAATACTGTATTGACAGAAAAGAAGGAATGATTAGAAATAACTGACTAATGGACAGGATCACCACCAGACGCACGGATACTGGAGACAAACATCACATATTTTGAAGAAGAAAAAAAAAAATGTAATATAGAACATTTTCTACAGTGACGGACTTAGAACGAGTTTATACACTTACCATTTGGAAAATGTCAATAACAAGGAAACATTCAGATAAATAAATAAGGATAAGCCATGAGGTTTTAATGCTTTTATTGTGAAAAATGATTACTTATAAAAATGATGCTGGTTGTATTATCGTCTGATAAATATGCATATTATGTTTAGAGATATTTTCTACATGTAATAATGAGCAAGTGGCTCATTCACTAGAAAAAAAAAAAGAAGAAGATGATGAGTACCCATGAAAACATTGGCTATTCTATGAAAGTGGATTGCCATTACCATAGGAATTAGAGATTTTGGACATTTCTTGGAATATTGCAGAGTACTTGGGAAATAGAATAAATAAGTACGCCAGAAAAAAAAAAGATTTTTTTTTTAGTACTTGCAGGCTTTTAATATGGAGCAAATAACAGTACAGAAAAGAGATAACACCCCTACCACATCCAAGAGAATGTAATCAACTATATTTTTGAATGAAATGTAATAGATTATGATAATCCAGCCAAGTTCTGCAAATAAGATAGTTTATTGTTCATTCCCCAGTGTTGCCACTTGTCACATTTTTTTAGTGATGACCTTATGAGTGTTTTGCAGATTTTGTTGGGCAGTGTTGCCAATTTGTAAATTTGGTGAAAAATATTATGATGTGATGAATAAGTTACACTTTTTGAAGTTGATGTCCACTACTAGTTTTTTTACATAGCAGACGACCTCATATAGACATAGGACCCCAGTATAGGAATTAAATTAAATTTTTTGGAAATATTTTTGGACTTAGAAAAATTTTTGAACTTTAAATTTTTCTGAAAAATTTGTTTGAACTTAGAAATTTTTGGGGATGGATTTTTGTTATTGATAGTATTCAAATGTCTCCCTACGGGATACATTTGCGGAGCCCCGGGATCTATATGTGGCCGTGTACATAGTTGTTCCTTTGGAAACAGACTATATTCTTACAAGACAGAGGAAGCACAGACCACCCCATAATTTTATATTTTATGAGAAACAGAAAATAATAAATAGTGTCACATATTTAGGGTAGAGTCGCTTCTACACGCCATTTCTAATAATTGGGTGATTTCCCCTGACCAATCGGATAGCTCAGATTTACCCCGGGGAAAGTGGAACAACGACGCCATTTGGCAGTAGAATGAAAGAGCGCAACTCAAGAGGTCGTATCTGGTCCAGCTCTACATATTTCTTAGTTTGAGGAAATCAAACTTCAACATTTATTATAAAATGTGTATTTCAGGACATTGAGTGGTTTTATATTTCTTACTTGCGTAAGTAGTGTCAATCATTCAATATGTATTTTGAATAGAGCTCCCAACCCTAGTCGCAGCAGAACTAGGTTCGAGGATTTGAGTCAATTTGCAAAAAAATAGTCTTACACCTCAAACCATGTAGAGTAGAAAATATTCTTGTGTTGGAAAGCATTTAACTCAAGGAATGCTTATGATGATAAAGAAATCAAGGACAAATCTGAAGAGATGGGTAAATGTCGTCGAACCTAAAATAAGACAGTAACTTAAAGGAAGGAACACGGTGGAATGAGAAGGTTCACCATATTTGACAATTGAGTAGGCCTATGAGACAAAGATGCAAAAAGGGATTTTTGCATCGATGAAAGCATCTGATGAGATGATAGAACTTTATTATGCTTATTATTGTAAAAATGTTCTGAATTCCAGACTTTGTTGAAATTTTAAGTTTCATGCTGAAAGATATTAAAAGTTTTGCATGAAATCGAACGCTGTTGAAAAGGTGAATTACTACAGTTTTGAGATTTAGATAAGAAATCTATCCATTTCAATTAAATTCGCTACATAAACACCTAAGAGAAGAAAATCGAACCTGGTAACACAAATTTAAGAGAGAAATCTAAATCTCTGGTGATTAGGCCAGTTAAACATCTGCTCTCTGTAAAGTAAACTGAAAATACTGCATATACCGGCACTGCCACAGATTGGTAATATGGTGCCGTTCCAGTCCTAAGGAATACCTGCCCCGGCTACATATGTATTGTTATTGACTTTCTATGCGTTCATACCTTTGCTTTCCATTCGTCTTTGTTGACTATCCTTCATTTCATTCTATCTTTTTGTTGTCTTTCCTATATGTGTTCATATCTTGTTTATATTTCTGTATCACATCTTCGTTCTACTTGTATACTTCTTCTTCTTTCGATACTTATACTTTCATTCATTGTATTCTTGAGTTAATTATATAACTTAGTATAATGAAACTAGTATTTTGGTAAATTTGTATTTATTTTTCATGAAATCGTTTTACTTATTGGTTATTATGTGGTATTGTTGATTGTTCCTCATTTTCCGATTTCTTACTTTCCTTTACTACAGATCATTCTTCTGTTGCTTGATCTTGTTCTTTCACTTTCTATTGGTTGTTACTTGTACTAAATGTACTTAGCTTGGTGTTGTATTAAGATTAATTTTGGTATGCTTGTATTATGATTGATGCTTTTGTTGTAATTTACATCGGTAACATTCATTGGGATATTTGATTGATTATGTTTGATGTTTTAGTTGTAATTTTACATTTATTGCTGAAATTGTTTATAGATGTACTATTTTTTGATAGATACATTTTTTGTTAGGTACATTTTTGGTAGCCATATAATATAACTTCATTTATCTCTAAATTTTTGACACTTAAATTTAAAAAAAAAAAATGATAAATCATTTTTTTCCCGGGCGGTGTGGCAACTGATACAGAGTAAATATTATCAAAGGGAGGTGATCTTAAAAATGTTAAGCGAATAGATTCGATTGCGGGTTACGTTGCTTGGTTAAGCTGATGTTAAGTTAAAAATGTATTAGGGGAATTCCCTCGTATGATCGAGAAGTTTCCAAGTCGGTAAGCGGGGCGAACACTGGTCAGTTCAAATTGCGGAGATGTGTTTTCTCTGAACCGTCTTGAGCTGTGAGTAAGCTCGTGTGACTATCCCATGCAATTATCGAGACTGAGTTGAGTTTTTTAAACAGCCGAGTCTCGTGTCTTTTTAGGCGGAACTAGTGTGTGAACTAAGAGCAGTCTGTTTTTGGGTACCGACGGGAGAGGTCGGTCCTACAGTGTGTGTTTTGAGTATGCCTGCGCAGTGCAAAAGTTATAGAGGCCATTATTTGTGTAGGCCTATAATTCCTGAGTTTATTGGAGAATTGTGTTTGTGAGTATTTTTGAAGAGGTAAGGATCCAGGACTTATGTTTGACTATATAAATGTCAAGATGAGTGAAGGCGAGATTACTGCAGACTGCCAGGGAGTGCAGTCTTGCGAGAAATTGCCGCGAGTATTCACCATTGATGTAGTTAGCACGGTGAGGATGATGTCCGTTTGCTAACCGGATCCATTGAGGAGATTTGAGGAGGCCCTCATTATTCATGTTGTCAGCACGGCGAGGATGACCGTTTGCTGAGAGGATCCATATTTATATTGGGGCGCCAATGTTGAGAGCGCGGTTGATGAGGCCATTTATTATTGATAGCACGGTGAGGACAACCGTTTGCTGGGAAAAGGATCCATTGTCTATTTATTATAATGCTGATGTTAGAAGCATCGTTTGAGGCCATTTATTATTGATAGCACGGTGAGGACAACCGTTTGCTGGGAAAAGGATCCATTGTCTATTTATTATAATGTTGATGTTAGAAGCATCGTTTGAGGCCATTTATTATTGATAGCACGGTGAGGACAACCGTTTGCTGGGAAAAGGATCCATTGTCTATTTATTATAATGCTGATGTTAGAAGCATCGTTTAAGAGGCCATTGATGTGGTAGTAGCTTGATGATGCTGGGAAGTGGAGATGTAACTATAGTACTTTCTTGTTGTGAGCTATGTTTGACTATGTGTATTTCATATGAACGTATTGTGACAATAAACTATGTTAAATGTCGCCTGTAGTTCCACGACTCGTACGTGCATATCTGTGGCGTGTGAATGTACCCACGCACACTCACTGCAACATTTAACACGGTAGGAAAACAGTAGTCGTGACAGTAGTAACGCATGACCATAAATAGCCTGTGTGGCGAGATCTATGTCAACAAACAGATTGAATTCACTAACAGTATCTCGTGTGTAGCAGTGGTATGTTAGTCTTACAGAATTTGATATTTCGACATTCGCGTGTGATAAGAATTACTGTTCTGCTCTGTGTGGGCGTATGAACAGTGTAACCATTAAGGTAACACCCATCACTATTTATTCAATCTCCAAGACCAGTCATCAGTTATAATATTTAATAATGGATCAGTAACTTTAAAACGAATCTCCCACATAGCAAAAACTTGTGGGGTAACAGTCATGCTTATAAGTAATTAATGTTAATATGAGTGTGCTATATTATTATTTTACTTTACGTTGAATTTCTTGAAATTGATATGTAACATGCATATGAGAATAAATGAATTCAGTATGAAAGGTGAGCGAAAGGAAAGGCAGAATGTTAGACTGGCCTGTGTGCCCAATTCTCAACCCTTTGAAAATAAAGTTCGTTCGTTCGTTCATAAGCCAAGAGATCTTGTCGCGAACAGCCTGCTATGTCTTCCTTGATTTAAAAAAAAAAAAAACCTGGCAGCTTTTGTAGCTCTTTGTAAAGATAAAACCCATGGGCTCAGTTTGGAGATCATTACTGAGCTTTTCCACTACATTTCTTCATCACAAAATCATCAGGAAATTCTGATTTACATTATTCTTAAATTTCAGAAAATAAAGCTGCTGGAGCTGTTCGACTGTACAGCATGTTAGTTTATCAAGTTACATAAAATTAACAGGAACAGGTAAAACAGCTTGATGATGACACAAATAACACATACAGAAAAATAAGTCTTAATTAGCAAATGTATAAAAGAAAAAATGAAAACCAAACAAATCAAAAGAACTTCAGATTTAAGAAAAAGTATGTACTACAGTTGACATTCAAAAATCCGGCCATCGATAATCCGGTTCCTTCAGAATTCCGGCATGGATTTCGGAGCGCATTTTTAAATTTACCGCGTTGGCGCGCCACTGTTTTCTGGAGCAGTTTATGTTTTGATGCAGCTGTTGGATCTTGCTTGCACGTGTTAACAGGCATTCCTGCTCATTCCTTCTCATTTTATCATTTATTTGCTGCTGTTTAGCCCCATTATGGATTCAGCAAATAAAAGAAGTGGTGTAAAACGTAAACATCGTGCGTTGTCGATCGCAGATAAAGTGTACAGGTAGTCATTTTCTGTTAAATATATACAGAATATATAACCATAAAAAATCCGGCACTCCTCAGGTCCGGAGGTTGCCGGATTTTTGAATGTCTACTGTAATTGAAAATAAGTTTCAGGGAGGCAAAAACCAAGCCTTTGAGAGAAGGAAACATTTTTTTGTGTCCCTTTTTAGAGCAGAATTTTTTCTTCTTCATGCCGTCTGCAGCAGAAAATGTTGTAAGTCCCTTCTTCAGCTATGTTGACTCTCTTTTGGTTCAAAGTTGGTGGTTTTTTTAAATTGATATTGGAAAGTGCTTCCTGTTCAGTGTTGCCAATACATCATCACTTTGAATACATCCATCTGTCATTGTTCTATTCTTCCTCTGCAGTTTTCAGTATCTTCACTGATGACTTTTCAAATGCTAGGAACATTCAGTTACTAATGCTATAAGCAGAAAAAGCAAGCATGAATATCAGCAGAGAAATTCACCAGACAGTAAACTTACCGAAAACACATGAATCTCATTTAGCTCTGGATCAAGTGTGGCTCTTTGCGTGAAACCTACAGGATAAAACCAAACCATTACCATATCCAAATATGACATGAAAGGAAAATATACCTTTTAAAGCTTAACGCTTCTGATGATGTCATTAATTTAAACATACGTTGAACAGAACAGTGTATTACCGTGTTCACACAATAACTGTTAATTCCAGGTTCGACTGCTTCAAATTTACAGGAATTAATTACTTCTCCTCTGATACTTAGCCACTGGCTGTCAAAGCAGTCAGTGGCCTAGAACTTAGTCACAATATATGAGGCCATCTCCCTCATTCATTTGTTAGTTTGTTAAATTGTTTAGCTCTTCCAGTCAATCACCAAGTTCATTCATTTTGTATAGTTATAAGTCATCGTTCTATCAGCACCATTAAATTTTGTGCATTCTCAATGTAAATGATTACACTACAAACAAATGTGATACAATTTGTGTGCAGTCAAGGTTTCCCACTTCCAGTACGACATTTATTCCTTTTTGTAAGTTACTTATTCAAACACCAGTCTACATATACAAAAACACCTTTTCGTGGTGATGAGAAGCTATTATAAAGGGATAATTTATTCAGCATTTATTTCGAATTATCCTGTGAGCGTGTCTTACCAGCCTGACAAGTGTCCTTCCTATTTCCATCAGAAACTGTCCTAATTTCTGCTGTGTCTAAATTGTATGACAGGAAGTCGTTCAAGTATTCCTTGGCTCTCTGGCCAGCAAATATGTACAAAACACGTTTCACCTGCAAGAAAACCAAATGTGCTACTAGATGTGCAAAAAATCTCTCTCTTTTTTTAAAAAAAATATTAAGTCCAGACAAATCACAATATATGAATCTAACTGAAAGCAGAAAAATAACAATATATGAATCTGAAACCAGAAAAATAACAATACATGAATCTACCTGAAACCAGAAAAATAACAATACATTTATCTGAAACCATAAAAATAACAATATGTGAATCTTTCTGAAACAAGAAAAATTACAATACTTTTATCTGAAACCAGAAAAATAACAATATATGAATCTATCTGGAACCTGAAAAATAACAATACTTTTATCTGAAACCATAAAAATAAAATTATATGAATCTAACTGAAACCATAAAAATAACAATACTTTTATCTGAAACCATAAAAATAACAATATATGAATCTAACTGAAACCATAAAAATAACAATACTTTTCTCTGAAACCAGAAAAATTACAATACTTTTACCTGAAACCATAAAAATAACAATATATGAAACTATCTGAAACCATATAAATAACAATACATTTATCTGAAAACATAAAAATAACAATATACAAATCTATCTGAAACAAGAAAAATTACAATACTTTTATATGTAACCAGAAAAATAACAATACTTTTATTTGAAACCAAAGAGTATATTAATCTATCTGAAACCAGAAAAATAACAATATGTTTATCTGAAACCAGATAGTATATTAATCTATCTGAAACCAGACAGCATATTAATCTATCTGAAACCAGAAAAATAACAATATGTTTATCTGAAACCAGACAGTAAATTAATCTATCTGAAACCAGACAAAAAAACAATACTTTTATCTGAAACCAAAAAGTAACAGTACAATTAATCTACCTGAAACCAAAAAAAAAAAAAAAAAAACTGTATATTTATCTGAAACTAGAAAATAACAATATATTAATCTATCTAAATAAAATTGGGATGTTCACTGAAAGATGCTGAGCCAAAAGTATGACCAAAAAAAAAAAAAAAAAAAAAAAATTGAGATGTTCATTGAAAGGTGCTCAGCCAAGGGTATGACCAAGAAAACAGATTGAAAAATACATACAACATGGCACACAACTTACAAGATTAGGAGAAAACAACAGAAATATTTTTTCAATGTTCGACACAAGGGATTTTCTGTCACTTTGAGTTTTCATATAGTCTTAAAGCTTAAGGGTTGATTCTTTCCAACTCATTTAACTGTACGGTTATGTTATATAAGTTGTAAAAGAAACCAAGTGAAGATTATTAAAATATAAAATATATAAATGTATCTTTACTTATATGAAAATACTCTGGCTAGAAACCAGCTGGACAAAAAATAGCTAGCATGAAACAAAAAAAAACATATCAGATACCTAGTGAAGACAGCTAATCCATCAGTTTTGTCATTCAATATATATATCATTGTAAACGACAACACAAAAAACATTTTTCTAGCCGAATTAAAATTACAGTTGACTTTATTCAAGTTTAAACTCCATAATTACTGTCCATATTGAAGCATAAACAATTAAACAACAGGCTCAACACCCTAAGCTCGTGTCCACAAATTTATAAATACTTAAACAAAAATAAATATAGAAATATGTCGTTTAAAGAGTTAGAGAGCACTGATTGCTAGAGATGTATTGTCCCATTTTTTTAGTACCCATGGAAACAGGATCGATGCGGACAACCTGAGCATCGACATTTCTTTTTGAGTATTGGCACTTTGTCTTAGTTCCTAGTCACATTAGTTCCACATTGCTGCAGATTTGCTTCATGTGATCATACCATTTCAATTGCCCACTTGTCATTCTCATCCAGCACTCCCATTTAAAGCATACCTCTCAGACACAAACAAACTGCAGCCCTTCAAAAAATGAAGAAACTGCATCTACCCATGATCCTTCATATTACAAATGAAAAGGGAGCTGCGCTGGTGTAATGGTTACCACACTGCGCTGGCGATCAGGTGATCCAGGTTCAAGCAAGGACATTTGAAAGAGTGTCGGCGACCGGGATTTGGACTGGATTAATTCGAGCCCTGGCGAAGAAATTTGAAAGAGTGTCGTCGACCAGGTACTGGAATAACCTGGACGGCTCCTGAGCCAACGCAGCTCTAATGGGTACTCTCGGAAGACGGCACATATCTGTCTGAATGGCAAGAGGACACCTGTCAGCATGTCACGAAGTGGATTTTAAGTTAGAGTGTGTCCAGTGTATAGACATACAGCACCCTAGATATGGTGAGTATTCAGATAGACTGAGAAGAATAGAAGCATTTAGATGTGAAATTATATGTGAATGTGAGACAGAATGAGCCTATTGGCCCGAGAGAGGATGAGAAACCTGAGATTGACTCTCTACCCCTCGCCACTTACGTGAACTACTACTTACTGTCCAGCGTGAGTGCAACTCTCAGTAGTGACGGCCCAAAGCATTTTACAAGATGGAACTACAAAACAAATGCCAACTGGGGTTTAGTTCAGGCATCAAGGTAAACAACAACTGCCCTGTCTACCCTCAAGGTACAGAACAGAGACATTAATGAAGTGGTAAAAGACTTCAACAGATGCATACTACAAGCTGCAAAAGAAACCATTCCCAAAGGATGCCGGCGTAACTACATACCATACTGGTCCAGCACACTCCAAGAACGTCAGGAAGCTATGGACAGGGCTAGAAAAGAGATTTGCAGAGTCTCATCTCAGCTTCACTTGAAAACTCACAATACACTAATGAAAAAAGGCTGTAGCAGAGTTGTCAGAGAACAAAGCCAGAAGAAAAACGGAAAAGCTGGAGAACTAAAACGGCATCGCTGAACCTTGAGAAAGACGGCAGGAAACTTTGGAGATTAGTCAAGTCTCTAAATGAAGAGCATTCCTCACCTAGGCAGACTATCACATTGGATGAAGGTGGCAAACTTTTCAGAGGAAAAACAAGAGCTGCCCAGACCTGTTTGCTAGAAGATACAGTTCAGAAAGCCCAACTTATACCCATGTAACATAGACCATCAGAAGAGAAGATAAGAAAAAGAAATACTGTGGCAACCATGGGACACAGACAGATACTCCTGCCCCAAGAGTGGGAACCCATCACACTAGGAAGAACTACAGAACGCTATTTCTCCAAGCTTAAGTTTTCAAAAGTCCACCAATTACCGCCCCTAGACAAAATCAGCAACGAAATGCTAGTAAATAATCTGAGCTCATCAAGCAGCAAAGAAAGGTACAAACTGCTTGAGATATTCAAACCACAGCTGGTTGAAAGGAAACGGAACCGGGCATACCCAAACATAATTGTATGGCAAGCCGTAGAGGAAGCCATCATACAATACCCATACTAAAGAAAGGAGAAAAGTGTAAGCCCGGGATGCGCAGGCTGCAAAGTTACCAGCCACATCAGTCATCACATTCTCGTCAACGCTGAGCTTCATGTTGGAAGACTATGGAAGCGTGAAATGGAATCACCGAAAAACATTTCAGATCAAAGTATGGTAATATTAGAGTTCTGATGAGCAGATAAACGAGAGTCATGTGCATGCCTACACATCATAAGAGCACAAAAGCAGCTGGATTTATCTAGATAAATGCAATCAAGTAGATAGAAGACATGGACCAAGTTACTCTACTTGTCTCAAAGCAATTAGAAGACAATGCCATCTTCCAGGAAATAAAAAATGGTCCTAATAGAGATCTCCTATAATACGATCGAGGGTGCGACTCACTCAGCAGGCCTTTGACAAGGTGTGGAAAGATGGCCTTATTGCAAAACATGGAGAAGTGGAATCCAAGGCAACATGATGAAATGGATCCAGTCATCAATTATCACAACGTACTTGCATGCATAAACAGGGAGAACTACTAGAAGTCATCTCTTGAGATACGGTAACTGCAGAGCAGAAAAGTCTGTTGCTTGCTCCATCAAGTTTGGAAGGTAATGACCTCAAGGTATGAGAAGAGTAATTTTCATCGCCCAACACTCTTCCTTGTTTACAGTCAATGACCATGGTGAAAGATCTCCCCGCCAGTGAGTGAAAGCTGCTCCGTATATGCATGAGAATGACCTGTAGTACTCATAGGTGGCGACCTCTGATGAAAAACGGCTCACCACAGCAAATTATAGAATGCAGCGGGCAGCAGACATGCTAGTGTCATGGGCAGAGAAATGGCGTATCACAATAAACACAGACAAAACCTCCAAGGCATACCAGCTGTTCTACTCTCCCCCTCGCTCTCACCCCCAAGGAGACAAAGCAGGCGTAACATACACTAGTGGACACTCACCGTGATCAAGGAAGGAAGCTACCTCCCACCTTCATCTTGGGCTCACTATCTGATGGGTGACATTTGAGTGACCAAAGGCTACATTAGCAAATGAATAAGCATATTGAAAATGCCAGCAGAAGGAAAACAGTAAGCCCCGTACCAGTTTTAAGACGACTAGGAGCATAGTACTCTAACACCCCCGAAAATTGTAGCAGGTACCCGAACGATGGGGGCAGGACAAATGAACGAAATCTAAAGAAGATTTATAGTGGAGTAATAAGACCACACTTAGAGTTTAGCTCAGCAGCATGGTCATCAGCTTAATGCTAACCCAACACATCTTGCAGTCTTTGAGACACTAGGTGTTGCAGAAATCAAGCTCGTCAGGGCTCATTAGCACGGAGCCATTGAATCAAACTACTACACGGCCCTAATATCAAAGATGCAGAAGGTTGCTGGCACATAATTACAGACTATTGTTCCCATACGAAAGAGACACAAAACACAAGTGAACGCCAATGGAAAGTTACAACAGACTATGCCAACGCAAGCCAACAATGAACAGGCCCAAGACCAAGATGATCTGGCATTGGGGATGTTGCTAAAGCTAGCCAGGGACAGCTTTGTGCAGACATAGGAGGACAAAAACAACTAAAAGACACCAGCATCAAGAAGAACCATATCGCATGAAGACAACACAGACCACATTGAAGACCACAGACCGTACTATACCCTGTACCATAGGTGAGGCAGCCAGCAGCAAGAAGGCCCTCACCAATATTAATACATCTTTCGGTCAGTCAGGTCTCAGCAATTCCTAAGAAGATTTGTGAGTATATAATGAATCTGCAAACCTATACGAACTGCTACCATGGGAGCAGGCCACAATGCCCTCCAAAAGCTAATACATCTCAGATCAGTGGATCTCACAAGTGGATGTGAGTACAAAGGCCTGACATACTGTTGATTTATAACACCAACTCTGACTGCCACCTAGGTAGTCATCCTCACAGATGCACTGTCTGTCCTGCAAGCTCTCAAGGGTGGTAAACTCCCGCATCTGAGAAATGAACTAAACAAGGTAGCTGCCAAAAAGAGAACCATACTTCAGTGGGTACCATCTCATTGTGGTGTACCCGGAAATGAAAAGGCAGATAAACTTGCAAAAAAGGGAGGAGAATGTGAACAAGAAGATAACGAAGTCACATACTTTGAGAAAAAGAGAGCTATCCCGACTATCAGAAGAGAACAGAACCAACCCAAAGACGACTATCACACTCTTGACCGGCAGGGACAGATAACTATTTTTCGCCTCAGGACAGGGCATAACAAACTGAATAAACACATGCACAAGCTACGATTGTCTGCTTCACCACTGTGCACATGTGGATTAAACGAACAAACTGCTGAGCATGTTCTACAGGATTGTCCTCTGTATGACCAGTTAAGAAAGATATACTGGCCCAATGACTCAATACTAAACTCAAAGCTATATGGAGCTAAAGAGGAACTTCAAACAACAGTCGAATTCATCATGAGAACTCGTCTGACGGTGTAAACATCAAAGATGCGATCGCAAGAAGAAGAAGAAGTGACTACTACAATAGCTATAGACTCACCACCTCTTACTGCCAATAAAGGAGATAAGGTTTATATCAGGACCACAGACACCACTATACAGACAACATAAAGGTACCGTATAGTTAGCTATAAATTAGAGAACCTGATCCAGTGAATGTTTATATAGTTTTACTGCAAAAAAAAATTATCAACATAATCAAATCACATAGAAACAAAATCAGTAATATGCAATGTTGCACAGATCTGAAAACAAGAAAAACAATTAAATTGGTAGATACTAGAAAACAACCACTTTCACTTCTTCTTTCACCCTGCTGGGGAAAAAAAAAGAATGATTACTGAGTTAACCACAATTAATGGGTGGGGCATCAACTTTAGCCGCCACTCCCTCCTACAATCTATTACCTACTGTCACTGTTCTGCTGACACTGCCTAAACTATTGTCTACACACACACAGCTTCCAGCCTCTTTAGGCGATGGACATGCCGCTAATTTAACACCACTGGACTGTTACCCTAGTAGACTTAGATTACAACTATGGCTCAGAGTCTATCCATCTAATGGATAATATAAGACCCTACTGGTCCTGTCTATTTTCTTCCTCCTTCTCTCTATCTCTCTCCGCCTGGTCTCAGTGTCTCTCTAACACTCAACGTCTGCTGATGTGGCGTCTCCATTACGCCTCTTCTCTTGATAACGTTCAGAACCAGGAATGACATCCCTGTCTCCTGCTTCTGATTTCTGCACTGATGACTTCAGTTTCAAGCTCGAGGTACTTGAGTCACTTGTAGAAGTTTCACGGCTGCTGACCGACTTCTTACTTGCCCCGTTAACCCGCTCAAGGTTTAGGGACAAACAGCTTTATTATGGCTGTATAACTTTAGACCAATCTCCCAGCCATGTGCTGTTGTCGGAGTGGTATAATGAGCTAAGAGCTCTGGATTAAAGACAAATCCTGTTCCCAGCTGAAGATTGTCTTCGCTACCTGGGAATATATGGTATTTCTTTCACCTTTTCCGATCTCTCGAGCTATATGCTCCTGAGATGACAACTTGCTGTTGTAAAGGACCGAGGCTGGTTGCCCCTCCTACAGACCATGAAAACTCGCCAATAGATCAAACTTCTCACTGAAGAGCAAGTGTTATGACGTAGATTCTCACGGCTGAATATTCTTCGGACAAAAGGCGCCCGCAATTAATTTCCTCTAGTATTTATTACAGACAACGAGGCCAGATACGCCATCGTTGGCGTTCCTCTCCGACCAATGAAAACCCTACAAAATTAAACAACCGAGCCTCCGCCAATAGATTTGAACCCAATGCGTGAGTCATAAGATACAGACTGCGTGTCAAAAAAAAATTGCGTCACGTTATGCGACGACCGCGATTCTTTTTTTTTAACAAAGAAAAAGAGATTCCCTGATCGCGATTATCTAGCGAAAAGAAATGGTGAAAAAATGAACAGGTGAAAATCTAATATAACTCCTCTGTAGTTCCTATTAAACCCGCAATTATTAACCCTACAGAAAAAGACCAAACGCGATATATTTCAAGGAGAAGAAACATGGCAAACACATATAGTTACAAAGGGAAGAAGACAGGTGCAAACTCAAATAGAAGAACGGAATCGGGCCTGTTGAAAAATAAAACCACAGTACTGCATCACACAGCACACACGGAAAATAGGATACTCACGTAAAATCAGTCTCAGGTTATACATACTAACCTGAGATTTCGCCTCGAGTAATAGCAGGCGTACTTTAAAAAAAAAAAAAAAAAAAAGAAAAAGAAAGGAAAAGTAACAAGACCCAAATCAAGTCAGCAATGGTAATTCTAAGATGCTGATAGTAATGTACAAATTTTACTTACAGGATGCAACAACATGGAGTGACCTATGCGAGACTTCAGACTTGGGCAATCATCCTTCAGCAAGCACCAGGTGTTGGAGGGTATATGGAAGGAGTACAGACCACTGAAAATTGGTTCTTGGATTCGGTCAGTGTCTGTACTAGCTGAGCTGAAAGGATCAATTTTAATATTACTATGTAGTTTTATTGTTGCTTGTCCCATGCGATTATTTGAGTCGAAGGCAATGAAAGAATAGAATTACTGCTCCCTCAGTCATGTCGTGAGAGGCAACTAACATGAGGTTGTGCATGAGGCTGGCAACCTCATTATGTAAAACAAACAGCTACAGAAACCATCACTACAAAAGTATATGAATGCTTTGGTGCAGGTTTCCTGCAAGGAGGACCAGCTGTAATGGTGGCTCCATGCTCTGATGAGTGCGAAAAGGGAAATAATGATGATATTATGCAGTTTTTGCACTGCTTGAACATCTGACTTCTTCAGGCGATACTTTAATAATCTTTCCCAGCATCCTACGCTGAAACTAGACTTCTGAAATAATGATGATCAAGTACAAAAACAAAAAGAGTAACAATACGCAGAAACAGCAAATAATATACAATTTTCTCGACAGATGTTAACTCTGTAACTCACACACCATCCAAACATTTCACTTACACACCATCCAAATGTTTTTTTACTCACATACCACCCAAACCTTTTCCTCACATGCCATAAAAACTTTTATTTTACTCACACACCATCCAAACTTTTTACTCACCCATAATCCAAACCTTTTATTCACCAACTATCCAAACTTTTACCCACATGCCATCCAAACCTTTTGCCCACACACTATCCAAATGTTTTACTCACACACCATCCAAAATCTTTTACTCACACACCGTCCAAACTTTTAACTCATATACCATCCAAACTTTAAGGCCTCACACACCATCCAAACTTGAAGACCTCACACACAATCTAAACTTTAAGGCCTCACACACCATCCAACCACTATTTGCACAAGTCTGGAAAATAGGGACAACACCATCAGAGTGGAACAAAGGAATAATTGTCAAATTGCCCAAGAAGGGAGATCTTGCAGACTGCAATAATTGGAGAGGAATCACTCTTCTCTCAGTTCCCAGCAAAATACTAGGCAGGATAATTATACAGAGAATTTCAAAAGCAGTAGACCACAAACTGAGGAAGGAACAAGCAGGATTTAGAAAGAACAGAAGATGTGTAGATCATTATTCACTCTCAGGAACATTATAGAGCAGTGCTCAGAATGGCAAAGACAGCTGTACATTAATTTTGTTGATTTTGAAAAGGCTTTTGACAGCATACATAGGGAGTTTATGGAAAATACTGAGGGCTTATGGAATTCCAAGCTGCATAGTGTCAATCATAAAAAGCCTCTATGCCAACTTTACGTGTAGTGTTGGGCAGAGCAACCTAACCTTTGAGGTGAAGACGGGAGTACAACAGGGATGCCCCTTATCAACCACTCTATTTTTAACAGTCATAGACTGGGTGATGCGCCAGACAACAGAGGGCAGTCCAAGAGGATTAAGATGGACTACATTTTCTACATTGGAAGATCTGGAATATGCAGATGACATTGCACTACTAGCACATTCACATCAACACATCCAGGAAAAAAACGGATAGACTTAATAAGTTTAGCCAGCAGGTGGGCTTGAACATCAATTTAAAGAAGTCAGAGGTTATGATGCTCAATGTGAGCAACCCTAAGCCCATATCAGTAAGGAATCAGCAACTGGTTCAGACAGACACCTTCACATACCTAGGATGCATAGTAACACCAGACGGCGGGGCAGGCAAAGACATCAACATCAGAATGAATAAGGCAAGAACAGCCTTTTTTAGCCTAAACAACATCTGGAAGTCCTCTCAATATAGCACAAGCACAAAATTAAGATTATATCAGAGCTGTGTGCTTTCTGTGCTTCTCTATGGTGCGGAATGCTGGAGAGTTACAGAGAAGGAAATGTCGAAATTGTCCTCTTTTCACACAACATGCCTAAGAAAAATTCACCAAATCTTTTGGCCGAATACCATCACCAACCAAGATCTGCTTACTCGGAGCAAGCAAGAGGACATGCACACCATCATAGCTGGCAGATGCTGGAGCTGGGTTGGCCATGTCCTCAGAAGAGACCCCAATGCCATCACAAGAACAGCTATGCTTTGGACCCCTGAAGGAAAACGAAAGAGAGGCCGACCAAAAACAACCTGGCGGAGGACTGTGGAGGCTGACATGCAAAGAATGAACCAGAGTTGGGGCACTGTACGAAGGATGGCCGCCGACCGAGCAAAGTGGAATCAATTTGTTGTTGCCCTACAAGACGCCACTAGGCGCGATGGCCACTGACTGCTTTGACGGTCGGCGGCTAAGGATCAAAGAAGAAAGAAGAAGACACCATCCAAACTTTAAGACCTCACACACGATTCAAACTTTAAGGGTTCACACATTATCCACATTAAATCTTACCTGACCAATACTCTTCCTCCAAATACATATATAGTTTGGTGTTCAATGTCTATCGCCATCTGATGATCAAATATAAGTCTCGGACCACCCATGGCTGCTGTGTCTTCAGTAATGAAGGTCCACTGTTGACTCTCTATGTCATACATATGGAAATCACACTATGGACAGAAAAACAAACATGGCAATGTCATAAATTTTCAGCTGCTATAACATCCAATCAAGAAGATGCTGGCAGATAGGACACACACTGAGGAAACCTGCTGATGGCATTACAAGGCTGCCCTTGCTCTGAAATTGTGAGGGTAAAATACACACGCATGCCGAAAAAACACACGGAGAAGAGAACTGAAGACAGAAATTAAAATGATAAGGAAGACATGAGAAGACCTTGAGCTGATACACAAATATCTGGCATAAAATTTTTTGATGGCCTATGCTTCTTTAGGGACTTAAAGGGGGGAAGATGATCATAACCTCCAATCATAAACATTTCATTAATGCAGAAAGCGCAATATGGTTGAGTATAATTGTGATGCTGTACTGTAATTCTGTCTTTTCAACAGGCCCAGTCTTCTTCTCTGTCTAAATTATTATGTGTTTGGTCTTTTTCTGTAGGTATTTTATTGCATTTTATGATGGTAGGTTTAGTTTATACTTGCACCAGTTTTCTTTTCTTTAAAGTTAATTTGCGATCACGAGAGTTTTCTTTGTTAAATAAATCGCGATCTCGTAGTCCCAGTTTCTTTGTTAAAGAATTATCGTGGTCAAGTCTTTGTTTAACAGCGCGTGAGATATTCACGGGGTGGAAAGTTTCCGTTGTTTGGCTCACGCAATATGATGTAAGTGGGAAACGCGGTCGGTGGGGATAAACAGGTCACGACGTGCTTTCAAATCTATTGGTGTAGACCCTGTTATAAATTTTGTAAGCGATTCCATTGGGTTAGTAAGACGCTATAGCTGTGACGTAGGCCGAAAGTCCGCAGGGCTTTTCTTGTATATAAACCGAACGGTCTTTTAACGGATCCCCTTTGTCTGATGAAAGTCACTACCGTGAACCTAGCATTTATTGTCTGCTCCACGCGGAAGAAAACGCGATAAACTGGTATGTTCATATTTTATTAGAGCCGTAATATTAGTGGGTTCTTAAATAGAGTCGGGGTCTGATTTAAGTAAAGTTTTCTTCGGGAAGTTAACTTAAAGTTATAACCGTAAGTGCCATCCATTACTATCTTTGTAGCATGATGTAAGGGTTAAGTGTGCCTAATTCTTTCTAGGATAATTGGCAGTGTATAGGAGTGTGTGAAGTTTTGAGATATTCACTGTGTGAGGGTTAGCTATTAATACATGGGCGCTCAGTAGTATGTAGAGTGTTGGATAAACCACCATTAATTTCTGTATATTTACAAGTGTAATTTTATTGGGCATCTAATGGTGCGTATGTTATTTTATTGTGCCTCAAATGTTTGGGAATGCAGTAAGAGGAGTAATTTAATTTTTGGGTTAAGCAGGGAAACCTCATGGGAAATGTTAAAAAGGAGACCACGGAATTTCGGACAGGAAATTTCCCGAGTTTGAATGTTTTGACACAAGGTAGATTCACGTAACAAAAGATTAGGATCAGACAGTGTCGGGAGTTTGTTTACGTACCAGTAAGATTTTCGTTGAAGCGGGGACGGGAAGGAGTGTGAGACTGAGTGACACATGGTTAGAAATATTTATGTATCGTTGTGCATAGCGGGTGAAGGGGAGCTGGAGTGAGTTGCGGGCAGCGTAGGATTTATGGGAGCTATATGTTAGAGAGTGAGTTATGGTTGAAGTTGTTGTACATTAGATGCATTTCATTTGTCTACAGCGGTTCACGGTACAGTGGAAGAGTGGAGTTTGTCCTATACAAATTTCCAACGGCAAGGTTGGCATTGCAGGAGCCGAGAGCTCGATATCGCTAGAGGCGAAAGAAATACGATAGCAGTTCGCATGCTGTGAAGCCCCTTGCTTCGGCGGGAACGTGTTCATCGTTAAATAAATCCAGAGCGAGTAGCTCGTTATATCACTCCAACAACGGCACGTGTCCGGGAGATTGGTCTAGAGTTATACAGCCAGAAATCAATGCTGTGTTCCCCTAAATCCTGAGCGGGTTAACGGGGCAAGTCAGAGAAGCTATTCAGCAGAAGAGGATTTTCTATATTTTAGTCAAGTACCTCGTGCTGGATAATCAAGTCATCATTGCAGGAGTCAGGAGAGAGGGTGAACATTCCTGGTTCTGACAAGTCAACGAGAGAAGGCATAACGGAGACGCCACTTCAGCAGATGTCAAGAGTGTCAGAGAGACACTGAAGCAAAAAGAGAGAGAGAGAGAGAGAGAGGAGAGAGATGGGACCAGTAGGGTCCGATGATATATTCTTAGAGGATAGCCTTTGAGTAATAGATGTTATAAAAGTCTACTAGTGTAGCAGTCCAGTGTTTAGTTAGCGGCGCTTATCGCCCAACGAGTGGGAAGCTGTGTAGACATTCGTTTAGGCAGAGTCAGCAGGACAGAGACAATAGCAAATCATATAGTAGTAGACAGTGGAGGCTTAAGCCGAGGCCCCACCAGTTAGAGTGTGGTTACAATCACTAATCATTCTATTTTTCCCCAGTAGGGTGACTGACTGAGTGAATGTGGTTGTGGGTTTTATGTGTCTATCTACTTAATTGGTTCTTTGGTTTTCAGGTCTGTGCAACAGTGCACGATATTTATTTCTTTGCTGTATAATGACATTTAATGTTTTATTGTGTAAATAAAATATCTATATATTGTAGACTGGATCAGCTTCTATACTATGCTGTACCTATATGTTGTCTGTATAGTGGTGTCTGTGGTCGTTATTTACACTTTATCTCCTTGTGTTTAAAGGTAGTTAGAGGGGGGTGAGGTTATAGCATAATTTTAGTCACAAGTGGCAAGGGAGAGTCAATCCAGGTTCTCACCCTTGAGCCAATAGTCTCATCTGTCCACAGTCACTGTCATTTTCATCTAAATTCTATCTTCTCAGACTTTCTCATACTAGGGTCTTGCCTATACTCAGGCAAACTCTATAAACGTAAATCCACTTCGTGACAATAATATATGAATCTAACTGAAACCAGAAAAATAATACTTTTATATGAAACCAGAGAGTATATTAATCTATCAGAAACCAGAAAAATAAGAGTATATTAATCTACCTGAGACCAGAAAAATAACAGTATATTTATATGAAACCAGAAAATAACAATATATTAATCTACTAAAACAAATTGGGATGTTCAGTGAAAGGAGCTGAGACACAGGTATGACCAAGAAAACAGATTGAAAATGCACAAAACAGGGCACACAAATTAGAAGATTAGGAGAAAACAACAGAAAAATGATCAATCACAAAAAGTTAAAATCCAAGACTAAAGAATGCACAACTGGATCTTAACTCTTAAAGGATGAAATGTATTCTTCTCTTTCACCCATATGGGTACCAGGTTCAGTCCTGACAAGGAATTAGACCACTGCATCCTACCAAGTATGTCACAAAGGGCCAAACCAGGGTTGCCAATACAGCTACAAATTTCACAAAGTAAAATAAACTATCACAGAAACCACACGTGCTAGAACAGCACAAGAAATGCTATGTGGCAGGTTTTCCACAATGTGGCCTGCTGCAATGTTGGCACTAGGCTCCTTAGGGGATAAAAGGCGATGTAGGAGACAAGGTATCCCTCTTTAATATTTACTCACTTTATCCTTAAAGATGGCACTTGAAGAAATACCCTTACAGGATATAGAATCATATGTATCTTGGCATTTAAATAAATAAAGAGGAAAACCTGAGGCATGTGAACAGTAAATAAATATTACACACATAAAGGTATGTTTCAGGCACTCGTGAGAAAGAAGTAGAGAACCAGACAGCAGAAAAACAACAGAAGTGAGAGGCTTACCAGGGAATCGAACCCAGGACCTTTAGAACGGCATTACCACCTAGGCATGGAAGCAAAATAATAGGGGACAGCAGAAGTGATTGCATCATAAATTAGGCTGGATCGCCCTTAGGTACATATCCGGTGTTACGTGTTGAAAATCGCACCAATGACCCCTGTCCATGAAGCATTATTTTTGTGGTGCCTAGTTGACCGGGAGGGTAGTGCGATTCACTTCCGTAGCTAGGTCGGTGCAGTTTGATTCCCCAGTAAGCCTCTCACGTCTGTTGTTTTTCTGTTGTCTACTTTTCTACTTTTTTATTTCTCAAGAGTGCCTGAAATATACCTTTATGTGTGTATTATTTATTTACATATCTTGGCCTTCATTCATTCATAACCCTCCACTCCCAAAGGAGCATAGGCCTTCAACAAACACATGCCAAGTCCTCTTGTCACGTGCCATAATCTCAAGTTCTTTCCACGTTCTCATCATTTTCACATATCTTGGCAGCAATACAGAAAAAAGTTGTAGGGATTGACAATGATATAAAAATAAGGATACAAAAGATAAAGAGGAACTTTCAATGCATTGGGAAATATATGGAGATCAAAAGAAATTAAGTCCAACACCAAAATAAAAATCTTCAATACAAATGTCAAGTCAGTCTTTTTGTATGGCCATGAAACATTCTTCTTCTTCAAGTACCATGCCTAGTTGTGTAGGAGATCATGTCTCTCCACAACTTCCTGTCTCCAGTACAATTTATCAATTCTGCTGTTGACTTCTTTCCATGCCACGATGTCAAACTGTCCAGTATTTGCTATCTTTGTCTTCTCCTATCTCTTTTTCCTTCAATCTTACCAGTTGTTACGATATATTCTAGCTTTCCTCTTCTCATAACATGCCCAACAAAAGTCGATTGCTTCTTTCTAACTTGTGAAATAAGTTTCCTTTTTTTACATTGGCCTCTTTCAAGACATCCACATTACTCTTTTTGGCTGTCCACGGTATTTTTAACATTCTTCTGTAAAACCACATCTCTGTTGCCTCTAGTGTCTTCCCTGTTTACTAATTGTCCATGACTCACTCCCATATGTCAGGATTGGTTCTATATAACAATGAAGAACTCTCTTTCTTACTTCCAATGACAAAGAATTGTTGCATAAATTACTCTTCATTTTATAGAATGCTACTTTTGCCTGAGCTATTCTGCTCTTCACTTCTGCGATGCATCTTCCATCCATTGTTATTAATGTTCCCAGGTATTTGAATTTATTGACTTGTTTTAAAACGGTTCCATTTACTTTGATAGTGCATTCTGGGGAAGCCCTTTTCTTTGAGACGACCATTACTTCTGTCTTTTTGCTGTTATGGCTAAGGCCTTTATTTTCACTTTCTAGCACTATTGTATCAACAATTTCCTGCAGCTCCTTTTCACTTTTTGCTATTAAGACTGTATCATCAGCGTATCCCAAGTTGTTTATGTTATGTCTGCCGAATGATTACCTCCTGGAATGTCCTCTAGAGATTTCATTATATTTTTCACTGTACAGATTGAACAGATCTGGTGACAGCACACATCCCTGCCTGACACCCTTTTTTTACTTGCTGAAACGTGGAGAACAATAAACACAACAACCAAGAAGTTATAGAGTTCCATAAATAGGTGCCTGTATAGAACAGAGGGATTGAAATGATATGACAAGATCATCGATGTGGAACTGACAAGATCATCGATGTGGAACTGACAAGATCATCGATGTGGAACTGACAAGATCATCGATGTGGAACTGACAAGATCATCGATGTGGAACTGACAAGATCATCGATGTGGAACTGACAAGATCATCGATGTGGAACTGAAAAGATCATCGATGTGGAACTGACAAGATCATCGATGTGGAACTGACAAGATCATCGATGTGGAACTGACAAGATCATCGATGTGGAACTGATACAGGAACCAGATAAGTGCCAGTGGAACAAGAGGTGAGAAGATAAGAAAGATGGGACACACACTGAGAAAACCTGTTGATAGCATTACCTCACAGTCCTTGTTCTGGAATCCTCATGGTAAGAGAAGTAGACCAAAAAACAACATGGAGAACAGAACTGGAGACAGACATGAAAACTGAGAGGAAAATGTGGATAGACGTTGAGTTAATGACATTGGACGGGAGAACTTGGCATGAGTTTGCTGAAGGCCCATGCTCCACTGGTGTGATGATGGGTAATAATGACGATTGTTAACTTAATTGTCTTTTCCTGCACAACTTGTACTTTATGTAACAGAAGACAAAAGTCCGCAAAATAAAGATCTTTTAGTTGTTTGTTACAGGTCTATTGTATTCCTGTTCTCTTTCCTTCTGTTATCACCAAATCCATGACCATGATGAAGATTGTCCATGAAAGCAGATATGCTTGTCTGACTCCACTGTTAATTATAAAGGACTCTAAGAGTTTGCCTTTGTGAACATATCTGTACATGACCAGATATGTCTTGTAGTCAAGTTTCCTTTCTTGAGCAGTTTAATTATTATATCCCATATTTTTGGGGATGGCCTTTTGATCCAAGCTGTTCCTGAAGGGATGTTATAATGTCTCTACAGCCAACTGACTATCAACTTTAAATTGCTTATGAGAGAAAATAATCTCGTCCTGCAGCCTTCCCATTTTTTTCAAAAATGTTAGTGCTTGTGCGCTCTTAATTTGTAGGTAGATGTGTGTTTTAATTATAATTAGAGGTTCCTCTGCTGGACCTATGATTGCCTGCTGTACTGGTTGGCTCCAGTACAGAAATTTCCTTTAAATATCCACCAACCTGGATCACTGGGTTCTCTTTATTGCCGATGCTATTTGATGACAAAAAGAGGTTTTATTGCTTCACTGTTAGCCCCGTGTATTTCCTAGGGGGGGTCTCTGAGCAGACAAAGACAGAACAGGACTATGGCTGCCTAAGGCATATCGTAAAAGGTGGCTAACACGTGGCTGTACAACCTCATCATGTAAAACAAATTGCTACAAAAACAACAGCAGCAAGAGCATATGCTCTGATGAAGACTTCCTGTAATGTCACCAGCTGAAGATATGGCTCCATCCCCCATAATGACACATTCTTGTGTGGAAATAAACAACATAAACGTTCACATTCATCATGCTACGAGGGACGGTCAAAACGTAATGCCTCGTAATTTTTAATTTCATTCAATAGGCAAGAAAACAGATAAAATTCACTTTGAAATGTAGCCTCAAGTCTGAACTTCAAAAATTTATTTCTCAATGTAGTCTCCGTTATTTGTTACAGTTTTTGTCCATCTTCTCACAAGGGCATGTATCCCCGCACGGTAAAAATGTGTCTCCTTTTTCCTAAACCACTGGCGTATGGCGCGTTTAAGGGTCTCGGTGTCCTCAAAGTGATATTCGCGAAGATCTTCTTTCAGTGGTCCAAACAGATGGAAGTCAGAAGGTGCAAGATCGGGACTGTAAGGGGGATGTGGTAATAATGTCCATCCAAATTCTGCAATCACATCAATGGTGCGTTTAGCGGTGTGTGGCGTGGCATTATCGTGCAACAGTAGTGCAGTTCTCTGATCTTCTAATGGGTAAAGTCGCCGAATACGACCTCTAAGCTTCTTCAAAGTTTCAATGTAACGGTCTGCATTCACCATGTTTCCCTGTTTTAAGAAGTCGAGATGAATCACACCCTTCTCATCCCAAAACACGGAGGCCATAACTTTCCCTACAGATGGTGAACTTTTGAACTTCTTTCTTGTCGGCGATGTCGTGTGATGCCATTCCATTGACTGCCTCTTGGATTCTGGTTCAAAAAAATGAACCCAAGTCTCATCACCTGTCACAATATTCGATAAAAACTCTTCTCCTTCAGTTTCGTAACAGTGCAGGAGGTTGATGGCTATGGTCTCGCCTTCAGCATTGAGGAATTCTATGACATAACGTTGTTTTAAACGAAAGTCTTTGGCAGCCATTTTTAAACTGTTACAGTGGTGCCACCTGTTACTGAAACAGGTTGATAATGCTATACAGTGCAAAAGAGTGTTTGCGGAATCCTGCTAAATTTACAAATTGCACTCTGATGCAGTATTTACATACATAAAAAATAGGAGGCATTGCTTTTTGACCTTCCCTCGTAATTTCTTTTTACTCCCTATGGAACTTGCAGCCACTACTGTAGATTGCCTCCTTATAGGAACTACACACTGTGAGGTTCAGGCTGTATTAAAGAATGTTCTATTCCTAACTATCATGCATGTCATGCGTAGTTCCTGACGGTTTGATGAGAAACAGAAAGAATAGGATTACTGCACCTTCAGGCATGTCATACAAGATGGCTACTATGAGGTTCGGCATGGGGCTGGCAACCTCAACATGTAAAACAAATTGCCACAGAAACCATCACTGCAAGAGCATGTGACTGCTTGGTGCAGGCTTCCTGAAATCGGGGCTCCATGGCCTGTAAGGAGAACAAAGGAAAATGGTGATAAACCATCATATATGCAAGCCTCTTCTTCTTCTTGGATCGTGCATGGAGGCATAGCTGGAGTCATCTATAAATGACTACCAGCTATGCACAATGCTATAATATACATATGTGGAAGTGAAACTCTGTCTGTGAGGATAATTACACCTTCATTGACTCTTGAAATCAACCACACACTTCCAGGGACTCCCCCTGTAGTGAAATATGTTGAGAACCCAGCATTGCACACTAAGCTTGGAGAAGTCACTTGAGCCCCAGATGTGATTCTTTGGCATTGACCTGGTTGACTGCATGCAGGAGGATCTCACTATGGACCCAGTGATAGGCAAGGGGAGCTGAGAAGTGGCTCTGTGCAGGACGTGACAATTCCTTGGGAGAGCCCAGAACCAGAGCATAGTATTTTAGCTCTGCATAGTTGGAGAACCCCCTTGGATGGCAGAGAATGCACAGTATGCCATGCGCTTCTTACTCCTATCTTGGGACCAGATGTGACGGTCCTTTAAATGCAAGCCAAGTTGGAGAAACTGGAGCTCATGACTTCAACTCAGCACGTTTCGGAATGGCAGATAAGCCACAGGAAAAGCCTAGATCTACAGTGTAGATAATACCAAGGAGTCTCCAACTTGGTACTGGCTGCAAAAGAGCGAGAAGCTCAGCAGCCCTAGTTAAACAACAATCTTCTTGGATCCTTAGCCACTGACTGACAAAGCAGTCAGTGGCCATAACGCCTAGTGGTGTCTTGTATGGCAGCAACAAACTGTTCCCATTTTGCTTAATTGATGGCCATCCTTGGTGCCGAGCCCCAACTCTGGTGCATGCTATGCATCTCAGCCTCCACTGTTCTCTGCCAGGTTGTCTTATGCATACCTCACAAACACAAAATAAAAAGAAATGTCTTCTGCCAGGTCGTCTTATGCATACCTCACACACACAAAATAAAAAGAAATGTCTATCTTCATAAGAACACATACCTAACAGAATTCTGTTGTCTTAAAAATGGTATATACATACCTTCAGTTTTTCTGGAATTCTCATGGAAGGATCTAAATAACGCCCCAAGGTAAAAATTTGTTTGCGTTCATAGTCCAGGCACATTTTATGACAAGAACGGGCTGACGGACCTCCCTGGGAATGACCGATGCACAATATTACTGCCCTGAACCCCATGGCAACAAACAACCTTTACTTAAACTTTACTAACACTATATATTTTAAAACAATAATACACTGCTGTTAACTAATTTTTCTTAGATTCAGCGCAAGGTTTTGTTACTAAGAATTAACTCATTTTTGGTTGCTAACGTTTCAATTCATATTTTAATTTCTTACACAAAAGTGAACTTAATTTATTACTGATGTTATGTTCTGTTAGAAATTATCACACCTTGTGTTGCTAAAAATCAAATAATGTTTTATACTTGACAAATCAATTTTTTTTTTTTCCAAACATTAAAAGGCATATTTTCAGAAAGCATTAGGTTCTAAATAATAATATACAGCGCATGGTTTTGTTACTAATAATTAACTCAATTGCTAAGGAACCTATTTATATTTTGTTTAAAAAAAAAAAAAAAAAAACTTAATTTATTACTGATGTTTTGTATCATCCTAATGTTAAAAATTGATTACGTTTTGTGCTGCTAAAAATCAAATAATTTTTTTTTTTACTTTAAGAATCAACATTTTTTGTTGCTGTTGAAATATTAAAAGGCACATTTTCATCAGGCATTGATGAAGCTTCAAATAATAATCTATTCAGTTTAACATATGATGACATAACAAAACCATATAATTGCTCACATCTCTTTCTGTGTTGTGTGAAATGCAGAACCATGTGTGAGAAGGTAAGTGGTAGGACCAAAAGTCTGCCAAATCATGGTTTCCATCCCAGCCACCAAACATGTAAATGGTTTCTGTCAAGACATCTATACACATCTGATGACCACCCCTCATACCTGGCCGCGTATCTGTGCCAAACTCAGACTCTGAAAACAGAAAGTCTGTTATGCAAATAAAACAATATGAATTCTCTTTATAAGAGAACTACATAAAACGTTTTCACCCACATTCTCTGCTGAGATAAAATGACAGAAAATGCATAAAATCTGGTATGCATTATTTTTTTAGCTTCCTACTGTTACCTGACTCTGCTCTTGAGTTAGGGAAGGGCAAAGGTAGTGAGAAAGGGAACTGGTTATCCCATCTAATAAAGTATTGAGAAGTCTCTAACACTCCACTCCCTTATGGAAGTTTCTGCACTCGGACTTCATTTACCCTTTTTTTAAACTGTTATTAATAAAGTGTCAGACTTGCTTGCCAAGATATCATAATTATCATTTCATTTTATTTTTACACAAAAGATGTCAGTGAGGAAAGCTCTCAAGTAACTTCAGAGCAGAGGCCTTGAAAACTGCAGCAGAGGTTCTAATGGAAGAGGAAAGTACCAAGAGACCAGTTGCTTTCTTCACAGATGCACTATTAGTAATTGCAACACTGAGGAGCCAGAATAATGCAGACCTGGATGGCCTAAGAGTAATGCTCCACAAACTATGTCAAAGATTCAAAAGAGGTGTGGTACAATGGATCCCATCTCACTGTAGGATCCCTGGCAATGAAGAGGCTGACAGACTGGCAAAGGAAGGTGGAAAGCTATCTCAACCTGATACAAGCATAACTTTTGAAGAAGCAAAGAGTTTTATCAGAATCAGATACAAAAGCAAATAGTATGCAGAGCATCCAGGACATACACAAAATGATGCTTATTACCAGCTCAGCAGAAGAGAACAAGTGATAATCTTCAGACTCTGCACAGGTCACAACAGATTGGGATATCGTCTATTCAACAAGCTAAAGATAGGAACTACCGATGAGTGTAACTGTGGCACTGGTAAAATGACTGCTGAACATCTTTTTCAAAGATGCCCAACATATGTGGAACACAGAAAGCACATATGGCCGTCACCAGTATCATTTTAGGAAAAACTCTATGGAGATGCAAACAGCCTGAAGTTGACCATTGCTTTGTGTGAAAATATTCAAGCAGACGTCTGAGAGTGTACGAAGATTTCTTTTTTTTCTTATTTGCTCCTTATGGAGCATCAAGCTTGCACTAAAGCACTCGTGTTCTAGCAACGACAGTTTTTATAGCAACTTGTATTATGTGAGGATGCCAGCCCCATAAACATATCATAACTACAGAGAGTTTAATATAATATCTTTTAGCTATACAAAATGGAAATGGACAGTTGCCACTGAATTTCTGTACACAAAAGGCAGTGCAAATGTCAGGCATACGTTTATGGATACTGTTCTGTAAAAATAAAGTGCAGTTAGACAATAGGTAAAGTGTAAGGTTACTGAAAGAATCAAATATGAATCTGGATAATGAATAATAAAGAAAATCTGATTCCCGTGAGCTGTAAATAACAACTTAAAGACACAATCACTAACATAACTTTCCTATCAGCAAGTATAGACCAAATAAAGGCCGAAATGCTTGTGTCCAGTAATGTGTAGTGGAAGACGAACAACACAGAATAAACAATTTCCCTTCCTTGTGTGTTATCAACAGAATAGACAAGTAGGTTGAAGTCACAGATGGGTGAACTCTTACATAAAGAGTGAAGGAAACATGAGTCCTGTGAACAGTAAATAAATAAATAAAGGTAATTAACAAGTACTCGTTGGACATAAAGGATAACACCAGACAACAGAAAAGAAATATAAGTGATAAGCTAACTGGGAATCGAACCGAGGACCATCCAAACAGTTCCGTCACCTTGCTGTGAAAGCTTCAGCAATGTTACCAATACAACGGGTGCCAGATACTTTAAGGATGCCCCTGCTTAGTGATACATTTTTTTAACGTCATGGTCCCTTAGCAAAACAATGTCAACCTTTAGAGCTGCTTCCCCAGAGTTTTAATTTATTCTGCACCAAAGTACCAGTGCTCTTATAGTGGTGGTTTCTTGTAGTAATTTACTTGTTTTACATGTTGAAACTGCCAGCCCCTTACACAACACTTCATATTATTTACCACTGTTAGTATGCCTGAGAGAGCAGTAGTCGTTGTCTCCCCAGACACCCATGAGAACTACATGGGGCTACAGATGTAATAGGCATTCTTTATACTGTACTAAGATTTACAGTTTCATTGACTTTTCCCAAACATTTTCCAGCATGTTTTAAAATTTCAAGGCTTGCCTGATTATCATATTGTTAGTCATGTAGGTGCACTCACGTATGTATCCTTTTTTTTTTTTTTTCCGTACGCCCGCTAATACTCGAGGCGAAATCTCAGGTTATTATTTATGTCTAACCTGACATTGATTTTACGTGAGTATCCCTTTATTTCTTGTACAGAGACAGGTGTCCCTCGCCATTCAGGCAAATACTCGCCAATTTCGGAGGTACCCATTGCAGCTGGGTCGGCTCAGGAGCCGCCAGTCCCTGGTCGACGACACTCCTTCAAATGTGCTCGCCAGGTCTCGAGTTAATCCAGTCTAAATCCCGGTCGACGAAAAATCCACAAATGCCGTCGCCCGGGTGTTAAGGTATTTTATTGGCATGGTCTGCTAGAGGTTAACAGCATAAGATTAATAGGTGACTACGTTTAATATAATGTAAATAATTGTTAGTTAGTGTACGCGATACACACGATTGATTATGACGTGTATGCGTTGGTATGTCACGCACCGTGACTAGGTTACCACACCCTTTTCTTAGATGACCGTCAAACGGATAAGACGTGTCCTATAATCCTTCCAGTGGTAGGCATGATATTGCCGCACATATGTTATTGCAGTACGGACATGGGTCAGTCCGATATTCTTATGAAGAGAGGAATGTATCGAGGTTAGTAATTTTAACTAAAGTCAAGGAAGGATGAAATTATGGTCCACATTCGTTTTATATCGCCAGACGTCTAATCTCATTGTCGGCCGTTGGATGTCCCAACCGCGCGTACATATAGTTACAACGTTCTGACTATAGTGTTGCATATTATTGGACCAGGACTATAATGCATGGATAGCATTTATGATGTATGATTCAATTCTAATATATAATGTTTTCATAATCAACCTCCATGGACTGTCTACTGTTTGAAATGTATATTAAAAATTGTGTGGACTCGAGAAGAGACTTATCACGTTCATTGAAGTTACAAATTCAACAATTATGATACTGAGTTCAAACCTTGTGACAGACAGAAAGTATTAACTCACATTCGCGTAACTATTCCAACAATAGCACGATCAAGAATTAATGAATCAAATGACCAGAACTAAGAAGCTTATTGAATCAATGAGAACGGTGGCTTTCCACAACGACCACTGAAATAGAAGACGGGGCCGCAACAACAATAAAAGAAGTGAATCGTATAAAGCCCCGCAACAGAGTGGTTGCCATTGCTGGGGAACGAAGGAAGAAAGAAATTTTTCTTGTTTACATACTTTCACGGACTGTTTACGATTACAAGAAAACGTTCAAGTCACATGATTCCGAACATGACGTGGCTTGTGTAACTATGCAAAAATCAGTGACGTCACAATATTCCGTGTACAAGCCAACGATCGAAGGACGATGCCAGCTCACCTAATGTTTCATTCAAGAATACAACTTCTCAGTAGATCATAGGATTGAAAAGACATTATTTACCAACAAGGAGCAAACAGTCCTATCCTCTAGTCTAGGCCGTTGGTGAAGATCGCATCGGACGACGGGTTAAAAGATAAGTCTCAGTTCGTGACTGTTGTCATTCATAAGAAACATCACTGAGTCTAATTCACATTTTGCAGGCATGTCCGTTCTATATATTTTATATGCACGTTATATTTGTTTTCATTGTTTGTGCTGTGCCTAATTTGTGGGAGGCTGGAGTGGAGATTCAGAATGAATAAATTATGGCTCTACGGATTGCCGATATTCATTCTGAACGGTCTTTAGGGTAGTGAATTAAATCGCATTTCGCGGAGAACGCGTCGATGACATTTCCGGGGCTTGTTTCGTTCGGGACTGCATTTAATTCACAGTATATGTTAGATGTCTAGTTTGGTGAAATAATCGGTGTATTTTATCGTATTCAGTTTAAATTCTATTTAGTTTGGTAACAATGTTAGTAATCTATTTTGTTCTTTCTGATCTTGCTATTATTCAGTTCATTTTTTTTTTTGTATAACCGTCAATGAGTCCATGTTTGCGTCATTAATTTTTGTGTACGCAGATTTAACTCTATATTCAGTTAACCTTCACCCTACTCTATATTTCCGGTTTGCAGATTTGGTTTCATAATATCAATTTTTATTGTAGAAACGTCTTGTTTCGTGATAATATGGTTTGTTTATCCTTGGTTTACCCATCGTATCGTATGTCCTCATTTCATCTGTTCATGATTTAACACTAATAATATAATTTCTTGCTTAATAAGAGTGTATATGAATATAATTAAAATTTAATGACTTTTAAGGAGAATTAGGGACTTTGCACCAATTTGCAGTGGTAGTCCAAGAAATGGGCGATGCACTTTATAGCTCATGATTAAGGCATAATATAATAATAATATATATTTATAAAATAATTTGACTTTTTAGTCTGTCCTGCATATAAAGGACATAGTGTATATTATTTGGTACATTTTTTTTCCATTACTAAATGATTTACTTAGCACATATCACTGACTGAATGATATAATACTTGAGGAATAATACTATTTATTATTAGGTGCATGATAGTAATTCAGCACCCGAAATAGATAAATATCATAACTATTTATGATATATTAACGAGTATATATGTAATATTTTCCCAACATAGTATGTCTATGTATGGAATCTACAAATAATAGTTAGATAATATTACAATTAATTAAATTGAACATTCCCAGATTAAGTTCAATAATATTATGATTGTTTATATCGACTATTCATAAATTGAATAAATATAATAATTACTTAAAATTTATTGGTGATTATTACATAACCATTACGTACAATATTAACGTCAAGATGCTTAACTTAGACTATTTTATTAAAAATGGTAAAGATTTTGGAAAAAAAGGAGAACTTCTCGAGGCTTATGCATTGGCTGAATTTGCAAAATATAAAGCAGAGATGGAAGAACTTGAAAGAAAACAGGCGGAAAAGAAGGCAGAATTAAGACAAGAAGAAGAAAGAAAGATAGCAAGAGATGAAATCCTACGGATTGAAGAAGAGAATAAATTGAAACGACAAGAAATCATACTGCAGCAAGAAATGGAATTGCAACGACTTAAATTAGAAACAGCAAAACTTAATTCACAGGGCGCTGCAGCAACCCAAAATGATACTGCTCAATCTGGATCTTCATTCATCACACGACTTAAAGGTAATTATTACTTTAAGCTGCCTCCATTCAAGTTACACGTAGATGACCTTTCATCGTGGCTCGCGCGCTTTGAGGACATATGTAAGGTGAATAACCTTGACAAAGCGGCATGGGCACTGAAACTTAAGGAATTTCTAGATGGCGAACCTGCAAGTGCAGCACAAAATATAGATCCAACACTATCAACAGACTATGAGGCCATTAAGACGTTGTTACTACGTCGTTTCCACTTGAACGAAGAGGCATGTAGATTGCGTTTTAAAAGTTTGTTGCCAGATAACAATAGAGATTTCACAGGTTTTATTGCTAACATACGCAATACTTTTAACAGATGGGTTGAACTGGCAGGTGTCAACAAATCCTACGACAAGTTAGTCGATTTGTTATTGAGGGATAAAGTATTATCGTCTGTCAGCCCACCATTCTTTGCTTATCTGCAAGAAAGAAAACCAGAATCTATTGATGAGTTAGAAAAAATTTCTTTAAATTACTGCACAGCTCATCCGAATGCTAATATTTCTGGCACATTGATAAGAGAACCACTTCCTGTAGCCTCCAATATGGCATATCATAATCATAACAAACCTAGAACACACAGTGTAGACAGGGGTAGGTTCAAAGGAAACTATGACATTAATTTTCATAAGGGACAGAATAACTTTAACAATAACTTTAATAGAGGACGACAACAAACCAGAAACTATTCACCTCAGTCAAGAAATAACAGTAATCCACGTAACTCAAGTTATAATCGATCATATAACTATAATAATGATTACAAGTGGAACAATAGCGATAATTATAACTCGAGACATCGAGATAACAGTTACAATAGAGGACAACGGGATAATTCATCTAATTATTCTCGTCATCGTTCTCATTCTCGTAGATCGACAACTTATAACCATAATACAGGGGCAGCTGTTACTACTGCTACAACCCCTAGGGTTCAGAGTTCAACTACTGATAACAAAATACAGTCATCGTCTACTTGTTTTGCAATGAATTATAACGTGGCAAATAGTTGCCCAACATGTAATCTTATATTTCAGAAAGCAAAAGAGACAGTTCTGAACTGCGGTCATATTCTACCAGAAGTCAGTCTAGCAGTCAATGACGGAACAGGATCACTGATCTTCAACAGAGGAAAAGTTAATGGATCCATCGTCTCAGTCTTAAGAGATTCGGGATCGACCACGATCGGAATCCGTCAGACACTTGTTCATCCAAATTGTGCAACTGGAGAACATGTCAGGTGCATGACTTTTGGGGGAACCATAGAATATTATCCAACAGCTATTATTTACATTGACACACCTTTCTTCACAGGCAATGTTAAAGCATGCATGTTAAGAAACCCAATTGCCGACCTTATGGTGGGATGCATACACGGGAGTAAAGATTGCACACCAGATGAGATTATTCAATGGGAAAAAAATAATCTATACATCGGAAATGCAGCAATAACCAGAGCACATACAAAACAATTAGAGACTATAGACACGGAAAACAAGGAAACAAATGATCATGAAAATATCGAGATTCATTCTGCTATTGACCGAGTATCATTTGCTGCAAAACAGAGGGAAGACAGGTCACTAACAAAATTTTTTACGCTGGTCAACAAAGATGACAATCTTTCTAGGAACATAAATTATAGTCAGTGGTTTAGTATTAAAAATGACATTTTATTAAGATGTTTTATGGATAAAACTCAGATAAGACAACAAGTCATGGTACCTTTTGCTTTTAGGCGGTACATACTTCAACATGCACATGATTCTAAGTGTGCAGGTCACATGGGTTATACTCGTACACGTTCACGAGTATTATCTTCTTTTTTTTGGCCGGGAGTATCACGAGATATTTCACAGTACGTACGCTCCTGTACGATATGCCAAGAAGTGAAAGCACGGGGAGCCTTTCACACGGCGCCTATTCAGGCTTGTGATATATCGGTGAGACCTTTCGACAAAATGGCCATTGATATCATTGGCCCACTTTTACCATCAGCCAGAGGACATAGGTTTATTCTCACTTGCATCGATTTATGCACACGATGGCCAGAAGCCATCCCATTAAAAACAACCACCACAACAGATGTAGCTGATGCACTACACTTGATCTTTTCTAGAGTAGGTTTTCCTAGAAAACTTTTGTCAGATCATGGTTCTCAATTTATATCTGAGACTATGACGGAGGTAATGAAGACTTGGCAAATAGATAGAAACCTCAGCAGCATTTATCACCCAATGAGTAATGGTGCTGTAGAAAGACTTAACCGTACACTCAAACAAATGCTACATAAAGTTACAGTTAACCATCCACAGGACTGGGACAGAGTGCTACCAGCGGTGTTATTCGCTTATCGAGAGGTGCCAAATGAACAAACTGGCTTCTCTCCGTTTCATTTAGTCTTTGGCGCTCCTCCAAGAGGTCCTATGGGACTGATAAAGATTTCTTAATCGATTCTGAGATGACTCAGGACACTCAGTCATCCTATGAATATGTAATTAATCTCCGGAATAACATTATTGATGCCTGTCAAATGGCAACAGCTTCATCTGAGGCTGCGAAAGAGAAAGCTAGAACTTTCCAAAACAGTAATAGACGATTACGTCAATTATTTCCAGGAGATCAAGCTTATGTGTTATTGCCACATAACAATAATAGACTACTAATCTCGTGGAATGGTCCTTACCAGGTTATCAATAAGATTTCTGATGTTGATTATGTCCTGGACATTAAGGGACATCACAAAATATTTCACATAAATATGCTCAAGCAATTTCATACTCGACCTGAACATCTACAAGCTATTTTTCATGAATTAGATGACACTTTCAGACCTACATGTCACTATTCTAATTTATCCGTTATCCAGGAAGAAGAATCTTCTTTTCCTGAGGTACAGTTAGCTTTACCTGTACCTGTAGTACAATCTAGCGAATCTTGGCGGGACGTAACCATCTCTTCGTCGGTACACCGCAACAGCATCAAAAGATTGCTGATCTGCTACAATCTTATCCAGATGTGTTGACCGATGTTCCAGGTCGCACATCAGTCATTAATCATGACATCACTCTTAACGAGGATACTCCAATTCGGGTACATCCTTATTCTGTTCCTATACACTTTCTTACTAAAACTACTAAGGAACTTGAACAGATGTTATCTTTAGGAATTATCGAAACTAGTAATTCCCCATTTTCTTCTCCATTAGTTATTGTCCGAAAGAAGGACAATAACATTAGACTATGCGTCGACTATAGAAAATTAAATGCACAAACGATAGTTGATAGCGAACCACATCCACTTCTCGATGACTTACTGCCACGTCTATCGACAGCAACTATATTTACTAAGATAGACTTAACTAAAGGTTATTGGCAGATACCACTAACCGAAAAAGCAAAATACTACACAGCGTTTTCAACTCCGCTAGGTCTATACCAGTGGAACGTGATGCCTTTTGGGCTGGTTAACGCTCCAGCTACCTTTGTTCGCATGATGCGACACATTTTTTCAGGTAGACCAGACATTATTACATATATAGATGACATATGCTTGTTTAGTTCATCTTTTGAGGAACATTTTTTGGGTCTTGGATACGTTTTTGATACCTTGAGAAGGTACAAGTTAACTGCTAAACCTACAAAATTACAGGTAGCATTTCATGAGATCACTTTTTTGGGTCACATTATTGGAGCTGGATATATCCGAACATTACCCAGTACAGTTTCAAAAATTTTAAACATTTCCGTTCCTCAAACGAAGAAACAAGTGAGAAGCTTGTTAGGTCTAGTCCAATATTACAGTAGATTCGTACCTAACTTGTCATCCATCACTGCTGTATTGTCCTCATTACTAAAGAAGAACATGCCAGTGAAAGTGACATGGACTGACGAATGTGACAGAATTTTTCGGCAAATAATTTCTATATTTTCAAATCCACCTATTTTGAGATTAATTGATGCTTCTAAAAAGTTCATTCTTCGTACAGATGCGAGTAACTACGGAATTGGCGCATGTTTGCTCCAATACCATGACGACATCCTCCATCCAAACTTGTACGTGTCACGAAAACTGAAACCACCAGAAGTGAAGTACTCTACGGTTGATCGCGAACTCTTAGCCGTCGTGTGGGCGATAACCAAACTAGAAAAATTCCTACTGGGAGCCCCTTTTGTAGTACAAACCGATCAAAGGGCCGTAGCATCACTACAACGAGCAAATCACAAGAGTCCAAAATTGACCAGATTTGCTATACTCCTCCAACCCTTCGAGTTTTCAATCGAGTACATCACAGGATCCGACAACATCTTGGCAGATACATTATCTCGAAATCCTAATGATGTCGATTCCTAATTTACGTTGTTTGTCGCAAAGACAATACTATGTACAGAGAAACTTAATCAAAGAACATAGCACCATCGTTGCTTTTTGACACATGAATGAACCATTTACTCAGCTGCTTCTATAGGCAAATTATACGCAAAGTGACTGCAATCAATTGACACTATATTCGTCTTTACACCGGGACTTTCCTGGTTTACATTTGTCACAACATTGTTTCAAAACACTTCGGAGAAAATAAATGACATTCCATTCGAACTAATTCGTTATATAACGTGATTCAGAATACTTGAACATTTTGTCTAATGGAAATTCAAGGATCAAGACTACGAATGGATCTTCATATCCAATGTTAATTACTTTAATTTATTCTTTAAAACTAATCCACATTAAAATGACAAGTGAGTTGAATTTTAAAAAAATGAATGAAACTTAAAAAAATGAAAGAAAGAAAAGAAAACTCACATAATTCTTTGATTATATTCTTAGAATTACATGATTATATTGCATACTATTGTTTAAATTAGTTAGAAAGGTATTAATAACTTAATACTACACTTACTTGATGTTCAACACACATAACTTAGTTAAATTTATACATCATTTTTTTTCTTTCTCTAATTTATTCTTTATTCGTTATTATGTCTTTCTTTAACAGATCCTCTCATTTTTCTTACATTAGATTTTCAACAACTTATTCTTATTCCATACCTAGTATAGTTATTTAGTTTAATTTTAACACTTTAAATTAGTCTGACATGACATTTTATCACGACATATTTTAAGTTAATTAATTATTTAATTAGAGATCGACATTACCATTCTCTTTTAGTTCTTATTACCATTTATATTTATTTATGATATAAATAATGAATATATTACATGACTATTGGTTAGTCGACATGACCACGACATTGGTTCTAGACAGAACGTCGTAGGCCATATGCCGCAATCTCGTTAAATTTTTTTTTTTTTGATATTGTTAACATATTGGTATTTTTTTCAGATGGGTTTTTGTTAAAAAAAATCTATCTAATAGATTTTTTTTTCCCCCAGTGGACAGGGAATTGTTAAGGTATTTTATTGGCATGGTCTGCTAGAGGTTAACAGCATAAGATTAATAGGTGACTACGTTTAATATAATGTAAATAATTGTTAGTTAGTGTACGCGATACACACGATTGATTATGACGTGTATGCGTTGGTATGTCACGCACCGTGACTAGGTTACCACACCCTTTTCTTAGATGACCGTCAAACGGATAAGACGTGTCCTATAATCCTTCCAGTGGTAGGCATGATATTGCCGCACATATGTTATTGCAGTACGGACATGGGTCAGTCCGATATTCTTATGAAGAGAGGAATGTATCGAGGTTAGTAATTTTAACTAAAGTCAAGGAAGGATGAAATTATGGTCCACATTCGTTTTATATCGCCAGACGTCTAATCTCATTGTCGGCCGTTGGATGTCCCAACCGCGCGTACATATAGTTACGACGTTCTGACTATAGTGTTGCATATTATTGGACCAGGACTATAATGCATGGATAGCATTTATGATGTATGATTCAATTCTAATATATAATGTTTTCATAATCAACCTCCATGGACTGTCTACTGTTTGAAATGTATATTAAAAATTGTGTGGACTCGAGAAGAGACTTATCACGTTCATTGAAGTTACAAATTCAACAATTATGATACTGAGTTCAAACCTTGTGACAGACAGAAAGTATTAACTCACATTCGCGTAACTATTCCAACAATAGCACGATCAAGAATTAATGAATCAAATGACCAGAACTAAGAAGCTTATTGAATCAATGAGAACGGTGGCTTTCCACAACGACCACTGAAATAGAAGACGGGGCCGCAACAACAATAAAAGAAGTGAATCGTATAAAGCCCCGCAACACCGGGTTTGATCCTGTATCACCCGGTCGCCAGAGCGGTGTTGTAACCACTACGCTAGAGCGGCTCCCATGTATCCTTTTGAAGATTATTAACTCATCCACAACATAATAACCAGGTGTGAATTTCAGATCAGACTGATTTTGTGGTGCCAGGTTATAAACATTAATGATTATTGTTTGTATGTCTCTATGTGAGAGTGTGTGTGTGAATTAAAACTAACAATACCTAGTAACATGGAAGTATTATCGAATACACTTACTTTTATTGCTAACTGGCTCAATGGGCGTCCACTCAGGCTTGTAGTCTTGCTGACTGATGTACTGGTCAAACATTCCCTCTGTAGATTAGACAAAAACCAAATGGTGTGGGTGAACCCAACAGACTTGTACCACGTGCATAGTATTTAAAAAAGATACAGCAATCCTGTCTTACATCACAGACATAAAATGGCTATAACTTAAACTTGAAAGTTTAACAATGACTCTCTCTCTCATTTGGAAAAAGCTTTCTGCTATCAAATAGAATGGGCCACAAGTGTTTGGTGAAAAAAGGGTGTATTAAAAATGTATTACAAGTGACTGTAATTTCTAAAACATCATGGCAATTATAAACTTAAAGCCAGATTTTTCTCTGATATCGACCGACACTCAAGAAATAATCTTCAAATTAACACATTTTTATTTACTTTGGTTGACCTGTCCATCATTACAGAAGTATCTTTTTTTTTTTGCAAAAAGATTCTACAAGATGGAGTTGCTGGCCACATGAATAACTCTCCTTAGTCACCTTCTACAACATGCCTAATTGGATACAGAGCTACTATTATTTGCTCTCCTTTCAGGCCCTGGAAACACAAGACTACTGCTAGCCAGATTGTACTGGGAGATACTTCCTTACCAGATGGGAAATTATACATATACCTTGTCAACAACACAGACAAAGTTGGAGGAACAGATAATGATGTGGAAAATTATACATATACTGTGTGAACAACACAAAATTGGAGGAACAGATAATAATATGGAATTACAGTAGAACTCCATTTATCCGAACCCCATGGGACCGAGCATCGTTCGGATAATCAAATGTTCGGATAATTGGATTACATAATGTATCGAGTACATGTACACATATTTCTAAAAATAATTAACCATCACAAGGAAAATACACTATAAAACATATTTACTTGTACTGTAATAATAATACCCACACTGTATTAGATCACTGTATCACCAAAATCTTTTATTACACTGCAGTGCATGTACTACTTGTATTAATTATTTTTGTTAAGAAAGAGAAATGTTTTCAAAATAACATTACAAACGATTCAAAACCAGGCGCAACTTACGTATACATGTACTTGCACAGATGTAGCCCACTATTTAAAATAATGAGGAATCCTCTTTTGCACCAAACTGGATAGTCTCCTTTTGGCTGCTAAGTCCCGCATTCTCTTCAACAGCAGAAGCTGTGTAGGACAGCTGTCATCTTCTTGCTCGTACCAAGCCATCGCTGTTTCTAGTGTTATAAAGGCCTCTTCAGGACTTGGTCGACGTTTTGGTTTTTCTTCATAATCTACAAGTACATCGTGTACTTCTGAGGAGTCTTCATCATCGGTCACTACATGTATTTGGTTTTCTTCTTGCACAAAAGACAAAATTTCTTCGTCATTCAAAAACTGAAAACCAGAATCATTATCATCTTCTAGCCACATGTGTGCATCATCTTTGTCACAGTCCGAAAATCCGGGCATTGCTTGAAACAGTTCCACAACTTCATTTATACAATCATCATTTGTGTCCACTGCAGTAGTTTCATTTCCTCCTTTTTTCCCAAGCAATCTACTCCAAGCCTTGTTGAGATTATCTTGTGACAGTGTGGTCCAAGCATCAGCTAACATATAGCAGCAGTCTTTGAGATTAAGCTTTTTGGAAAACGCCACCACACTTTCTTCATCTTCAGCCAACAATAAACGACGCAGGACTTCCTTCTTGTACATCTTTTTAAGCTTTGCTATAACACCCTGATCCATTGGTTGAATCAGTGCTGTTACATTGGGAGGCAGAAAAATTACTTTAAAATTTGCATCAACTGCATTCAATGTATCCGTCTCTGGATGAGATGGTGCATTGTCCAGTAGAAGAATTACTTTTCCAGTTTTCTTTTTTTGTTCTCTCAACCTCTTCACATTTGGGATGAACTGATTTGTATACCAATCAAGAAATATTTCACTATTCATCCAAGCACTCTTCTGTGCTTTGTAACACAATGGGAGACATGTCACATTCTTTAAACAACGTGGTTTTTTGGCTTTGCCGATCATTAGCACCGGTAAACGATGACTTCCACTGGCATTCGCGGCTACCAAAATTGTTACTCTCTCTTTGCACTTTTTAAACCCAGGGGCAGCTGCTTCGCGCTGAGATGCAAGTGATTTTTGAGGCAATGATTTCCAGTATAAGCCAGTCTCATCGGCATTATACACATCATCGAGTGAATAACCTTCTTCTTCCAAAAAAGCCAAGAAAGTTTCTTTAAAATTTTTAGCGGCAGTTGCATCGCTAGATAAAGATTCCCCTTGAATCTCCAATTCTCGTATGCCATGACGAGATTTAAAGTTTCTTAACCATCCCTGGCTAGCCTTAAAGTCAGGAGGACCGTCAAGTTGATTGTTGAACTGAAGTGCCTTTTCACACAACACAGAGAACCAGAGATAGGTTCCCCTTTGCTTCTTCTTTGCACAAACCATATATACAAAGCCTCTTCCAAGTTCACATCTTTCGCATTTCTCATGGTTTTACGTTTCTTCGACCCATTTTCACTATCAAATTTCGATGCAAAACTCATAATTTTATCCTTGTTACTTTTGATGTCAGAGACGGTAGCTTTCCCAACATTGAAAATCCTCGCAAGTGAAGACACAGTTTCACCTTGTCCTAGTCTCTTGATAATTTCTGTTTTCGTTTCAATTGACAAAACATTGCGGTTCCTTTTATATGCTTTAGGCCTACTGGGAGGTGCCATATCGCACAGAGAAATACTTGTACACCAAAATTATTCTGCTGTAGTAGCAGACACAATTATTTTAAGTTGAACTGTCTGTTTAGCCAGTGTTCTACCTAGAACGCACACGTACTTTGGATTGGTAAACCAGATATTAACTGACTTTATGATCTAACTGACTTCCTGTACGTAAGCGACCGACCATTAGCCATCCCATTCTCTACAAATTGTTCGCACACATTTGAAGTTTGCCGCATCAAAAGATTCAGAATTTTAGTCTAACGTGACTGTGGCATCTGATTTTTTTTTTTTTTTCTGGAAAAAGTGTTCGGATAATTGGATGTTCGGATAATTGGGGTTCGGATAAATGGAGTTCTACTGTATACATATACTGTGTGAACAACACAAAGTTGAAGAAACAGATAATAATATAGAATTATACATATATTGTGTGAACAACACAAAGTTGTAGGAACAGATAATGATACTCAATAAAAATTCAAAAGGCATTGAGAAATATATGGAAATCAAAATAAATCAGGTCCAACATATAATGAGCCTTCAACTCAAATGTCAAGGCAGACTTACTGTATGGCTGTAAAACATGGAGAACAAAGAAATGACTACCAACAAGTTACAGACTTTCATAAATGGATACAAGGATTGAAATGGTATGACAAGATCACCAGTGTGGAATTGATGGCAAATAACGAACTATTGCCAGTGGAGCAAAGGGTATGAAGAAGAAGAAGAAGCTGAGTTGGATAGGACCCACATTGGGAAAACCTGCTGATAGCATTACAAGACAGCTCCTGTTTTAGACTCGCCAGGGTAAGAAAAAACCGACAGACTGAATAAGTATAGCCAGCAGATGGGTCTGAACATCAATCTGAAGAAGACAGAGGTCATGACACTCAATGTGGGCAGCCCTGAGCCAATAACAATAAGGAAACAGAAGCTAGAACAGACAGGGACATTTACATACTTAGGATGCTGTGATGCTACACTGTAATTCTGACTTTCATCAGGCCCGATTCTGTTTTGAGTTTCACCATTTCTCTTCACTTTGTAATTATATGGGTTTGCCTTGTTTCTTCTCATGTGAATATATCGTGTTCGGTATTTTTGAGGAGGTAATTTTAATGGGTTCATTTTATGGTGGTAGGTTTATTTTTCACTCGGCCAGTTTTACTTTCTTCTGAATTTTTCGCGATTCCCGTAGATTTCATTGTTTACGAAAATCGATATTTTCGGGCACTCCTGTATGACGCGTCAGTAGCACGAGGCCATCACGTAATGTGACGCAATTTTCCTACACGCGAGATTTGCGTAGGTTGATAGTATTGATTTTTCTGGCGCTGCCATTGGTCCGGGATTTGCGTAGGACGGGAATCCGCGTGGGCGGTTTCTCTTGTATATAAGGAGACAGAAAACGGCGGCCTAGTTCTCTATCGTAAGAAATATTGGCAGCCGTCAGACTTCGCATTATCGTTCTCCACTGTGGGAAAAACAAGCGATAATCGGTATGTAACTATTTTATTAATCGTTTTTCTTCTTAGTGGGGTTTTGAGAATTTTGTCCGTAATTAATTTTTTCGGGGGGCCATTAACTTTTCAGTTTTAAAGTTCGAAACGGTAGCGCCATTAATTATTATTTTTGAAGAACGACGTAAATGCAACAGTGTGCTTATTCTTTCTATGATTTTGGCAATAGATAGGAGTGTGTGAAGTTGTGAGAAACACGTGTGCCCATATTTGTAGAATGTTATGTAAAACCACCATTTATTTCTGTGTATTTACTAATGTAATTTATGGGGAAATCCCTGGTGTGTTAGTTAATTTTTCTGAGCCTTAAAAATGTGAGAAATATTGTCGGAGGGTTCAGATTTACGTTGTAAATGAATTATACTGCTTAGGGGAGGAAACTATTCCTATAGCGAGATTTAATTTAATTTTGGAGCAAGCCGGGAAACCTCATGTGTAAATGTTAAAAAAAGGAGACCCCGGAATTTCGGACAAAAGAAGTTCCAGAGTTGAAAATGTTGACAAGTGGGTAGCCACGCGTCACAAATAGATAAGAGGCAGACAGGTCGGGAGGTTCTGTTTACTTACCTGGCAGATTATAGATGAGAGAGAGAGGGGGAAGGAGGAGATTTTAGTGCCACGTGGGATAGTAGTATTTCATGTATTGTGTGAAGAACGAGAGAAGGGGAATAGAAGGAGAGAGATTTAAGTGCCACGTGGGTAATATTAATTTTTGTATTGTGGTACATGACGAGTGAAGTACTGAGTAAGGGAGTTATAAAGATTAATGGGTTAGAGATGCGTTATGTTGGAGTTGTTATACAATAGACGCATTTTATTTTAATTTCAGCGAGTCACGGCAAGAATAGTGGGGGAGCGTAAATTTGCCCATGTGCAAAATTACCCACGGCAACCGGACATATCTTAAGGGTCAGACCTATGGTCTCTGGCAGTGAAGCCCCTATGCTTCAGCTGGACCGAGGTTTGTTTATCATACAGCCGAGAGCATCGCTATTATAGTCTCTAGCAACGGCAGGTGGCCGGGAGACTGGTTTCAATTTCATACAGCCAGAATTCAAGCCTTGTTTTCCTCTAACTCCGGAGCGGGTTAAAAGAGGGAAATTATTCAGCGGCAGTGAAGATTTCGACAGTAAATCAAGCACCGAATTCAGGAGCAGGGGAGAGGATTAACATCCCTGGGTCCTGATAGTAGAGAAGAGAGTAGCGGAGACGCCGCATCATCAGTCCTCGAGTGTTAGAGAGACACTGAGACCAAGAAAGAGAGAGATAGAGAGACACTGAGACCACGAGAGAGACGGAGGGAGAAAATAGACAGGACCAGTAGGGTCTGTTCAGTATCCATTTGACGGATAGACACTGAGTCTGCGTTCGAAAAAAACCCAGTCTATTATGTTAGCAATTCTTGTGGTGTAGTTATCAGCGCATATCGCCTAACAAGTAGAAAGCTGTGTAGCGTTTCGTTGGGGAAGAAGTCGCCAGGACTGAGACAGTAGAAACTTATTAGTGTTAGAGAGTGGAGGCTAAAGTTGACAGCCCCACAAGATCAGAGTACTCTAAAGCACTAACCATTTTATTGTTCCTCAGCAGGGTGACAGGAAGAGTGAATGTGATTGAGGTTTTTTTTGAGGGTCTTGCAATTTAATCGTTACTTGTTTTTCAGGCCGTACAACAGTGCACGCTATCGACTGACTTGATGACGTATGATGCCATTTTATGTTTTTCTTGTATGTAAATAAATATATACATATATTATTTACTGGATCAGCTTCTACTATTTACTATACTTACTCTATGTTATATATATAGTGGTGTCTGTGGTCGTATTTATACACCTTATCTCCTTGTGTGTCAAGGCAGTCAGAGGAGGGCGAGACTATAGCCAGTCTAAAGTCACGAAGCGGCAAGGGGAGATTCAAATCCTGGTTCTATCCCTTGAGCCAATAGTCGCGTCTGTCCACAGGCATGTCATTTTCCATCTAAATTCTATCTTCTCAGACTTTCTCACACTAGGGTCTTGTTTTCATTCAGGCAAACCCTATAAACTTAAAACCACTTCGTGACAGATGCATAGTAACACCAGACAGCAAAATAAGCAAGGACATCAACAACAGAATGAATAAAGCGAGAACAGCCTTTGCTAGTCTCAACAACATCTGGAAGTCTTCCCAGTGCAGCACAAACATCAAATTAAGATTATATGAGAGCTGTGTACTTTCTGTGCTTTTCTATAGTATGGAATGCTGGAGAGTAACAGAGAAGGAAATGTCAAAACTGTCCTCATTCCACACAATGTGCCTAAGGAAAATTCACCGAATCTTTTGGCTGACTACCATCACCAACCAAGAGCTACTTATTCGGAGCAACCAAGAGGACATGCACACCATCATAGCTGGCAGACACTGGAGTTGAGTTGGCCACGTCCTCAGAAGGGACCTTGATGCCATTACAAGAACAGCTATGCTATGGACCCCCGAAGGAAAGTGAAAGAGAGGCCGACCAAAAACAACTTGGCAGAGAACTGTGGAGGCCGAGATGCAAAGAATGAACCAGAGTTGGGGCACTGTACAAAGGATGGCTGCCTACCGAATAAAGTGGAAGCAATTTGTTGCTGCCTACAAGACGCCATAGGCGTGACGGCCACTGACTGCTTTGACAGTCTGCGGCTACGGATCAAAGAAGAAGAAGAGAAGGGTAAGAGATACAGGGGGAGATCAGACATGAATAAACAAGATAAACAAGATATGGTAATAACTTTGATCTGCTAGCACTAGAATGAAAATCAGTCATACAGAATTGCTATCCAAGAAATCAATATCACCAAGTAGAACAGTCCCAACTAAGATGGTTTGGCCATATCTGCAGAATGGAAGAAGATTGGCTACCATGACAAGCATGGGAAACTTAGAGCCAGGGATCCAGACCTCCAGGACGACCCAGAGTCCGCTAGGAGGACAACATTAGACAATCTTTGAAGGACTGAGGACAAGAATGGAACTAGGCCAGGAGAAAGACAGCCGATAGGATAGTATGGCGCTCACTTCTAAACCTCTACACCTCACGGTAGAAGAGGAACGACTAAGTAAGTAAGTAAGAAATCAATATCAATCTCCCTTTGATGTTCATTTTCAACAATGATGTCAGAAAACAAGGAAAACAAAACAGTTTAAAACGCAAAAAACTTTAGAAAACAACAAAGCTAACTGTTAATTCCTCTAACTGTTATGGTGATATAATGACAAAGACAACCCCCCTCCATATTCAGTAATATGTAACCACTAAGTCAGACAGTAAATCCATGTGAATACATTACCATTGCTGGCTTGAGTAATTAAGTCTTCGCATGCTTTGAAGTCTCCATTTAGTACCTACAGAATTTAAAGTGAGAGTTTTTTTCTGTTCCTAGGAACTGAAGGCAAATCAAATTAAAAAAAAAGCTAAATAAACTTTTAGAACAGTACAAGAAATGTATTGGAATAATTAAAAGAAAGGCAGTAAAGCATATAATGAAAAAATCAGACTACTGTTCCCTTAGGCATGTTGTATAAGGATATGTATGGGGGGATGACAACCTCATCATGTAAAACAAATGCTACAGAGACCACTGATGTAACAGCATGTGAATACCTTGCTGTAGGCTTCCTTCAAGGAATGCTTCATAGAGAGCAAACTGATGATGATGAATATAAGAAACCAAAAAAATGTAGGGAAACTCTTAAAATTTAAAAAAAAAAAATGAATGAACTTGGTCAGTACACTGAAAATACAGAGAAAAAGCATGAAATGTTGTGGCCATCTAGTTGGTACACTCACTCAAACCCCCCACAACATGTACACTTCATTACCTAGCACAAGGAAAATAAAGAGTAAAAACTTGTAACATAGGGGATCAGAAAGTCAAACACACTCAGATGTTAGCATGAATATTCTTTTTTTTAATGAAAAAAGCGGTAGTGAGGTTTTGGTTTACAATAGTACTGACTAGCATGTAAAGTAATCCATAAAAATATGCCAAAATACAGCACTTGAAAATGTCCAAATCATTTATGGAATAACAGTGATACGAAGAAGATGTGGTTCTACTATTAAAAAAAAAAAAACCAGTGATATGAAGAAGATGCAGTTCTACTATCACAAAGTCACCACAGTAAATAAGACAATGCATTACTTACACAAATCACCATCTGTAATCAACATAATTCAACCAAACAGACTGAGTTAACGGGACATGCTAAACAAATGAAGGATAATGAGAGAGAAGAAAGGGTATACTGAACACATTCACAGAAGAAGACCATGGGAAGGAACAAAAACTCTTTAAACTACAGTAAATGTATGTATATGTCATAAATATTATTTTTATTGATTGTACATATTGAAACTATGATGATGGCTAAAGTAATTATTAAGATTCTAGACTGACTGGTCTGAACTGTATTGTGATCATATTTCAGTATCAATGTAATAATTCCATCATTATACATAATTAGACATCATTATATATTTTTGTCCCACTGATAGCATAAGGCTGTAATTGTTTCTTGCCACAGATTTCCATTTTGGGCCTTGTTTTTCTGATATCAGGGCTTTGAAAGCCAAAGAAAAAGACAAGTAACCTGAAATGTCCCAAAATATTGCAGAATATCCCCATGCCTGTCAAATGCTCATATTTGCTAAATATAATGACAAATGTAACACTCAAATATCAATTAATCAACACTCATTAGTTACCCAAGGAGCATAGGCTCAACAACCACATGCCAAGTCCTCCTGTCCCATACCATCCGCTCAAGTTCTCTCCATGTTTTCCTCATCATTTTCACTTCTGTATCCAGTTCTCTTCTCCATGTGTTTTTTGGTCTACCTCTCCCTCTCTTTCCCTGGGGGTTCCAGAACAAGGACTGCCTTGTAATGTTATCAACAGGTTTCCTCAATGTGTGTCCTATCCATCACCAGCATCTTCTTCTCAACTCTTGTTCCACTGGCACTTCTCTGGTTCTTATCAGTTCCACATCTGTGACTTTGTCATACCATTTCTATCCTTCTATTCTACACCCATTTATGAAAGTCTGTAGCTTTTTGGTTGTTATTTTTGTTGTTCTCCATGTTTCGAGCCATAGAATAGGACTGACTTGATGTTTGAGTTGAAGATTCTTATTTTCTTGTTGGACTTGATTTCTCTTGATCTCCATATGTTTCGCAAAGAAGGCTCCTCTTGCTTTTTGTATTCTTATTTTGATATCATTGTCTGTCCCTCCAATTTTGTCTGCCAAGATATTTGTACGATTCTACATCTTTTAGTGGTGTTTCTTCAAGTTCAACCTTGTTATCGTTTCTTGCATTTGTTCTCATAATCTTTGTCTTTTCCCTGTGTATTTTCAGACCCACTTGTTGTGACCTCTCATCAAACATTTTTATTTTGTCTTGCATCTGATTATGGTTATGGGACAGAAGAGCCAAATCATCTGCAAAATCTAGATCATCAAGCTGTTTAGTCAGATTCTGCTGGACTCCATTTCTGTTGTGTGATGTCGATGTTTTCATAACCCAATCTACTGCTAGTAAGAAAAGAAATGGAGACAAGAGGCATCCCTGTTGCACTCCCGTTCTAATCCCAAAAGGTTCTGTAAGTTGTCCTTCATGAAGAACTCTGCGTGTCATGCCTTCATAGGTTATTAAGTTAATGATCTTCATGGGAACTCCATAATGCCCCATCAATTTCCAAAGTGATTCTCTATCTACACTGTCAAATGCTTTTCATAGTCCACAAATCCGATGTACTTGGTGAATTCTATTCCAGGTTGTGTTATACTATTATTCTCAGTGTGGCTTTCTGGTCTGTACAGGATCTGTTTTGTTGAAAACCTGCTTGTTTATCTCTCAGTTGCTTGTCTATGGACTCTTTTAATCTCTCAAGGATGATTCTGTTTAATACTTTTCCTGGCACTGATAGTAACATTATTCCTCTATAAATTGTGCACTCTTGTAAATTTTCCTCCTTAGGCAACTTGACCAGATAATCTTCCTTCCATTCTGTTAGTATTTCCTCTCTCCCCCAGACTTTGCCAAGTAGTTTGTATAATATTTTTGTAGAGGTATCAATATCTGTTTTGATTACCTCTGCTGGAATGCAATCTGGACCAGCTGCTTTTCCATCTTTCAGAAGCTTTATGGCTTTCTTTATTTCTTCTCTACTTGGTCGTTCACAGCTGATATGTAGCTCCCCTTCTGCTGGCTGGATGTCAAGGGGATTAGTTGGAGCTAGTCTACTGAGAAGTTCCTCAAAATGTTCTATCCATCTCTTCATTTGTTCTTGTATATTACTAAGCAATTTTCCATTCTGATCTTTGATGAGGCCATTTGCTTGCTTATATTTCCCTGTTAGCTTCTTTGTGTTGTTGTACAGGTCCCTGATATCTCCTTTGGCTGCAGCTTCCTCTGCTTCCCTTGCCAACTCTTCAATATATTTCCTCTTGTCTCTTTTGATGTTTCTTCTTACTTCTTTGTTTGCTTCTATGTACACTTCATGAGCCTTGGCTTTGGAGCTTCTGGTTTTGCTTCTGCTTAAATGTGCTTTCTTGTTTTTCCTGTCTTCTATCTTGGTAATGGTTTCTGTTGTTATCCATACTTTGTGCCGATGTTCTCTTTTTTTCAGTACTTCTCCACGTCTTGTTCCATATATTTTTCTACTTCTTGCCAGTGGTCGTCCGTATCTACTTCATCTTCCAGCTGTTGGAGTACTTGGTATTTGTTGGATACTGTGATTGAAAATGTTTCTCTTATTTCCTGATTTCTTAGATATCTCACATTATACTGTTGTCTACAGCTATGTTCTGTTGCAAATTTCTTGAGTTTTCATTTTGTTTTGGCTAACAGAAGATGGTGATCTGATACCACATCTGCTCCTCTATATACTTTTACATCATGCAATGGGACCCAAAGACGCAGCAATAGAGAATGCAGTCAGCGACCCATAGCTTGACTGCTTGCGTCAGGGTCAGCGAACCCCAGAGCTGACCAATACCCTACTCCACCTCCACGTGGTGGTCCTGGAAACAGGCTGCATCACTGCAGTCTGGCTGAGAGAGTGGGGATCGAAGAGGGAAGGCAAACCCGGTCCCAAAAAATGCCGTGCTGAAGTCGGATGTGTCGATCGAAAGGTGCAGATATCACAGCTCCGGCGTAAACAGACACAACGCAACCAACGTCCTTTTCAGGATGAAAGAGGAAGAAGAAGATATCATGCAATGATGACCTAAACTTATTTATGCATATGTGATCAATCTGATTCTCAGTTCTGTGGTCTGGTGATATCCATGTCGCTTTATGTATTCTTTTATGTGGAAATATGCGTTCTCTTATAGCTAGTTGATCTGAAGTACAGAAGTTAATTAATAGTTCCCCATTCTCGTTCATCGTACCTAATCAATGCTTTCCCATGATTTCTTCTAAGCCAGTGTTGTCTGTTCCTAATTTTGTGATTAGGTCGCCTATCAAAATTGTGACGTCCTTTCTTTTCTTTTTATCCAAGACATTTTGTAGTCTGGTATAAAATTCTTCTTTCTCAGATTCTTCTGTATCATTTGTTGGTGCATAACACAGGATGATGTTTATATTTATTTTATTTTTGGCTGTTTTAAACATAGCTGTTATAATTCGGGGTCCCAGTGCTTCCCATTCTATAAATGCCCTCTATGCTTCCCTAGACAGCATTAGAGCCACCCTTCACTGTGGTAGGTACTTTCCTCCACATGTCCTGAGGACAAAACCATTTCTCTTGTGATCAATCTCTTTCTCTCTATGCCCCTTCCACCGTGTCTCGCAGAGACCCAGAACATCAATCCTGTAATTTCTAATTTCTGCTGCTACCTGTGTAGTTTTCCCTTGTTCATGTTGAGTATGAACATTCCAGGTATCAATCCTGGAGATTTCCCTAGACAAAAAAATGTTAGTCAGCAACCCAGACTCCTTTCGGCTTTCTCTGGATTGCTTCATGCGCCTCCTTTCCAGAGGACCTTCTTCTGTCTTGGGCGGCTGTGTTGATTTATATTCTGTATTTGACTTGTCCATAGTTTGTTGAAGTTTTTTGGTAAACAGTTTTTTTTTAAGGGATGGGGTAACCAGCCCCATGCCCACCTTCCTTAGTCGCTTTTTACGACATGCCTGGTAGGTTACAGTGTTACTATTCTTTGCTCCCCTTTCGGGCCCTGGTAACACACAGGTGAACACTCAAATATGGCCATTACATTTGTTTCATTTTATATGAAAGCAAAAGACACTTTCAAATTCGCATAATGCTTGCTCTGTCTATCATATGCAGCATAAAATTACTGGCCATACAAATCATTCTTGTTTTACCCAAAAGTGAAACACACTTTTGAATGCTCACAACATTTGCAATCCATATAACATATAGTATACAAATGCTGGCCACACAAATCAAACTGATTTATTTTCAGATAGAAGGAAAACAACTTTTCAAATTCTCATGTTCGCTATCTATGGCAGTAAAAAATGCTGGGTCTTCAAACAAATCCGATCATTTTCATTTTACTCAAACTCAAACGACACTTTCAAATGCTCCATTTGCTGTCTACAGTAGGATAAAATGCAGGTAATACAAGTCTCATAGTTTCATTTTACTCAATAGCAAAAGACGCTTTTGAATACTTCATTTGCTGTCTACAGTAGGATAAAATGCAGGTAATACAAGTCTTATAGTTTCATTTTACTCAAAAGTAAAACACACTTTTGAATGCTTGTTTGCTGTCTGTAGAAGCATTAAAATGCTGGTCATATATAAATTTGACAGTTTTTTTAATATTCAAAAGCAAAGAACCCTTTTGAATGCTATGTTGTCAATATATTTCGCTTGTAGCACATAAATGATGGGTATACTTCTTCTTCGATCCTTAACCACTGACCGTCAAAGCAGTCAGTGGCCATCACGCCTAGTGGCGTCTTGTAGGGCAACAACAAACTGATTCCACTTTGCACGGTCGGTGGCCATCCTTCGTACAGTGCCCCAACTCTGGTTCATTCTTTGCATCTCAGCCTCCACAGTCCTCCGCCAAGTTGTTTTTGGTCGGCCTCTCTTTCGCTTTCCTTCAGGGGTCCAAAGCATAGCTGTTCTTGTGATGGCATCGGGGTCTCTTCTGAGGACATGACCAACCCAGCTCCAGCGATGGGTATACAAGGGAGATAAATTCATTCTGCCCAAAAGCAAGTCGGTCTTTAAACTGCTCATAATGTTTGTTAAGTCAACCTGATCTAACTCAAGAAGCAACTCACCAGAAGAGTATGAAGTCTTGTGAGTATTGGATGCTCCAGCTGAACATTTGTCTTTTTACTCAGCGCTTCATAAGCGTCTGTGTAGGAACGCTGTCTGAAATGTTTCAGGCACAGTCGAATGGCTTCCTTTTCCCGATACTGGAGATAAAATCAAAATCAATGAGGCTGACCAGTATATGTATATAAAGGGACTAGAAACTTTTTAGACAAGGACTTCCAGATGAGTCACAAAAACAGAAAAAAGAATCTTAAGACACAATAAAATAAAATTTGATTATTAAAAACATCTGATCCATCTTCAAATAGAAAATAAGCATCAACTATTATCATAATGATGATGATAATGATGGCAGAGACAAATACTTTTATAATTTCTCGATGCTGAAGCTTGTTTAAAAAAAAAATAATAATAATAATAGCCGCTACAGTCATAACTGACTATGGGAATGCGCCCCTGAGGTGACAGCCCTCAGCTGCTTATTTTCCTGGTGCTCCTTTCAATGTTTTCACCTCTCTTCTGCTTGTTGTGTGAGTTTCTTTTCACTCAATCTGAGGTGGCACAGTAGATAGCATCGCCACTTGGTGCGATCTGCAGCTTCATCCTCCCACGTTGCTGGATTAATGTCCAGTGCCCTCATGTCTCTCTTGCATACATCTTTGAACCTCAGCTCCGGTCGCCCAACTGTTCTTCTGCCATCTGCTAGTTAGCCATAGAAGATATCTTTTGGGATGCGACCATCTTCCATGTGGTGGACATGGCCAAGCCAGCATAGTCTTCGCTGTCTAAGCAGTGTATACATACTTTGAAGGCCAGCACGTGACAACACCTCAACATTTGTCACTTTATCTTTCCGAGAAATGCCAAGGATATGGCATAGGCATGGAAGGTATTCAACCTTCTTTCTTGCTTAGCATAGGTTGTCCATGTCTCGCTTCCATATAGGAGTGTGCTGGTGATGCAGGCGTTATATACCGCAGCTTTGGTCTTCATTGTGAGTTTGGAGTTTCCCCAAACACGCGATGTGAGGCGGGCAAAGGTAGCTGCAGCTTTGCCAATGCGGTTGTGAATTTCTGTGTCCAGTGAGAGTTTGTCATCGATGGTAGACCCCAGGTATGTAAGGTGGTGCACCACTGCCAATTCATAGTTATCGATAGTGATAACTGGTGCAGCACCTGCATCCTGACTCAGCACATTTGTTTTCTTTAGACATTGAAAAAAATAGAAAGCAAAGATGTAGCTACGCAATGCCTATTCCTAATTTTGCCATTCCAGCTAAAGGTCACTGAACACAGCTTACCAGAAATTCCTATCCAGGGCAAGTCTTTCCAATGGTCAAAGTTTGTTTAATAAACTATTTGTTTCTGCTGTATTTGTTTACTATTGTTCTTGTACCATCTTTATACGCATTTCCACCATGACTATGATCCATTAAAGCAGTGTTTCTTAACGTTTCAGAGGTCCTGCACCCCTTTACAGCATCTTAAGAAGCCTCGCACCCCTCTAACTTCTAGTTTGAAAAACATGCCAGAAATGCTAAAGAGATAAAAGTTTATTTTGAGAAAATGTTATTTACAAAAGGTTCGGCATCTAATTCACGTTGTCAATGTTCTATTTTGTACAAATGCATTTGAGCTCTGTGTGTTACATATTGTTTATGATGATTCACATTCTAAAACATCAGGCATGTCTTGCACCCCTAGAAGGTGAGTCTCACACCCCCAGGGGGTGCTTGCACCCCTGGTTAAGAAGCACTGCATTAAAGCAACGCTTTAAAAATAAGACAATATGCAGAATGGTTTTGTTGAACATCTGACATTCAAACACATGTTGCACAAGAACGTTGGATACATACATAGGTGAGATTCAAGAAACAGCATTTCTCCCTCCAATCTTCCTTTTATCTTCTTCTTCTTCTTCCTCGTTCGTCCTGAAAAGGACGTTGGTTACGTTGTGTCTGTTTACACCGGAGCTGCGATATCTGCGCCTTTCGGCCGACACATCCGACTTCAGCACGGCATTTTTTGGGACCGGGTTTGCCTTCCCTCTTCGATCCCTACTCTCTCAGCAAGACTGCAGTGATGCAGCCTGTTTCCAGGACCACCACGTGGAGGTGGAGTAGGGTCTTGGTCAGCTCTGGTTCGCTGACCCTGACACAAGCAGTCAAGCTATGGGTCGCTGACTGCATTCTCTATTGCTGCATCTTTGGGTCCCATCTTCCTTTTATGATTGTTTCATGTTATTTATTATTTTTTCAACATGTGGATAAGGGATATTCCAGACAGTACCTATAGCATGAAGGATGCATTCAGATAGAGAAACAGGTGATGTGGTAATGAGACAAATTGTATGGCACCCTACGCACCTAAGTGTGTTCCTGAAATATGACCATACTGTTGAGGATTGCTTCATGTCTGCAGTATGGCGCAGTCCTCAAACGATTATATCTCCGCGACTGATGTCGATGATTGTTTCATGCTTACAGACATTTGGATTTGTGCTCGATCCGAATGGCTGTATCATGGAACACCTCAAACGAATAGAGATATATCTCATCGACCGATGTCGATGATTGTTGCATGGGTGCAGGCATTTGAGTTTGGCCGACTCGAATTGCTGCACCATGGAACATCGCAATTGAATATAGTAACGACAAGTATGCATATCACTATGCATGACGCGTATGTCTTGGTAAGGTCATTCGACGTGTGGGCTTCGGCCCCAACGGCAGCGTATGGCATGTGTGGCCATTGCCACTATATATTCGACTTGTGGGTTTTGACCCGAACGGCAGTGTGTTTCAGAAGTGTGGCCATTGCCACTGATATTGTGTGGTACAACCACTTTTTAATTGTGTGGCTGGGAAGCCATTTGAGCAGTGTATTTCTTGAACCAAACGTAAGTCGTCGTATGAATAACGCAGTTTGCATAATTATGGCAGATTAGCCCGGCGTGGTATGCCAAAGGAACATTATGTTACTAGCAATAGTGTAAGACTATTATAGATGGATATTGTACAGCTAGCGGCAAGCGTAAGCCTAGTGTAACGGATATTAAACGACTAGCAGTAGACGTAAGCCTAGCATAATAAGTGTATTGCAAAACTAGCAGGATAGTTAAGTCTAGTGCAACAGGCTATTGTATAAACTAGCGACGGGAGTAAGTCTAGTTAGCCTCTGAATTTATGCCAAAGGACATTGGCCGTTAAAAGGAACTGACCTCTAACCAGAACTCTAGATAGAGATTGTGAACATGTGCTTATGAAATAATGAGAACTCTTACAGATCGTATATGAATGTGATGTGACTTTTGTTCCCATGTAGTTGGTGTCTGCTCATGGTATGAAATTACTAATTAAATATTTTGAGTCGTCAAAATCACAGTCTTATCAACTATCGTATTCGGAGTTGAGTTAAATGCTATTCATCTTCAACTGATCATGACTGTGAGAAGTTAATGTGATTGAATTTACAACAGGCCCCTAGTCTTTAAATTTTGCATTTATTTACGTTTTTTCAGGGAAGGATTACGGTGGGATTTTTATCTTATTCGTTTTTTTTTATTTCTCTTTGTTTAATAATCGAGTTTGGATTTTTTGTGTAGATTAAGAATTACGGTTGCTAGGAGAGATGGTAGTTTTAACTTTTAGACTGGCACCAGCGCGGTTTTTTTCATTTAGATAATTCGTTCATGGAAGATTTTCCAGTGTAACATAATGGCAGAGCATTTTCGGTTCTTCTCAGTGAGCGCGCTATAATTTTTAGTAAGGGGTGAATCTGAAAAACGGAAGGAGAGGGGAGATAGCGGGGTATGCATTGTAAAATAGGATTTCAGTTCCTTTAGAGATTTTAATGTACATTGTTATCAGAATCGGGTGTAAATAATATTCCCGACACGTGGGTGTAGATTTCTCAATATTTGAGTTATAATATTAGCGAATAATACGCTAGGGTTTTGGTGTGTATTTAATTGTTCAAGTGTGTGTAAATTACCAGCGGACTAATTTGTGTAACGCTGTGGTAATAGAACGAGTGGCTTTAAATGTTAGAGCATGGGAAATTGTGTATTTTTCTCTGTGTGGGTAAAACCTACATTTTGAAGTCAGCAGTTACGGGTCTAGTTGGGATTTTTAATTAGTCCCTTATTTAATAGACATATGTTTATACTGATGAATTCATGGAGACGGGAGATTATTGTCTCGGGTGAAGTCTATTGTATTTGGGTAGCCAGGTAAACACATCGATCATTGTTAAATAGTAGGGCCAGGAATTTACTGGCAACAGGTTCATTCAGTGGTTAGAATGTTGTGACGGGCTAACCTAAGCTGAGTCTGGAGATTAGAGTGTCGATAGGACAGTATTTGAGGGAAAGTGGGGGTTGGCATGTTTACTAATCGCTGAAGCGATACTAGAGCATGGGAGCTGTATGGAAGATTTGAAACTTAGGTGTTAGAGATTTGCAAAAACTTAAGTGTTAGATATTTGAGACTTAAGTGGTTGAAGAGTTGGGATTTAAGTGTTGAAGAGTGAGAGTTAAGGGAGTTAAGTGTTAAGGATATGGGAAATTTGTTGTGCGATATATATTTGTTATTGTTTTGTCCACAGCAGATATTTTCCAGGCGTGGCAGCTAGGGCTACAGTAGTCCTTGAGCGGCTAGAAGTTCGCCGGTCTTCTCAGGAGAAGAAGAGTCGGCAGAGCCAGGAAAGAAAGTGGAGTAGTGACAAGGGGTTCACTGGTGCAAACGTTTTGTACCCAAGAGAGCAAGGAGCTGGAAGCACAGACTTCTTCAGCAAGAACAAGAGGTTCTTAAAAAAAATTCGGAGCTATTCACGCTCAGATAAAGCACACACTGAACCTAGGCGCAGGGCCTAGAGGTGTCGTGATTGGTCGGTCATAATAACACCGACGGCCCAGACCCAAGAGATGGGTAACGGGGCCTGTGATTTTTCCAGAATCGTCATTTGGTAGTGCAGAAGAGTCCAAGTCGAGAAACCAGAATGCCAATTCAAGTTAGCAGCTACAACGGCAGTCAGAGGAAAGAGGGTAAAAATACCTCTGAGCTGCAATAGAGGGAGAGAAGGAGAGTAGTGGAGGAGTCGCTTTTTCTGTAGGAACTAGGAGTGTCAGACAGACACTGAACATAACACTAGAACTCAGCAAGTCATCTGTAAGTTGTGTCGGAGGTGATAGAAGGGTTCTGGTCGTGGACTTGGTGATAGTCAGAGAATATTTAGCCTATAGTGGAGCAGCGGTGTAGGCACGTCATTTGTGTAGAAACACGTCTGCAGACAGACGGACAGTAGGAGTTAGGGTGTGTTTACACGATATCAGGTTGATTAGGAGAAAGACGGATCTGGTGTTAGAGATCCTCCTTCACATGTTGTTGTATTACTTACCTTTCTTCCTTACAGGTTGAGGGGAGGGCGACTGTGGGGTTACCTTACCTAATCACTTGAAATTAATTGTTATGTTCTTTCCAGGTGTGTGAACACGCATGTTTATTCTATTTTTGTAGTATGTTATATGAATTTTTTTGTGTGGTGTAAATAAAATCCATTGTAAATTTCCGGCTGGATCAGTCACTTACTTCAACCTATATGTTGTCTGTAAGTGGTGTCTGTGGTGTTAAGTATTAAACCTTATCCCAGTCTTGGTAGCTAGAGGTAGTGAGGTTATCGCAAAACATTACGTCACTTAGTGGCAAGGGAGAGTCAATTTCGGTTCTCGACCCTTGACGCCAATAGCCTCATCTCCCACAGTCACTGTTATTTTCTTCTGAAATCTATCTTCTTAGTCTTTCTTTCCACTAGGGTCTAGTCTATTTAGGCAGGCAACCTCTAGTCTTAAATCCACTTCGTGACAAAGTGGGTGCTATCGTCCGGTGAATCATCTTTGTTACGTTCAATTCTGTGATCTTGACAAAGTGGCGGCGTTCGTCCGGTAGATCATCTTTGTTGGGATCAATTCTGTGATCGTGTCAAGATTCATAGATTGTTTCTATAGGAAAGTTCTGGGAAATAGATTCTTTATATCCCCTAGACTAGAGCTATATATAAACTGATCCAGCTAATAGTTTTTTTTCCACAGGAAGTTTCTCCACAGGGTGCAGTCAGATTGTAGCTGTAGTTAGTTGATGACTAGAGGTAACTGATGGCTAACTGAATTTTTCTTAACAGGAAGGTAAATTCGGGTTTTTAGGTAGCTGCTTAATGAAAATTTTTTCAGGTAGTTCTTCAGATTGGTGCTAGTCTGAGTTCGGGTTTTGGGACATTGGTTACACAGGGAGTAGTGCCCAGAAGGTAACAGTAAATTTTTCGTGTTCCTTTTTTGTCATTTCCCCTCGTTGTGAGTTACTGCTGATTTGTCAGGTAAGATGGCTGAATTGGTCAAGCTACTTACTGCATGGAAGGACGCAGCTAAAAGCATGGGGATGAATGAGGCCGAGACTAGGGCTTACATTATGAGGGAACAGGACCGGCAGACGGAGAGAGAGAAAAGGGAAGCGGAGAAAGAAGAGAGAGGGCCCGACTGGCAGAGATGGACCTGCGTAAATTGGAAGCGGAGAAAGAAGAGAGGGCCCGACTGGCAGAGATGGACCTGCGTAAATTGGAAGCGGAGAAAGAAGAGAAGGCCCGTCAGGCAGAGGAGAGAAAGGCAGAAAGGGAGGCGAAGGAAAGGGCCACAGAAGCAGAGAGACAGCATGAACTTGCCCTGCGTTCACTGGAACTGCAGTACCGATCTTCGGAAGGCAGTTCGGCTAACGGAGATTCTCCCGGAGCAGGGGCGACAGACACCTCAGGAAACGGAGGGCCCCGGATGGCAGCCATGAATTTTCCAATGGACTCTTTCCCTAACGGGAATGAGAAAATTGACATATTCCTGGAAAAATTTGAACGAATGGCAAAAGCGTACGGGTTGGATGAGAGTTTGTGGTGCCTCAAATTATCTCAGTCGTTGAAAAACCAGGCCTACGACATCTATAGTAAGATGCTCAGTGATGAACAAAATAACTTTGAGGCCCTTCGTAACGCACTGTTACAACGCTTTCAGTGGACTCCCCGTAAGTGCCAAGCTATGTTCAGGGAGAGCAGGCCGGAGAAAGGAGAAAGTTTTCCCCATTTCGCAGAAAGGCTGAAGAATTATCTCACTCGTTGGAGAGAATTGTCGGGTCTAGCAAAAACTTTTGAAGGACTCGAAGAGCTTGTCATGTGCGAACAAGTGAAAGCACACATGTCTCCAGACTCGTGGTGTATCTGGCGGAGCAGGGCGCCCAGCAACTGGACCAGATCATTCTTTTTGCTGAAAGGTTCCAGACGGCACAGGCCGAAGTACTGGGCCAGAAACGAAAACACCCAGACCTGCCAGCACTGGACCAAGGAGCATCGGCATCGCAGTCGTTTTCGTCTTCTGCTCATCAGCAGCAGGGGCCGTCTCGCAAGGAGCCCCATCCCATTCATAACCTGCGGCCCCAACCGCATAACAGAGCACAGGCGACAACGTCTCATGAACCTGCTAGAAACAGGGGAGAAAACGACAGGTACTGTCGCAATTGCCGTACCACCTCTCACTGGACTTCTCGGTGTGTAAACAAACCACCCACTCACCATACAGCGTGTTTAAGGGCGGTGAGAGTGAAAAAAGGGAACAATTGGGAACCTTTCAAAGCAGAGAAGTGTTTCTCTAACAGTGGACCAGCAGTAGTGAATGGGACTGCTACCACTTGTTTATTTGACAGCGGGCTTACTTACCGAGTATAGTCGCCCGACATTTGGTACAACCAGGCCAAATGACTAAGGAAAAGGTTGATATTGGTGGAGTTTTGAGGGGAGGGACCTCACAGCGTCTGCAGATAGCCAATATTAAGGTGGAGAGCAGGTTTGTGCGTGGCACAATCAAAGCTGCTGTAATGGAACAGCCAGCTTATGACTTCATCTTGGGGGCCCCATATATAGTTTTGGGAAACCCCCCAGTCCCGATCCTTGCTGGTGCAAGGGGGCCTACTACAGGCCAGAGAAGTGAAAAGGGAATGTCCCGGATTCACGGAGCCCCACGAGAGCTCAACCAGCCACGCCTTGAGATGGAGAGGTTAAATACCTCCAAGGTTAGTGGAATGGTTTTTGCAGAGGCGTATCCCTCTGACAGCCCTGTTAAGCCGAAGGGCCAAACAGCGGCGACGCCTTTGATTTTGGAAATACCTTCGTTGTCGTCGGGAATTAGGCCCCCGATGGTATTACCTCCTGAGAGCGAGGAACATACTGACAAGAGTGGTAGAACGTATGTACACGACCAGCGCAATCTTCATAGGGCAGAAGACAGCGAATCGAGCGAACATATGTTTCCAACCAGCACTTTACTCAGACGGAGGAGGACAGTGATCTGAGAAACCGTTTGCCTATAAACGGAGATGGGCCCCATCCCGCTGCTAGCTCGCTAACAGAAAGCGGCTCTTGCAAAGAGGCAAGAAGCAAAAACGTACCACCAAATGCGTTCTGCTTAGTAGGGGAAACGGATGTCGCTGAGGTCAGGCGCAACCCAGTGAGAACCCCTGGTGGGAGAGTAGAGAAAGGAGCAATCTCTACGCAACCTCTAGGCAAACCAGAGGGGAGTGAAGCGATCGGAGAATTTATGCTGGAAGCACCAGATAGTTCGCACCTTCATCGCCATATACCTGCGGTCTCAAACCCGCCGAGGTGCAGCAAGGTAGTCGCCATCGTCAGGCAGCCACAAAGCCAGTTGGTCAGGGCAGCCGACCAAGACAGCTTTTTTACGGACATAGCCAAGGAAGGTTCAGACCCACCATTGGATGGCACAGGTCCGAAGAAAGATCAACTCTTCCACCGGAGCATGGGAGTTGGTAGAAGAAGAAGAAGGAGGAAACGTAGAAGAAGAAAGTCGCAGGACAACCATGGGAGTTGTAGTCGCCAGGCGGAAATAACCAGTCGTGACCATGAGACTTCAGGACTGACAGTCAGATCTGTAGACTTGTATAGGGGCCAGTCTGGAAATACAAGATCACATTAAATTAGATCGTGTACCACGAACTTGAAGAGGGGGGTAATGTGAGAAGTTAATGTGATTTGAATTTACAACAGGCCCCTAGTCTTTAAATTTTGCATTTATTTACGTTTTTTCAGGAAGGATTACGGTGGGATTTTTATCTTATTCGTTTTTTATTTCTCTTTGTATAATAATCGAGTTTGGATTTTTTGTGTAGATTAAGAATTACGGTTTGTAGAAGAGATAGTAGTTTTAACTTTTAGACTGGCACCAGCGCGGTTTTTTCATTAAGATAATTCGTTCATGTAGAGATTTTCCAGTGTAACATAATGGCAGAGCATTTTCGGTTCTTCTCAGTGAGCGCGCTATAATTTTTAGTAGTAAGGGTGAAATCTGAAAAAAACGATGGGGGGGAGAGGGGGGCATTGTAGTTTTAGAGATTTTTCAAATGTAGCGCGTGAAAATAATATTCCCGGTGAGCAATAGGAAATTTTCGCTAGGGTTTTTGACCATAAGTTCAATAAATTTAGAAATGACGCGTGGAGCGATTAAATGGCATCGTTGGTTGGTTCATAAGATCGAGTTACGGGTCCGCTTAAGAACAAAGCCTAGCTTTATGAATCACGCGTAGCGTGGTCTGGGGGTAAACACATCGAATTGTTAAATAGTATAATTTACGGGATTCCAGTGGAATGTTGTGACGGGCAGAGATTAAGGGATAGATTTTGTTGGCAACTTTCTAATCGCCTTGGGATAACTAAACTGGAGCTGTATGGAAGATTTGAAACTTAGACTGCTCTTTCGAGAGTGTAAGAAATTCGTGGATTGCTGCAGATATTTTCAGGTTGAAGTGGCAGAGTAGGGCTACAGTAGTCCTTGAGCGGCTAGATTGTTCGCCGGTACAGATAGTCTTTCTCAGGAGAAGAAGAGTCGGCAGAGCCAGGAAAGAAAGTGGAGTAGTGACAAGGGGTTCACTGGTGCAAACGTTTTGTACCCAAGAGAGCAAGGAGCTGGAAGCACAGACTTCTTCAGCAAGAACAAGAGGTTCTTAATAAAATTCGGAGCTATTCACGCTCAGATAAAGCACACACTGAACCTAGGCGCAGGGCCTAGAGGTGTCGTGATTGGTCGGTCATAATAACACCGACGGCCCAGACCCAAGAGATGGGTAACGGGGCCTGTGATTTTTCCAGAATCGTCATTTGGTAGTGCAGAAGAGTCCAAGTCGAGAAACCAGAATGCCAATTCAAGTTAGCAGCTACAACGGCAGTCAGAGGAAAGAGGGTAAAAATACCTCTGAGCTGCAATAGAGGGAGAGAAGGAGAGTAGTGGAGGAGTCGCTTTTTTTTTCTGTAGGAACTAGGAGTGTCAGACAGACACTGAACATAACACTAGAACTCAGCAAGTCATCTGTAAGTTGTGTCGGAGGTGATAGAAGGGTTCTGGTCGTGGACTTGGTGATAGTCAGAGAATATTTAGCCTATAGTGGAGCAGCGGTGTAGGCACGTCATTTGTGTAGAAACACGTCTGCAGACAGATGGATCGGACAGTAGGAGTTAGGGTGTGTTTACACGATATCAGGTTGATTAGGAGAAAGACGGATCTGGTGTTCGAGATCCTCCTTCACATGTTGAGTTGTATTACTTACCTTTCTTCCTTACAGGTTGAGGGGAGGGCGACTGTGGGGTTACCTTACCTAATCACTTGAAATTAATTGTTATGTTCTTTCCAGGGGTGTGAAACACGCATGTTTTATTCTATTTTTGTAGTATGTTATATGAATTTTTTTGTGTGGTGTAAATAAAATCCATTGTAAATTTCCGGCTGGATCAGTCACTTACTTCATCCTATATGTTGTCTGTATGTGGTGTCTGTGGTGTTCATTTTTTAAACCGTATCTCAGGCTTGGTAGCTAGAGGTAGTGACGTTATCGCAACACGTCACGGAACTTAGGGGCAAGGGAGAGTCAATTTCGGTTCTCGACCCTTGACGCCAAGAGCCTCATCGCCCACAGTGACCGTGATGTTCTTCTGAAATCTATCTTCTTAGTCTTTCTTTCCACTAGGGTCTAGTCCTATTTAGGTAGGCAAACCTCTATTGTCTTCTCAGACAAGAGACTAATACAGGGTCAGTAAGGTCAAATATTTAATATGAAACCTCTATACCAAACGGACATATTACAGAATCCCTACAAAAGTGATAAGTACCCGAGGGACTTTGAATCTATAAACGAATAAGCGCACTTGGTTCATAAAATACAAGAAGTCATCGAAGCAAACCAACAACATCCCCGGGGGTCCCCGAGAGACCGCACCATACTGAGTGTCAGAAGTGTCGTGAATACTGGTTTCCCCCCTTCAAGTATCGAAGAAAGTCAAACTGATGATGAACGTTATGAAAGCACAATCATTCATTCAAAGCCTAACTGGTCAACTGAAATGCGCAGGACAGAAAGTGACGTCACTAACATCGATGCCGTTCAACATTTAGCAGACAAGCATTGCCCTGAGAATCCGAATATTTTCTTCCACAAGAGACTGATTCACGCAGATATAGAAAACGGTAATCTTCCACTCGAAGAACCTGAAACCAGTGGAGAATGTATCTCTTCATCAAAAATTCATCTGAAGCTTGCGACGCAGATCGATTGAAGAAAACTACGTTCGACAGACCCGAAGCAATACTTTCAAACGGTTCCCTACTGCGAAGGTCAAGGTCTACCATCAATGGACTACAAGCTGATTTTGAAGACACGTTTCGAACTAGATTAGAATTACAACCTTCATTCAGTATTTTCAATCAGAGGGACAGCTAAACAGGATAATGTTCTTGATTGTGCTTGGCGCTTGAACATTAATCAGTATAAGTCCGAGACCGGCATTAGCTTTTTGGTCTACAGTTCATCATCACTATTACTTACTGATTTTTACTATCATCGTGTTTCCCCATTCAGTGATTTATTAGCCTATATTTGTACATACTCGACGTGTTAATATTGCCACTCGTACTTTTCCCAGCAAAGGCTACAGTGAATGTTCAACTTCCTATTAGTATTTGCAACGCTTATATTTCCCGACTGAGGATCTGACTGATTATAATTTTATTCTGTCTTGCGTCAGAATCATACAATGTTTCCTCAGTTCGCAATATCAACCAGTATTTAGTGTACTTAGCAGTCTTCGTCAATGAATTTACGATCCCCTCTTTATTTACATAACCTAATTTCAGTACTGGTTGATCAGATTGTAGGTCCGATGTGTGATCTAAAACTTCTTTGTCTACCACATTTCGTTTATGACGACCTCTTGTTCTTGTTATATTTTTGTAAAGTAAATTCTTTTCTTTCTTTTACTGATTACTGTTTCATAAGTCTCCTTTATTTACTTTATAAGTGTAAAGTGTTGATGTTAACTGAAAGAAATCATTTCATTGTAACTCATTTGATTGTTTTCCACTGTTCTTTGTCACATGTTCTTGAACTTGTTTGTTATGATTAATATATTCA